>JACWFM010000054.1:0-344469 GCA_019775565.1 Melanodothis sp. VS III C KN 2
GCCTGATCCGCCCGCTTGCCAAGTACGTTACACTTTTGACTGTTCACGACCTTACATCCAAGCGCGATAAGACCATACAATGACCTTTTGAGGATGCGTGACGCTGTACATATTCATACTTGTCCGAATATCGGACGTGACTCCTGTTGACTATATATAGACATCTGCGTGTTCTAAAATCAAGCTCGTGCATTCGTCTCAACCAAATTTGAGCAGGTCTTGGGGTTAGAAGGGTTAGCTTTCGAATAATGTCCGCACAGTTTTACACACATATATTCATGTCAGGAATGCGTGTACGCACAATGATCTCAACTCTCGTATTGGGAGACTTTGGGGATTCCAGCCAAGCACCGGGTAACGAGTGTGGCGGCGTTGTGACCAAAGGTCTCGTGTACGATGCTTCAATTCGAGATTCAGTGAAGACCGACATCACCAGATCGTCCACGTGTTCTCCCAAGACTCGTCAAAACGCATCACACACTCTCAAAAAAGGATATTCCCCCAAGAAAACAACCGCTCACTCGTCCCATTCCTCGAATCACGCAGATTCTCAGCCCAAGACCCGCATAAGCCATCAACGCAAACTCACATCTCCCAGCCTGCTGCTCATCGATCACAATCCTCCCCAACGCCTCCTTCCACATCCCAAGCCTAGCACTCCTCCCCTCTTCTCCAAGCCCAATAGACGCCGTCTCTCAAAAGTCGTGAAACTCGCATGCTTCATCAGGCAAGCAGGCAAGTAAACTCTTCGCGCAAGCTATTAATTGAAACGTAGCCGCTATGACATCTCCGCTGCTTTGAAATCGATCAACAGTAGATATCGTGCTATTCGGCCGCCACTGCAGTGTGTATTCAGTGTAGCGCAGCTGATAGGCTCTCGGAAACCCTGGGTTCTGAGGGCCTGCAGGAGCATACCCGTCTCTCAGTGCTCGTGCGGCGACGACTTTGTGGACGAGGCATTCCTTGCGTGCTTCGCGGTTTTGGGCCAGATTTGCGAGTTGCTTGGTGCTGTCGTCGTCCGATAGATTACGAGTGATGGATATGATAGAAGCGTCATCTTCTCGCACGGGACTGCTGGTGACGTTGTCCATACTGCAGCGATCGTCTGATGGAAACTTCGCGATCCAGTACTCTAAATTGTCCGCGACGAAAGCGTGAGTATCGAATTGGCCTGGTTCGATGGGCGTTTGCCCCAGCATTGAGATGGAAAAAAGCGTCGTGGCGTTCCAAGCATAATGGTTTCCTGGGGGTGTGGAAAGGCAGAATCGTTGCATTCCCCAGCAGAGTTCCTTGATGACCTCGATGTACAAGGTCGCGGCGCCTGCCGTTGTTGGGAGAAGATCTAGGGAGAGGAGTGCGGCTTTTCTCGTCCTTCGTCGTCGCTTCTGTGGTATCGTTGTATGAGGGTTTCAATATTCGCGTGTTCGGATGCCATTTCCCTGGGTTTACTCTTTGCATGCGATGACAAGCGTGTTCGTTGACGTGTGCAACGTATCAGTGGAAAGCGTCAAGTGGCGTTGTTGTCGTCGAACCGATACCCAGGCAGCAGAAGAAATGGTATTGAGAAGTTCAGAGACTGGTCTAAGTGACGAAAGGTCAAGTGTGATCCTTCTCCGTATCACTAGCGAGTGGCGTGGACTCCATCCACTCAACGTGCGGTGTCGAGAGGGATGTGATGATGATGTAAACACCAAAGGAGCGGTGGAGTACACACGATCTAAAGACAGCGCCACCGTCCACAAATGCACACGAAATCGCATTGGAGCTGACGCAGATAACAGCGAAGACACCAGCCACATTGGCCTTTTCTCGGACCCATCTAAGGTGTCGTCTGTCCACCAGCATAGTCGGATACAGACAAGGAGAGACAGCGTCACTAGTCACAAACGAGTAAGCAAATCAAGAGACAGTGCCAGGATTTTATGATCAGAGAAAGTTTTAAGAGAGATATCAGTACAATTCCCGCCCAAAGCCTGCTTCCCCTGCATTTCCATTGCCTACTTATTCGAGCTGTACATTCGGCCAAACAAGCTAAATCGTGTTACACAAGCCCAACAGGGCATCGCGCAGACGCGCCGCTCGAAGGACTTTATCTGGGAGGCCAAAAGGGGAAGTTTTTCTGTAGTTGCTCCAACGCGAAAGAGGAAAAAGTGAAAAGAAAGGAAAAAGAGAAATTGCTTCGTGCTGCAAAGGAATCCCAGATAATTGGTCGCCAAGCTCGTCGTCCCCGGTTGAATAAGTCGTCAGGCCAGCCTTTTTGTTGGTTTTGAATTTGGCGGCCTGTATTAGAAGATTAAGCAAGCACAAAAGCCGACCATCCCGAGAGCTGGCCTCTTGGAGTGATATGATGCTGCCGCTGGCTTGAAACTTGGGCTGGCAGTCAACGTAGTTCGAGGGCGTGTCGTCTGGAAAATGCATTCCCCATCGTTCATCGTTTGTCGTCTGCGCCGCAGATGTCCTACATCACTGTGCAGCATCCACTCTGTTGCTGGGGCGCGTAAGGATCTTCGCGTTTGTCGATCTGGTGAAGCGTGTTAGCAAGAGTGAATAAAGTCTGCTCACGCGACACGGAATGCTTACAGTTCCCCATCGGCTAGGCACCATGAAGTCCTTGGGCTCCTTGTCTGTGAATGCGATAAGGCTGAGAAATGTCAGAAAGGTGTTCCACACGTGTAACATAGAGTCAACAAATGATGTTGCCCACAGCAGTATACGCACTCGAGAGCGGCCTCGGACACGGGTATTCTTCTGCGGTTGAGGTCCTCCTGCAGACGCTGGTTGAGTTCTGTGAGCCGCCTAAGCTTCAGCTCGGCCATTGACTGCTTCTTGCTCTTGCCATTGTCGTTGCTGCGGATTTCGTACGGGCTGGACATGGCGGCGGTAGTGGTGTGTTGGTGGGGAAATGAGCGTGTTGGAGCGAGCGAGATAGGGTGGTAAGAGGCAGGTGGTTATAGCTGGCGGAGCGGCGGTGTGTCGGGGTGACGAGGCGGGTGTGCGATTATGCGTCGCGACAATGCAAGATAATATACGGGCTCTATTGGCGCAACAGACACCGGTCAGCTCCTGCAAGATCAGGGTATGGACATCATGTCAAGTGTGGTTCGTGTGACATGCCTCTGCGTAGTGCGAAAAGTAGGCCGGGTCAGCACAGGTCGGGCGGGCTGTGAGCGTCCAGGATGGTGCGTTTGTGTGTCGACGGGAGGAGGAGAGGAGCGTCTGCTGTGGCCGCGGTCGGGGAGGTGCGCGCAAGGCTTTGTTGGGTGGGTGTTTGCGTGCTTGGGAGCGAATTAACCCGAGGGAGAGGTCGAATAGCACGCGAGAGTGGAACAGGCTCGAGCAGGCGAGGTCTGGTAGCTGGCTGGATGGCGATGTCTCACGCAGAGCAGGTCGTGGGAGGCTTCGTCGTACTACACAGCCGCGCGAGGGAGACGAACGACAGTAATGCTCTTGATGTGAGATGGCAGGGGGCCCCAGCGGGATGATCCGCGGCTTGCTTGCAGTAGCGTTCTCCTGGAGTTCTCTGCTCTGCTAGTCTAGTCGCCCGCTTACAGTACACTCGATCAAGGTTGTTAGCCGAGCAGCGAGAGTTGAACCCAAAGTTTGTGTACAGCCTCGATAGCCTTACTTGCCATTGAGAGCCCGTACACAAACTTCAGCTCCTCCCTCGCCACTGTCCACTCCTCTTCAGGCGGTGTGCTGTGCAGGCAACGGAAGGCTAGACAACTCGCCATGTATGCAGAGTGACGGCTAGTTCTTCAGCAGCGACGTAAGGACCCCTCTGAGTCACGTTCGTATTGTTTACTGCCTGTACAATGGTTTTTTTGGTGGCTATGGCGCTGTGTTTAGATGGAGGTAGTGTCGGATGCTTAAGTGAGGCTCGCTATAGCAAGGGGCATGTCACGTGCCTTCGCCTGTTGATGCCTGATATCGATTTCTGCCTCACAGAAACGAAATTCCATCCATCTCACGGTGCGTGAGTGCGTGACGCCCGCAGATACTACCACCACCCTCTCGCCCACCACCCACGCGACGACATCTGCCACGACCTGACCTAGTCGTGCGCATCTTGAATTTTTCCTCTCCACCGGACAATCCTAGAGGAGGTCGCCCACCATGCCTCCGCCACCGCACACCCGCCCGGAGAATGTGCTCAAGAGGGCCCAGGAGCTGATTGGCGTCGGCCAGCAGCAGGCTGCTCTGTCCATTCTCCACGAGCATGTCACCTCCAAGAGGACGCGCAACAGCACCATCATCGCCCTTGAGCCGGTGATGCTCCTTTTCGTCGAGCTCTGCGTCGATCTCAAGAAGGGCAAGGCCGCCAAGGACGGTCTCTACAACTACAAGAACACCAGCCAGAACACCAACGTCGCCACTATCGAGCTGGTCTTCCGCAAGTTCATCGACCTCGCTGAGGGCAAGGTCAAGGAGGCGCAAGCCAAGGCCGATGAGGTTTCCGGCGGCGCGCCCGACGCCGACGCTGATCTCGACAATGTCGGTGATCTCGAGGCCATGGAGACTCCCGAATCCATCCTTCTCTCCACCGTGTCTGGCGAGCAGTCCCGCGACAGGACCGACCGCGCGATTGTCACTCCCTGGTTGAAGTTCCTGTGGGAGACCTACCGCACCGTTCTGGATATCTTCAAGAACAACGCCCGTCTTGAGGTCATGTACCAGACCACTGCTCACCAGGCTTTCGACTTCTGCAAGAAGTACACCCGTAAGACTGAGTTCAGACGTCTGTGTGAATTGCTCCGCAACCACCTGCAGAACGCTGCCAAGTACTCCCAGCAGGTTCACGCCATTAACCTTAGCGAGCCTGAGACTCTCCAGCGCCACCTCGATACCCGTTTTCTCCAGTTGAACGTCGCCGTCGAGCTTGAGCTCTGGCAGGAGGCTTTCAAGAGTGTCGAGGACATTCACACTCTTCTCAGCTTGTCCAAGCGCACCCCCAAGAACGTCATGATGGCCAACTACTTCGAGAAGCTTACTCGCATTTTCTTGGTCTCTGAGAATTACCTGTTCCACGCTGCCGCATACAGCAGATACTACAACCTCCTCGCTGGTGCTTCCCGTGCCATCGCCGCTGGTGCTCCCAAGAAGGACAACCCCACCAACATTTCTGATGCCGACCTCTCCAAGGCCGCCTCTTTCGTCCTTCTCTCTGCTCTTGCCATTCCCGTCATCAGCACTTCCCGCTCTCGTGGCGCTATGATGGACGTTGACACTGCCCGCAGCAACAAGAACGCCCGTCTGACCAACCTTCTTGCGATGAACTCGCCTCCTAGCCGTGCTATTCTGTTCAAGGATATGCTTAACAAGGACATCCTCCAGCGCGCTCGCCCTGAGATCCGCAACCTCTACAACATCCTCGAGACCGACTTCCACCCCAAGTCCATCTGCGCGAAAGTGTCTCCTATCCTCGCCCAGATCGGTGCCGATGAGGAGATGAGGAAGTACGTCCTGCCTTTGCAGCAGGTCATCCTCACTCGTCTGTTCCAGCAGCTTTCCCAGGTCTACACTGACGTCAAGCTTGAGGATGTCCTCGAGCTGTCCAAGTTCCCCGAGCCCTTCCAGGTCAGCGCTGCCACCGTCGAGAAGTTCATCATGAACGGCTGCAAGAAGGGTGACCTGTCCATCCGTGTCGACCACTCCACCGGTGTTCTCACCTTCGACTCCGACGTGTTCTCTTCTGCTAAGGCCATGCACCCCAGCTCTGCTGCCGGTTCGGCTGAGGCTCCTGATGGTTCCGTCAAGCGTCTGCAAAGCACTCCTGCCGAGATTGTCCGCTCTCAGCTGTCTCGTCTTTCGAAAGCTCTGTACATCACTGCCCAGTACGTTGACCCTACTCTCAACGAGGACCGTCAAAAGGCCAAGCTTGCCGCTCTCAAGCGTGCTGAGACTGGCTTTGAGAAGGAGCGTCACGAGCTTCTCTCCCGCCGTGAGGAGATCCAGAAGAAGAAGGAAAGCTTCGCCACCGCTCAGGCTGCTAAGGCACGTGAGGAGGAGAACAAGCGTAAGGCACGCCAGCAGGAGCTCCAGTCCGCCGAGACCCAACGTCTTGCCCAGGAGACCAAGGACCGTGAAGAGCGCCGTATTCAGCAGGAGCGCAAGAAGGTCCAGAGAGAGGAGGCCGAGAAGCAGCTCAAGGAGCTCAAGCAGGGTGTCAAGGGTGTCGACCTTACTGGCATCGACCTTGATGACCTCGACACTGGTCGCATCCGCCTGCTCAAGCTCCAGGCTCTCGAGCGTGAGAAGAACGAGCTTGGCGACAAGGTCCGCACCACTTCCAAGCGTCTTGACCACTTGGAGCGTGCCTACCGCAAGGAGGAACTCAAGCACCTTGAGGGTGACTACGAGAGGCAACGCAAGGAGGACTACGCTGCCTGGGAGGCCACAAAGAACGAGACTCTCAAGTCTGCGCTGGAGAAGCACAAGGAGGACGTTGCGCTCAAGCACCGTCTGAGCAGACTCGTAGGTGCCTACGAGAGCTTCCGCAAGGACATCACCGAGCAGCGTCACGCCGACTTTGAGAAGCGCCGCAAGGGCGCTGAGCGTGAGCTGCAGCAGAAGATGGAGCAGCGCAGGCAAGAGGTCCGCCAGCAGCGCGAAGCTGAGAGGAAGCGCGCCGAGGAGGAGGCACGCTTTGCTGCTGAGGAGGAGGAGCGTATTGCCAGGGAGGAGGAGGAAGCCGCCCGCGCCGCCGAGGAGAAGAGGATCAAGGACGCTGAGGCCAAGGCCGAGGCTGAAAAGAGACGCGAGGAGCGTATGGAGGCAGCCAGGAAGCAGCGCGAGCGCGAAGAGGAGGCCGAACAGAGGCGCCTCGAGCGCAAGCAGGGTGGTGCCTCGGCCGGCAGGTCCTTCGAGCGCCCCATTGAGAGGTCTACCGAGTCCAGCGGACGCCCTCAACTCAACCTCACAAGCAAGACTGGCGAGAAGCCCAGCTGGCGCGAGCGTGAGGCCATGAAGGCTAGAGGCGAGCTCCCACAGGCTGCCGAGCCCGCTGCCCCTGCCCGTGCACCAGTCAAGGCCGAGGAGCCCGCTCCGCTCAAGAAGAGCGGCTATGTTCCTCCCCACCTCCGTGGCAAGACCGGTGGCGGAGAGGCACCCCCAGAGGCCCCCAAGGTCGCTGAGCGTGAGCGTCCCGCTGGTGAGCGTGAAGCTCGTCCCGCACCCACCGACCGCTGGGGATCTTCCAGGAAGCCGGCCGCTGAGAACGCGAGGAGCGAGAGCCCTGCTGCCAGCTCTGGCGGCGCCTACAAGCCTCCGGGAGCCGGTGGTGCGTACAGGCCTCCCGGAAGGAGGTAAATGATCTAGGGCATGTTCTGTTGCTGTTACTGACGCGTTGATGTCGTCCTAATGCGGGACGAACGGGCATGGCAAAATGGGACCGTTTCTTTGCAGTGATGCGGCGTTTAGCAATCAGTTTTGTTATTAGTCGAGCCGCAGGTGCTGCGGGCGAGTTCCTCTTTTCACGCATATGCCGCCTGATGAGTGGATACAAAAATGAATGTGTTTGTTCTTTGTTCTGTACACAAGGATGTTTTTTTGTCTGATCGTGAGGGTGTCCCTCGTTTTAGTGCTAGTACCGAAGTCTGTCAATCTCTAATTCCATTATGCTTTCCATCTACCGCCTCCCAAGCCGGACGATCCGCCCGTCGCGATGATTTAGAGGTGCCGATCGGTCAAGCGACGATAATCGATAACCGATGACTGATGCCTGATGACTGCTGACGGACGGCCGGTCGTCTCAGAGAGACTACTGACTGCTGCACAGGTCACGGGTCACACGGCGTACTTTACAGGATGGCACACGCGGTCTCGGGGGCTCACGTGGCCGGGAGGAGATGCGGGAGTGGGCTTGGAAGGGAGTCTGAGCGGTATCATGATTTGTGAGAGGCACAAATCAGGGCGTGCCCATTGCGGCCGCTGCACAAGCTCTGGCCCTGCATCATCACCCGGCTACTCGTCACCAGCCGGCAGCGTGATGTAGGAGGAGCTCCATGCTGCTGCTGCTCCCCTCTCGTTTGTTCCTTGTTGTTGCTGCTTGTCGCTTCTCTTGCTCACTCACCGCACTCACCGTGTCGAGTCCATACCACTGCGACATCCTGTGCACAATACCAACGACTGCTGTTCTCTGCTTGTATTTGTCTGTCTCTCTGCACGCTCCGTCGCCTGCTTGACTGATAGATAGAGAGCAGAGGCCAATCTTCCCCCGCGTCGCGCGCGCTATCAACACATCCAAGCACACCCCACCCAAGCGACCATCAGTCCCCGATCACTCACTCGCTCACTCACCCACCCACCACTCTCTCTTCTTCCTCCTTCACCAAACAATATACACACACACACACACACACACACATACGATACGAACATACCTGAGAACCACTCTTCACTCCTCCATTCACCACTGTTATCGCTCGCTCTCGTCAGACACTCACGACTACACGTCGCGTCAATCAATCCATCACCCGACCGCCGCTTGTCCTCGGCTTTGTCGTCACGAAGCCGCTCTGAGACCGCCTCAATACCCGCCTGCTTTGCTTGTCAACACTTGACTCACCCAGCTCTGCAACCAGCAATCAACTGATTGGCAACTACTCACCATCCGCCTTCGCAAAGGCTATCCTCACTGTCGCAAGCTACACTCACCACCGCGCTGGCCCAACCCGCCGCCACCACCACCACCACCACCACCACCACCATACCACCCCACCTCCTCACCACACAACCCGGCTGAATGCCCTCAGCCAGTGACGCCTTGACTCCCGACCTCGACTCCACCCCAGGCACCACTCCACCCACCGCCCAAGGCCTCCATCCTTCCGCCGCCAGCACTGCGAAAAAGAAGAAGAAGAGCAAGAAGAATGGCCGCCAGCAGAAGCCGTGGGATGACACATCCGAAGATACCCCCTACCCAAAGTCCATCACGCCTAGCCCGCCTGCCGAGCACCTCAGCGGCGTGCGCTTAAGCGCTGAACCCACGCCACCAAACTCAGAGCCCGAGGGCGTCAAGGAGGACGACGACGCTGCTATGGCGGCGTGGGAGCAGACGCCGCCACAGCCGCCCTTGGAGCCGGAGTTGGAGCAAGAGATGGACGACCCACAGCCCGAATTGTTGATCCAGGACTTTGGTGATCTGGATGCTGGTCTCAATCCTCCGGAGCCGCAGGTGCGCCCTCCTTCACCGAAGCCACCGCCTGAATCAGCGCCAGTCGTTTCTTCGCCACTTTCTTCACCTCGTCCGCGTAAGGCAACACCTGCTACCGTTCAAGCGCCACCCGCGCCGGTGTCATCTGTGAAGAGGACATCGCCTCCACATTTCTCGGACCACGACAGGAACAGCACGATTACAAAGCCCCTAGTCACTGAAAGACACCGTGCAGACTCCTTAGCACAGCCAACTTCGCCCGTACCACGCAAGAGCTTCGTAGAGCCAGTAAATCCACCACACATGAAGCAGAACCACTACTTTGCCGTGCCTGGACTTGACTTTAAACGTGGAGCCACTAAGTCGGAGAAGGGAGGGAAGCAAGCTGGATCCGAACATTACTGCTGCTGCTTCGATTCGTTTGGTAATGCTGGTGATGCAGCTTCTGCGACAAGGGCGAAAGATGCATTGATAGTAGGCTGGGAGGGTGGTCTCGAGGTTTACCGTGTCCTGGCCGACAAGATGGAGATTGTGGGAAGACTGGAAGGACTACGAGGCGGAGTTGTTGGGGCCAAGATCCTGCCTTGGAGCAAGCTCAGTGGTGGCAGCCCATCTCTCTTACCTTTGGTGGCGCTTGTGATCCACGGTCCTATGGATGGCCAGGCTCGCGACGATGATGATCAGGCATCTGACGAGGAAGAGACCACTAAGCACTATCAGACTACGGTCGAGATCTTCTCGCTGCAGACGCAGAGACATGTGTCGACACTTTACAAGAGTCTGCCCGTCGCTCTGCCAGAGGCAAAACTTGGCCTGTTCGCAACTGTACCGGAGCCTGTCGGCGATCTTCGTCTAGATGCTAAAGGTAGTTTCTTGACTATTTCTTCCGGGAAGAGCGGCGAGATATTCGTGTTCGCCCAAAGACGCGAGGGCGCCAATGTGAGCAATTTCCGCTGCATTGGCAAGTACTGGACGAGCCTGCAATCGCGTTTCGACGTGCAGACCAAACCAAATATTTCGACAGAGCATGTGGCTGGCAGCGACGTGCTAGAGCCACAGACAACACCTCTACTCAGCTTGAGTGGGCGCTGGCTAGCGTTTGTACCTCCAAGCTCTTCTTCCAAGATCTCCGTGCAAGGCACGCTTGCGCTTTCAGAAGGCTATCAGCAACCTCCGGGTGTCGGCTCCCACTTGGCACCACCTCAGCCGTTGTTTAGTTGCGACATTGTCGGGCTGAATGCGGAAGGTGTACTTGCCAAATACTCTCGCCAAGCTGCGCAAGAATTCCTCAAGGCCTCACGCAGAGGTATTGAAATGGGAATGGCTGGATGGAGAGAGTTCACTCAGCCTTCGCCGCCGTCGCGTACTTCTCAGAGGACTGAGGGTGGCGAGGAAGTTTTCCCACCCACCAACGCCCCGGGCGGCGATACGAGGAGAGCAACCAAGGAGCCTGCTGTAATAGCAATTATGGATCTTGAGCGACTGCTTGATGCGGAGGAAAGTCATGCGAAGCATCTGCCGCCACCATTGGCATCTTTCGCTCTGGACGATGGCTGCAACTATCTTTCTCTTTCCACCGATGGACTACGTCTACTCACCACCAGCCGCAAAGGTGAAGTCTCCAACATCTGGGATCTTCGCTACGCTGCTCACGGCTCGTGTCAAACCCGCGATTTCGGCAATGGAGAAGCCGTCATGGGTCCACATGTGAACCGCATTCAGCGCTTCGTGCGCAACAGTCATGCAGTCGTACTTGACGCTGCGTGGGCACGCGACGGGAACTTTGTCGCAATGCTGACGGCACACGGCACCGTACATCTTCACGAGATCTCAGCTCGCGCCCAGGAGTCTCAGAGACGTCGTCGGAAGAGTACTGTCACTGCTACGCCTGCGGACAAAGCTGATGCCACGGTCAGTCTGTCGACCGGATTGTCTCCGCCGAGCAGTAACGGCTTCCTGGGAGGTATTAGGTCTGGATGGCAGACTATGAGTACTCAGGTGAGCGCCATGAGGGCTCCGAATCCTGCACCTGAAAATCGAGCTGCTTTCGGCATCCCTACGACGTTTGCGGGCTTCCGAGAAGTGACGAACGCCGGCGCTGCTGCCAGCGGACGAGCAATTGCTCGTGGTCTGAGCCAAGGCTACAGTGCGGCGCGCATTGGAGCGGCTGATGTCTGGCACGCTGACGACAACAAGATCAAGCACAAGGATGCTCCCAATAACGTCGCAGCGGGAACTGTTCGTTGGCTTCGGACGCGAAGTGGTATGTCTATCGCAGTCACTTGCGGAGGCAAAGTCTTCTTGTACCCCGTCCAGCGTATTACGAGACAGAGAGGCGAGACTACCTTCTCAGGGCTCAAGGCCGAATCTAAAGGGCGTCGCGAATTTGGGTTGCCTCCAATTGCTACAACAAGCGCAACAACTCAGTCCAGCAGATCTAACAGCTGTGCACAGCAAGGACCACATGGCTTCTGGGGTCTGCGCGCGCCCGCATTCACACAGCACAATATTGCGAACGCCAACACCAAGAAGCTTCAAGACTCTGAGTCCGACAAGGCACACTATGAAACCAACCCTCCATTCTGCCCGCTATACATCGACCGCCGCGTCTCCATGCTCGGCTTCAACAGCCCATCGCATGGCTACGACGGCGGCATGCACGATCTAGCCGTCTCGGAGTTCCAAATCAAAGGCCACGGCCTAGACGACGAGCAGCCCTGGCTCTTCGGCGAGCCGCTCCCCAGCAGTGTCAAGCTCAACGATCGTTCGGCCGTCAGCGACGCCGACGTCTCTGACGACGAAGACGTGGCGCTCAACACTCGCCACGCCATGTCGACTTTCGAGGCTGAGCTCGATGGCATGGGAGGCATGGAGACTTCTCGTGCTGATGATAATGTGCAGAGCAGGATTTTGATCAACCCTGCCAACAACGAGATTCACATTAATTCGAGTCGGAAGAAGACGCGGAAGCTGGCGAAGGCGCCGGTGAAGACGGCGGGTGCTTCTGGGAAGGCTGATGGGGATTTTGAGTTGTTGGAGGATGATGAGGAGGGGGCGTTGTTTTGAGGAGGTGTGATTTGCGGTGCGCTTGATCATATCGGGAGAAGGCCGATCGGTTTGGTGTATATTGACGGTACCCACGGGTTTCATGAAGGTCTGCATTGGTCGGTGGTTTTGGCGTTTGGTACAATAGCATTGGAGGATCGGGTGGTTTTTATGTCTCCCCGACTTTAAGATCCGCTTATAGATAACAGTAACAACAACAGAAACCACTTTTTGGGAGTAGGGAGTGAAGATAGGATTGGCTTGCTGGATAGCTTTGGGGGAAATCTCTACGTTTCTTGATCCGGACAGATACCCTGATACTTTTTGTATTGAATTGCATAGTTGAATGACCTGTTTCTTTTATGTGATCACTTGTGTGGTTCACTTTCGGTTCTTTCGCGTGGTTTTATATTTGCTGGAAAGATATCCTAATACATTTGTTGTCTACACGAATATCTAGACAAGCTATTCCATATCCGTATCTATGTCTATAAGAAATTCGTCTTGTTACTTTCTGGTGATTGTTTACATGCGTGAACGAGCCTTTCCATTTCAGGAGTTTATCCTCGATTCATCCACATGTTTCATTGGTATGTCTGCATTCAGTAAGTGAAGGACGAATCATTTTAGGGTTAGGCGGCGCGCTCCTGCCGTCCGTGCAACATGTTCACGCTAAGATTTGCTCTCAAGCTCGCACGGCCGTGTGGCCTCCTCTAAGCTGCCCAAGAAACACAGATACCACCGACCAACACACAAACCTTCTCGCCATCACCATCGCATCACCACCCTCATCGCATCTCCGCGCCTCGCTTCCATTACCACTAATCGCCTTTGCTTCATTGCGCCAATTACATAAACACCTTCACTCACAAACACCCACTGGTATGCTTGATTGCCGCGCACATCACACAAAACACACAAAGTCGCATGCTAACAATAGCATCAGTCTGCACGTACATCGATCTCGAGCCCATCTCGCGACCATTGAGCAAACACCCGCAACATCACCTTCTACCAACTCCCTTCCTCCAAGATGGCGTCCGAAGTCTCATCCATCCCCAACGGCAACTATGTGCCTCAGCACGGCTTCGACCAGCAGCAAGCCAACAACGCCTACGCATCGCAAAACTACAACCAAGCTCCCACTGCCTCCAACCCTCCTGCTCCCTCCGCAAACACCCAGTCTGAGATCCCCAAGGATGAGGTGGGATGGTACTTTGTCGAGCAATACTACACCACTCTTAGCCGCACACCCGAGAAGCTCTACGTAAGTTCACAGAGGGTTGTCGAGAGCATTGAAACAAGAGCTGATTGCCGGACTATAGCTCTACTACAACAAGCGTTCGCAGTTCGTGTCAGGAAACGAGACCGACAAGGTGCAGGTCTGCGTCGGCCAGAGGGTAAGCTACATGAATCTGCACGGCGCACGTGACAATTCATTGACACCTTCCAGGCCATCAACGACAGGATAAAGGAGCTCGAGTTCCAGGACTGCAAGGTCCGCATTACCAACGTCGATTCCCAGGCCTCCGACATCAACATCGTCATCCAAGTCATTGGCGAGATCTCCAACAAGTCGCAGCCCCACAGGAAGTTCACTCAGACTTTCGTTCTCGCCACGCAAACTAACGGTTACTTTGTGCTGAACGATATTTTCCGCTACATAATCGAGGAAGAGGAGGAGACTGCTGTGGCCGAGCCTGCCAAGGCTGAGGAGGTTGAGGAGGTTCAGCAAGAGCCGGCTGCTGAGGCCAGCGGAGTCCAGGAGCCTGCGCCTACTGCTGAGGAAACTGCGCCCAAGACACTTCCCACCGAGGACAAGGCTGCTGTTGAGCAGGCTGCGCAGGTTGTGGACAAGGAGCTCGAGGAGAAGGTCCTGGAGAAGGAGGAGCCCAAGGAGGAGCCTAAGGTCGAGGAGTCCGCACCTGCTGTGAACGGTGCTGAAGAGCCCAAGGAGGAGGCTGCTGTCGAGCAGCCCGCTGCTGAAGAGGCGCCCGCTGAGGTTGAGCAAGAGGAGCCTCGCGACCCCGAACCCACACCCGTCACTGAGAAGCCCCCCAAGGCTGCTGCTAAGCCTGCTGCACCTGCGCCTGTGAAGCCCGCAGTTCCCAAGACTTGGGCCAGCCTCGCTGCCTCTGCCAACAAGAGCGTTGCAATGCCCGCCGCTCCCTCTGCTGCCCCTGCCGCTGCTCCCGCCCAGGCCGCAAAGCCTGCTGCCAAGTCAGCACCCACCGCTACCCCCACCCAGTCTTCTGCTGCCGCAACCTCTGCACCTGCTGCCCAGCGTGAGGCGTCTCCCGCCGCCGCCACCTCTGGCGACGAGTGGACCGCTGTTAGTGGCAACCACAACAGACAGCAGTCGCGCCAGGTCAACGGCCAGCAGCAACAGCAGCAGGAGCCCAGCCACCCTCGCGGCTACATCAAGAACGTCCAGGAGAACATCAAGGGCCCCGAGATGAAGGAGAAGCTCGCCCAGTTCGGAGAGATCAACTACTTCGACATCTACCGCGCAAAGGTATGATACGACACATTAGCCTTGATTTTCGATGATTTATCTTACTGACTTCCTACACAGAGCTGCGCATTTGTCGACTTCAAGACCCCCGAGGGCTACAAGAACGCCCTCGCCGCCAGCCCCTTCCAGATTGGCGACGAGAAGTTCTGGATCGAGGAGCGCCGCACCAACCGCCCTGGCACTCAGCAGCAGCAATTCAACGGCCAGCGCGGCAACTTCCAGCAGGGCCAGCGCGGCGGACGTGGTAACTTCCGTGGCGACGGCGGCCGCGGCGGCTTCGGCCAGAGGGGTGGCCGTGGCGGCGCTGGCGGTGCTGCCAGGGGCCGTGGTGGTGCCAGTGCCCCTGCTTCCTAAATGACGTCTCGAAATTAGAGTCATTGGTACGACATGAGGACCTCATGAATACACACAAAACGAACACCTCGGATTCAACCGGCTCGGACAGTTTCGACGACCCTGAAGGGCCATTCCCTTTTTCTCGAGCTAAATGTATGATACTGGCGTCCTGACTAGGGACGGCACGAAGTGGGCATGAATGAAGGGAGGGTATGACTCAATAAGAGATACTTTTTTTGTTGTTGTTATTACAAAACGAAAGCGTCTCGAGCGAATGTGTTTGGTTTTGGGCAAGGGAAGCGGTCTACAACGGAAAAAAAAGGGACTAGTATTTTCTTTTTCCCATCCTCTTTGGCGGGTTGCATTTCCTTTCGAAGCGAAAAAAGAACCTCTTCTTGCTCCTCCTCCTGGTTTGAATTACTTGCGTCTATCTGCACTTTGCCTGCCAAGCTGCGCTTTTGTATGTATACCTTACGTGTTGTTCGAGAAGACCGGTCGGTTCGCTTTTCCTTCTTGCTCTTACTCTTGCATGATTGAAGAGATTGCATATCTGCTTGTGGTCGAAGCATTCGCTCCTGAGGATGGGATGGTTACGATGCGGCTAAACAATGTCGATTAACTGGGAGGCTTGCTGCTGCTAGGTTGTCGTTACGAGACGGATGTACGTCTATATGAATCTTTACGGGTTCGATGTATTTGGTGGAGATTACTGTCTCTTTCCGAGATCTCACAATCAAGGATGTTGTGGCTCGCTTGTTGAAGACCAACACCAAAGCACTCTGAGTCCTCTCGCGTAACTTTCGAGCACTGTTCTAAATACATGTAGCTTTGGAGAGTTCCTCTACCACTTCATCAGACGAGTGAGGTTGTTTGGTTTTGGTTTCTCGACTTTTACCAGCTCGGGTGTAATTCCTCCGGTCTGCTTGCTTTAAGGAGCTCAAAGTTTGTGTCGGACTACATCGACAATGCAGTTCGATCGAGCAGCATACTTACAGAAAGCCGAGCTGCATTTACCCGCTTCTCTCGACTCCACCTCTGTTGCCCGCAACGCAACGTTCAATAGCCGATATTTCGACCTTGTCCTTGTGCCTTCGCCTCGACGCGAGGCGATCAAAGGCCCAGGCGATCACCGCGATGGCACCAAGACATCGGTAGGTTTACGTTACATCCTCTCTGCTATCTTCCTGACCATGCTTTTGTAACCCAACTCCTGTACGTTGTCACCTTCGAGTGCACTACTCGCCTTGAATATGCCTCCCATGAACGTCGCCGAGGCCAACCAGCCTTTTCCCGCCCACCCATTTTCCAAGAACCCCCTCAAGACCCGACAGGATGTAGTGCATGCGTGTGCTTCGTTGCTTGATCCGCTCGAGGCGGGCTTCTCGCCTGAGTGTGCGATGGTCAGAGTCGGTGGGACGGGTACTAGATGTGAGTCTTGCTTCGTTCACGACGAATGCGTTATGTTCTGTCAGAAGCCGACGTCTGATATTATGCTTCAGTCGACGAAACAGCAGCCCAGATAGAAGGCTACGCGAGACCGCTCTGGGGCCTAGCACCGCTTCTCGCAGGTAACTCAACATACGGCAAGACGCACTTGTTCGTCAAGGCGCTGATTTCGGGCACTGATCCCGAAGGCCCGGAGTTCTGGGGCAACATGGAAGACCTCGACCAGCGGATGGTCGAGTCGTGTCCTATTGGTTTCACGCTCGCTGTTGCTGGCAAGGACTTCTGGGAGCCTCTCAGCGATAGGGAGAAGGGTAATGTGGCTGCTTGGATAGGTTCGATGAACGACAAGGAGATGCCGAATACTAACTGGTTGTGGTTCCGTGTGTTTGCGAATCTGGGACTGAAGGCTAATGGAGCGACGTACTCGCAGGACCGCATCTTCGCGGATATGGACCACCTGGACACTTTCTACCGCGGAGACGGATGGTCGAACGATGGGCCTGCGGGTTACACGCAGATGGACTACTACAGTGGCTCGTTCGCGATTCAGTACTTGCAATTGCTCTACGCAAAGCTGGCCAACGACACGGACCCCAAGCGAGCAGAAGAGTACCGCCACCGCGCAAAGGCATTCGCTCTGGACTTCGTGCACTACCAAGACCCAGACGGCCACTCGATCCCCTTCGGCCGCAGCATGACCTACCGGTTCGCCACAATCGGCTTCTGGAGCGCTCTCGCGTTCGCAGACGTCGAGCCACCTGCTCCTTTGACCTGGGGCATGGCTAAAGGCCTGCTGCTTCGAAACCTGCGATGGTGGAGCCAGCACCATCATATTTTCCAGCCGAACGGCATGCTTAATATCGGCTATACGTACCCGAACTACTACCTCGCCGAGCCTTACAATTCGCCCGGCTCGCCGTACTGGTGCATGCTTGCATTCGCGGCTCTGGCTCAGCCTGAGTCTCACCCGTTCTGGAGCAGCGAGGAAGAGGCGCATCCTTTCACGCAAGCTGAGAGTCCGTTGCCGCTGGTCAAGGCGTTGAAGCATCCTTTGCATATTATGGTGCATAAGGGAGGACACACTTTCTTGCTGTCTTCGGGTCAGAAGTGTCATTACCCACTCAAAGGTCAGTCCTCTTCCCTTTCCTAGAGAACTTGAATTACCTTCAGTCGTGCTTACAAACTCCGCAGCCACCCAAGCCAAATACGGCCACTTCGCCTACAGCGCTTCCTTCGGCTACTCCGTCCCCACCGGCGGCTACACCCTCGAGCAATTCGTGCCCGAAAGCGCCCTCGCGCTCAGCGACGACGGCGGCGAAATCTGGAAAATGCGCCGCGAAGTCGAAGACGCTCAGATCCTCGAAAAGGACGGACAGCCCGTTCTTTACTCCGTGATGCACCCTTGGCACGACGTCGAAGTCACTTCTTGGCTCTTGCCGCCGACTGACGACGCGCCGAACTGGCATCTGCGCGTGCACAAGATCACGACTGGACGGGGTTTGCAGAGCGCTGAGGGCGGGTTTGCGATTTTGGGCACGAGGAGCGAGAATGGGAGGATGCTCACTGCGTTCACGCCGGAGTCGCCGAACGAAGGCACGGCGGAGTGCCTTTCTGGTGCTTGCGTTGCTTCGCGCGCGGGCGCTTCGGCGGTGTTTGAGATGGGGCATTTGAACGCGAGAGAAGGTGAGGAGTTTGGAAGGAAGGGGGGTGTTTGTGCGGCGGATGCGAATAGCAATTTGATTGAGGCGAGGACGCTGTTGCCGACGTTGTATATGGACCTTAAGGCCGGGTCGACGACGTGGTTCCGGAGTGCGGTGTTTGGTATGCCTGCTACGGCGGAGGGGTGGGAGGGGAGGTGGAGGGGGGAGTGGGAGAGGAAACCGGTGGTGCCGGGGTGGGTTGAGGAGATGGTGGGAGGGAAGTAGTTGGGTGGGTTTGGTGTAGATGTTGTTTCTTCCCAGCGAGGCTGCGGTGCACATGTGTTTCTCCGAGAAGCTTTCATGTTCCTTCGAGCAAGACCAACTCGATGCAGGTAAACACTCAGAATCCAAAGCTTAAGCATGACATCAAACTGCCAATTTGAATCAATGGCATGTAAGACTAGTGAGCGTTGCGCACATCGCGCAAACGAGGAACGATGGGATGGGATCAATGGGTGGCCTGAATGATTCTCTTTGATCGACAATGGGATCAAATCGAGAAAAGTCGTAGCGGGAGATCAGATTTAGGGTCCAGGGCAAATCACGGTACTCCGACGCAAAATTCCGGCCGTTGGATTTATTCTGGATCGATCTCTGTTGCTACCGAGACTGAAGAATAATAGCGACGTTTGTAGTAACGTTGATCGTAGATGGCGTGTGCACACGAGTGCTCACGACTCGTTGTTTCGTGTATGCAGACAAGGTTGAGCTTGTTGGACGTTGACATTGATGCTACATTTTTGGGCTGTCAGTGGCATCGCCTGGAGCTGCGTGAGTGCCTGGCATGATGGATGATGGCGGTGTCGAGGTATCTATGTAAGCTCATACGCGTCACGAGTAGATGTAGCGTGTAGTGTAGGATGAGATGAAACCGATCGCACGTCAGCGAATGATGATGACTCGGGGAGGTGGTCTGGTCTGGGACTGCGTCGTAGGCTGTGTGCTATGCAGATGCATGAATCGTAAGAGACGGATCCACGGGTTCGGGAGCATGCGCGGGAGTGGTAACGTGTACTGCCTCTCAACTTGCAAGAACGAGAGGCTGCTGCAGTATTGCATGTGGTCATCAGTTGTTCATGTTGTTGTTGTTGTGGTTGTTATAGAGAAGGCAACAGTGCGTGCAGCCACAGCCACAACCATGCACGGTCGTTTTGAGTTTGCCTTCCCGAGCTGAAGCCGGGCGACTTCACCTCTTCCTCCACTGCTTCACAACTCACAACACGTAACAAGCAGCAGCATCGACGCGCCACCGTTGCCTACCATGCCACGTCCGCACAGTCTCGGTGGCAGAGGAAGAGATGGCCGTGATGCGTATCCTTCGATCCATCACCACTGGCGCACTGACTTGACCCAACGGCGATCCCACGGCGGAGAACCGCTCTGAAGTCCGGCATTCGGCTCCTCTCAACCACCTGCATACCCATCACCATCTCCGTACGCCCCTCCGGCCATCCTACACGAGGGCGCCCGCGACACAGCCTTCTCCGTTGTACTTGCCCTTTGGTGGGCGCATTGGCGGTACAACTAGATTGCTTTCGCTACGCTCAAAGCCACTTTCGGTTCGTCAGCCGCAATTGACAAATGGAATTGACGCCCCAAGAAGAGCCCTGAGGCCTTCACGCTGAGAAGACATCCATCTCTTCGAAGCCTGAGCGTTGCAGCATCAGTGCATCGGTGCGTCACAGCTCATGCCTTACGAGCGGCGCACTGCCGCTATATGTATGCTAAGAATGGTGGCTACAGACCCGCAGCTGTCAGACTGCTCTTTGTCCTCCCGTGAACGGCTGGTAACAGCTCCTGGGCCCGCGCCATCGAATCGACTTTTAGCCTTGTCCGTCACCCCCTCCATAGCGGGGCCGCCTGGGGGATGCCTTCAAGGATGCCGGGGTGTTCACTTTCGCCCGTCGAAAGCCATATCATCGGTATTCGGCGCTTGATCTCCCCGTTCGTGGTATTGTCTTGGTCTTGACGACACGGGCAGGCGTATGCAGCGCGGCTGGGGTGACTAAGAACCTGCTACCCTGCCTTACTCTACCGTTTTGACGGAGTGAGTCTCGGTTTCCGCAGCACTCGAGTCACCGGAGCCAGTCTTTCGTGGCCTTGGCAGAGACACCTGGTTGCGCATTCTGGCATGCATGATCCTATCAGTAGCCGGCTCGGTCATGCAAGCACTAAGTCGTCAAGCTTTTTCCAATGTAAGCAGGAACAAGGCCGATTATCTCGCAGGGGTTGTGTCTTTCTGCCATTGGTATGACGGTTGAGGCGCTCCTGCGGGCGTCTGCCACCCAGCAAGGCAAGCAATTAACACGCGTTCCCGACTGACATGCATGAATACGGTTGATCTCCTATGATCTCTTCGTTGTTGCTCAGTCGAAGTGGGGGTCCCAGCTTAAGTGATCCTGGCTAGCGTCGGTGTGCCTTATGCGCACCGCCCATGAGCCCGCAATCGTGACCGGAGTCGTCAAGACTCATCTGTAGTTTGGATGCTGTGTAGGAGACAGCTAGTGACCCGTGCAAATCGATGGGCAAGAAATGACTTAGATCACTATGGGGAATAACGAAGGTTCGTAGATCCTGCGGACCGCTGCGTACTGTGTATCCAGGGAAGAGTCCATTGCTTGACCGCGGGCTTGGGGCGACATGTAAGGTGAGAAATTCCGGAGCCGCGAGGTGTTTCGGGAATCGCGCTCTGCGACCACCACCTCTTTGCTGAACACAAGCCTTCTACTTCCCCACGTCAGTCGTCGTCCTGTCGCTTCTTACATACAGAGACTTCACAGTCACTCATTGTTCGACGACAGAATTCTCAGGAAGCGGCAGATTGTGTTGAACGCTTTCGTGACTAAAGAGAGTCCGCGAAATGCCCGGACTGACTGTCACCTGAACGAGGCGACCAGCACCGGTCGATACCCCCTCAAAAGGCAGAGCGAACTATTCATCGATCGCTTTACATCTCCTAGCATTTCTTCTGTTACCCTGGACACAACCTTGAAGATCGAATACTACCAATCAACCGTTCGGAGCGTTTTCAGCACATCTACACCCAAGCTGACCCACCATAAGCTGCAAAGTGCCATCTGGACTCGTCACTGCGAAGCAATGATTGACGGAGGTTCGTTGCTCACGCTCGCTCACCACCAGCGCCCCTCCTCCTACGACAACGTTTCTCTGCGACACGCCACGCTCAGACGTAAATCAGCACATTTGTGGGACGCCACCCACGGAGCGACATCAGGCTATCCCTCACCGCCGATGTCAAGCCCGCCGTCCCCATCACGGCGACCATCAGACTTGACCTTGCCTTCCACCCGTAGCGAACAGTTCTTGCCGGTTTCGACGAACCCGCCGCTCACTTCTACTACACCAGCACATTCTCTGCAACAGACTACTTCGCCATCTGCAAGTTTCGGACTTGCAAAGTCTGACGTCTCTGCCTATCATCCGCCAGCATCATTCGCTACAAGCCTTGGAGCTGCTGTCACATTCAGTTCCTCATCTGGTCCGTACGCTGCAACACAGTATGCGCCACCTCCTCCAATATCACACCAGCGTACAACTTCGCATGACGCTCGGAAGGCGAAGACGCATGTGGCGTCAGCATGTGTCAACTGCAAACGTGCTCACTTGAGCTGTGATGTCCAACGGCCATGCGCACGCTGTGTTGCCTCCGGAAAACAGGTTAGTGTAATACGTCCTCAACCTGAGTAAAGTTGCCCGCTAACAAACAC
This sequence comes from Melanodothis sp. VS III C KN 2, assembly GCA_019775565.1. Classification (NCBI taxonomy): domain Eukaryota; kingdom Fungi; phylum Ascomycota; class Dothideomycetes; order Cladosporiales; family Cladosporiaceae; genus Melanodothis; species Melanodothis sp. VS III C KN 2. Next base: position 21,922 of record JACWFM010000054.1, read on the forward strand.
AGGATACTTGCTACGATGTTGCACATAAAAAACGCGGCCGGCCTCGATTACGAGATGAATCACAATTCAGCAGTGAACGATCTTTGCCAGCTACAAATGCCCCGATCAGCACGACAGCACCATTGACAACACCGACACGGCCCATAGCTGCTACTCGACAGCGACGTGCTGAGTCTTTTAGGTCAATTCAATCGATGACAAGCGAAGAATCGTCCAGCTATGGTCCTCCCACTCCAAGTTTTCTCCCGAGACCGCCTGCACCGTTCCAGACGCCTTTGACATACCAGCCACCTGCTCATCTGGTTGTGTCGCCTCAGACCGCACCAGAAGTTCCCACAGCTTTGGTCGACCTAGATTTTGTCATTATTCGTGCCAATCAGTCTTTCCGGCAGATCATGGCAGACGACCAGGACCTTACACGCAGCAGACTACATGAGATCGCGGCTCCTGCTGACGCGGAGAGTTTCATGTCGATTCGATCACGTCTGAGAGGAGAGCGTGAGGCCCGAGAGCCTTCATTTCTACCGCCTATTGTATCGAGTGGTGAGGATCCTCTTGCAGGAGTCTCTGACAGCGACGTGGAAAGTTTCACGAGGGGTTTCTCTGATCATACTTACACCTGGGTACAGCTAAAGCCCGGGTTAAGAGGCCCTCAAACATTCCCAGCAAGGGTGCGCTTAGCAAAGGCAGCTACTTACTTTGCGGTCATTACGCTGCCAAGTTTCCGTCCGATGGAGCCTGTTCCTCCGCCGCCTCCACAACCCCTGCATCAAGCACCTTCGCCATACCCCTTTGGTCCACCATTGCCTCCTTCGGAAGAAGCTATGAGGGAGAACCAGCGACAGACCCTCGTTCACTCTGCCCCGCCATCGTTCTACTATCCTGTCGAAATGGCTCACCCGCAACCACGCTACCTACATCGACGTGCACCTTCCTTCTCGCGAACGTACCCTCCACCTCAAATGCACTACCCACCAACATTCCAACAACAGCAACAACCATCTCAACAACAACCACTACAACCGCAGCCACAGCATTTCCTTCCCTCTCAACCCACCCTCGCTTCCTCGCTCGAGCCCCGACGTCCTCCAGTCACAGATCCTTCCTCAATGACTTCGCCCTACATCCCCACGACGACAATGCCCGCCCTACCACCCAGCACGTCCCGAGATACCACACAACTACCACCGATATCATCATCCTCAGCTCTGGCACCCACCTTAGGGCCTTCAAGCATGCCGCCAATCCACGAGCCTCCTTCAGCAGCAGCGACAGCCGGAGTACAGCGTAGCTTCGAGAGCGACGAAGACAGCGAGGAGAGACGGCTGCGCTCGCCGCGGAAACGCAGGAGGATGGGCATTGATGAAGTGCTGCAGAAATGAATGGAAGGAAGTGCGTCTGTTTGGGCAGAAGATGGACATCGACGTGGATGGGCGCTCAAAACAGAAAGTGGGGACAACTGTAATCACACTGGGAAGGAAACCGGCTAGCGCGACATTCTGTCGCTCGATCAACCAGGAAAGGAAGGAGGGGGAAGGCGTCAACTGGATGGGTAGCATGCCGCGCACGTGGGAGAGCACCAAAGCTCCGCTTTTACTGGACTACTCTTGGTGAGCGAGGAGAAAGCAAAATTGGAGACGAGGAGAAGCGAATTGGCGGATTCCTCCATCCCTGATATTTTCATGACTATTCTTATGATTTCCATGGAGTTCACACGTCCAAAGCATCTTTTTAGCGGGAAAGAAAACAACCAACCAACCAAAATTCTCTTCTAGCCTTGGTGTATATAGAACGTTGACTTCGCCTTGCGATGAAGTATTCATCATCGGCGAGACCCCCTTCGCAGGGAATCTTATTATTATTATTATTGAAGAGCACCAATCGAGGCAGTATTTCCTTTTTCAAAAACGAGCAGTATTTCAAATCTCCAAAGAGAAGCGAAGAAAATGCATTTATTACAAAGAGTCTATGGGACGGCGATTGCAGCCATCATCATCTGTGGCTTTGACGTCCACTTTGATTATCTAACGTTACGCTTACACTAACTAGTACAGACACATCTGTAGTCTCTCACTGCTCTGCTCGTGTCTTCAAGCTTTCTGAGCCTTTACACCAGATTCCTCGGTCGCATTCGACGACGATCCGTCCTCGGACACAGACTCCGCCGTTTCATTGCTCGACGCATCGGTGGCAACCGCAGGCGCCGCCGCAGGAGCAGCACCAGGCGCAGGCTCTTTACCAGAACCCGGGAACAGCTCAGGCATTAGACCCGGCATGAACTTCTCGGTACGCGTCCACGTCTCTTCCCACAACAACTTCTGCTGTTCTGTACGCTTCTCATTATCAGCAGTGGCAGGCGGCGGGACGAGGCGCTCGGCGCTCGCCATGACGAGCAGGACGTTCTTGAGAGTTTCCGGCACGGCTTCGACAAGCATGTTGCTCTGGCCGCTGTTCATGAGGCGGTCCATGGTGCCCAGGATACGCGTCCAGAGATCCATCATGCCGTCCCATTCGCTCAGCAGGGTGAGGTAGTGCAGGAAAGCTTTGCAGAGGAGCTGCGTCGCTTGCAGACGGGTCTCGGTCATGCCGTGGGGGTCTGTCTGGTGGACCTCGGGTTTGAGGAGTTGGTTGATGAGCGGGAAGAGGACTTCGCTGAAGATCTTGGTCCACTCGGTGTGGTCAGATGACGCGAGATCTGGGGCTTGCAGGCAGCGCTGCAGCGCGGTGAAGGCGTGGTAGCGGACCTCGCGGCATGGATTGACGCACTGCGTTGCGAGGCAACGGAAGATGGGCGACCAGTAAGCTTTCCAAGCTTCGTGAGTCTCCAGATGGGATTGCTCGATGAGCGAGGGCACGCGGCTTGCCAGTTGCGTTACAATGCCGATAGCCTTGTTAGCACGTGCAACAGCCTCGGGCTTTTTCGCAGCCTTGTTGTCTTGTGCTTTGGCGTTCTGCTGGCCCTTACGCACAGGCTGCTCGCGTTGCTGTTGCTCGAACTTGGCACCGACACTACCAGCAGTCGCAAACGCATTCAGCAGAGCAATGGCGGGCTCGTAGTTGTCCGCGGTGATCGCCGGCAGTTGGCTGCTCGCCACGGACTCTGCGATCTCGAACGCCAGATCCGCCGCTTCGGGATGCGGCTGCAGGGTATGGAGCACAGCCCAAAAGTCCGGGCTTGATGCTAGCTCATTCCTCAGTTCCGGCGGTCCGCTAATACAGCCGTATATACCCTTAAGTATAGGCTGAGCGCACTGCTTCAACACCTCGGGGCGGAATGAGGAGATGGCGTGCAGGACGACAGGTGCTCGGATGTAGCCGTGGTCGTTGCTTGCGCGCAATAGACTCAGCAGGTAGAAGACCGCGCGGCTCAGCGCGACAGGATGCAGATGGTCTGCATCGCGGATAGCGACTTGCAGAGCCTCCGCCGCGTCAGCGCCAAGGGTGGAGATCGTCTCTTCATCACGAAGTGCAAGGATGGTTGCCAACTCCAACACGTATACCAAAGCTGGGTCGTACAGTGGCACGTCTGCGGTCGCCTTAGCTGTAGGTCCTCGGGCGACCTGTGGTGATGGCACTTCGGTCTTGACAGAAATGACCCTCGGAGACTCTTCCTCGGGCAGAGAGCCAAGCAGTGCAACCGTCAAAAATTTGAGTGACTCAACAGGCAGCTCGCTGACATTGCCTAGAATCTCTTCGAACCTGCAATCCGTTATGCAGTCGACAGTCATGAGCGTGGATTCGATCTCTTGATCGTTGGGCTCTGGAGGTTCGTCGTTCATGACACTGCTGACGTAGCTAGTGAACGCACTGAAGAGACCGACGTCTCCGGCCTTATCATTGCGTTCGATCACTTGTGCAGGCGACTGTAATGGTATGGGCGGTAGGTCGAGGTCTCTGGAGATGCTGGTGAAACTCGTAGGGATGAGTGAGTTCACAAAAAGGTTGATGATGATTCGGACGATCTGTGTATGTTCTGTCAGTAGACTGAAGTGGTCGCTCGATATCTTAACAGTCAAACTTACGTGTGTCCATCCATCTCTCACCGCCTTCTCATTGCCATTGATGATCCTGAAAAGCACGATGGTTGCAAGCTGAGCTTTCTGATCCCGACCAAAGTCAACAGCAAACTTCGAAACCATGATACTCTTGCCACCTGCTTGGACTTCGGTGTTCAGGCTCGTATCGCTGGGAGTTTCAGTCGCCAGAGTGCTGATCTTGCTGAGAGACGCGATGATAGTATCGAGACACTCGCTTATACCGTAACGAGCGGCGATCTGCGCACACTGATTGTAGCCAGCAATGACACGCTGGAAGACAGCGTCCTCGGTCGCCGATACGAACACGTAGTTCAGTGTTGCTACAACGGGCTTCCAAGTAGCCGCGAACATATCCGCGTCGTAAATGTTAGTGTCGCAGATGGCGAGATTCTCTGCAGTCTGAGTCTTGATCAGCAACTCCTTCCAAGCATGCTCGAACGCGTGCTTGTTGTCGTGCTCTTCGGGCAATACGATCTCTCGCTCCTTGATTGCGTTGTAGATGTCCTCGAGGTACTGGTCGTCGAAGTTGCTTCCGCTGTTGACGCCTCGTAGGTTGCGTGCAAAGTCTTGCAGCTTCATGCGGTTGGCAGTCTTGACGTTTGGATTGTACTGATCAGTGTTCAACATGATAATGGCGTAAGTAAGGACGAAGATAGCGTCCTTGTCAGTGATGCCCTCTGGTTTTGCGCCGTCGATGTACTTTTCGCTAAAGACCGTAACAATGCGTTCAATCAGTGCAGATTCTCCTGGGAGACGGAAAGTGTTCAGGACCTGACGCAATGCCTCGTCCACACGCTGATCGGTGAAGTCGAATTGATCCATGAACGCGTCGAGAATGGCTTCGTTCGACTTCTTGGAGATGTACTCGCCCAAAACTTTTTTATCGATCCTGGTAGTGCCGCGGAGGAATTGTGTTACGCATCTCGCATCGTTCGGGTCCTCGATGATGCCTTGGCTGGCAAGGTATGCAATACCGCCCTTGGCACTTTCGTTGAATTTTGAAGCTCCCTTGATGATGACCTTCTTCCTCCGCCTCTGCTCACGCAGAGCTTCCACACCAGGTAGACCAGCTGTCACGGCTTCATCGTCCATTCGCTCGGCTACGAACTGCACGTAACCAAGCAAGCTATCCAGACACAATGGTGGCACGTTGGTCGTACTCCATGTTGCCGAATCCGGGAAAGCGTTGCGAGCCAATAGTCCAACCATATCCATGCATAGATCGCTGCGATCAATCTCGCAATCGTAGTTGACGAAAAGTTCAACCATGTAACTGGGTATGCGCACCAACGCTCCAATAGATTCCACCATAGCTTCCCTTGCGTCAGGCTTGCGTGAGCCTCCCTCCATACCCAGCTTCTGGCGGTCCTTGACAGGTACGGGGGTCGACCGACCACTCTGAGTACCTGAATTAGGAACTGGTTTGACAAGCGCCGGCGCTTGAGGAACACCCTGGTACAACGATGGGTCAATACCAGGCTCTTCTGGGATGGGGACTCGAGGATGGAGGCAGGCGACTATATATGAGAGGAAAAGCTCTTGCTGAAGCCTAAGCACGGTCCTGCACGTCGCCAGCAAAGTTCCAGCTACACGGAGAGACTCGTGTAAAATGGCGATGTTTTCTGATCGTACCAGCTGGAACAAGTTCCTGCACATCGTATCCTTCGCCAAACTCGCCAGACTGGGATGGTTGGCAATACTTGGTCCAGCGACCTCCAGCGCGACGTTGACGATCCGTAATGCCATCACTCTGAGCGTGTCTGTTCGAGCACGATCGTGCGGGTCCAGTAAGTCGGCCAATACACGGAACAATTCTGCAATCGAGGGCAATCCATAGGGCTTCACGTCCTTGTCTTCCTCCCCAGAAGGCTTCGATAGATCCAGTTGGCTCCCATTGGCATCCATGCTCGTCCTAGCACTTCCGTTGCCCTCCGTAGAAGGCACCTCCAAGCTTCCACCCCGTACTTGTGCCATGCTGTCAACCCCAGCCTTCCCATTGGGATTCGAATCGATCTTCGCCTTATCCATGTCCGCCTGCAACACCGTCTCGCCATAAGCGCCAGGCTCCTCTCCGTATTCATTCTCCAGCAATTTCAACCGTCCAAAGATCGACTGACACATCGTGACCATGCTAATCTCCGCGCTCCGCCTCAACACCTCGCTCATACGCAAATGACAGCAAATGCTCAGCGCACACTCCACAATCTCGCAAACGCTCTGATCGCCCAGAACCTCGCCCGAAGGCCCGCATATCATATCCTCCATAAGCTTGAGTATCCGCAAGAACACCACCTCGTCCGAAGGCGAATTGTCCCCCTCGAACCTGCAGTGCGTGACCGTCGATGCGAGCAACTGCATGCCGTAGCCAAAATGTGGGTTCGCCGGGCTGACGACGCCGTATGCGAGCATCTTCGTAATCGCAATCAGCGCTAGGCTCGTGATCGGCGCGGTGGTGCTGCTGCTGCGGATGACTTGCAGGAACGGCTGCAGCAGACTCGGCGTGTCGAACTGGTGGATGTCCTTGCAGCTCTTCAGGTCCACGCGCAGCTTTGCGAAAGCGCTCATGAGCGGGTTGTCCTGCATGCTCTGGCCTTTGCGACCACGGAGACCCCATCGCGATGTGAGGGCCGAGTCTGTGTCGTCGGAGACTTCGATTGTGGAGGCGCTGCGGTCCGATCGGCGGGCGTCTATGGGAGTGAGGCGAGGCGAGGGCGCTGAGGAACCCAGGATGGAGGAGATGGAGCTGTGGGCCCAGCGAGCGTGCTTGCGCATGGCGGAGGTGACGGTTATGCATTCTGTGACGACGAGGGCGACTGGATCGATGGCGACTGGGACAGGGCCAGAATGGCGAGGGATATGAAGATTCATGTCGGCCATGGTGGTGTGGTGGTGTGGTGGTGTGGCAGGAAAAGGCGGCGTTGTATGGGTAAAGGATGTTATGTTATATGAGGTAAACGGGGATTCGAGGTCGGCAACCAAACGAGCACGGCCTGCTGCGAGCGCGCGATGTCGAATTAAATTGTGGTAAGGCAGACAATGCAACACATCCCCAATGCTTCTGCCTAATCAGAGCCAAGTGGCCGAAAGATTGTTGGTGGACGTTGTTAATGCTCGAAAGACGGCAAGCTGTCAGGTACGGTTACGGTTGGCCGAGGAGTCGTCCGGGCTCCGATGTCAGCATCAGCTTGCTGATCAAGCTGAGATGCCATGGATGCCTCCCTTTCACACAAAACATATATGTTACAATGATCTTACAAAAAGCAGTGCACACGCGAATAACGATCACATTAGCCAGAATTCCTGGTACATGTCGGTTGCTTGCACGTCTATACAACCTACTCTCAAACCCGCTCCCCATCTAGAAAGTAAAGAGCAAAAAGACACCTCCACGTCCCAAGCCTCCGCTATGCAATATAGTTGTACACCACAATTGTCCTGTGGCCGAGCCCATAAAAATCATACGCCATCGTACGCCCTTGACAGATGGATTTCAAACGAAAGAAAAGGCAGAAGAGGCGCTTACCATCATCTGCTTAAGACTTCTCTCCTTCCGCGACTTTTTTGGCGGCGGTATCAGGCTTGCTGTCCGCTTTCTTGTCGACGGTCTCCGTCTTTTTGCTGCAGCGAGAACGAGTCAGCGAAGTCCTTGCCCCTTCAAAAGTAGTTACGTGTTAACACAAGCCTTCAAGGGTTGAAAAGAGATTCAGTGCCACCAATTGAGTGGCACCACGAAAACTTACACATCACTCGACGCCTTCTCGTCTGACTTCTTATCATCCGACTTCTTGTCAGCCTTGTCGCCAGCCTTCTCGTCAGCCTTCTCGCCTGACTTCTCGGCCTTCTTCTCCTCAGCCTTCTTGGCCTCAGCGTCCTTCTGCAGTTCCTTCAACTCCTCCTTGTCTTTGGCCCACTGAGAAGCGCCGTCATCGAAGTCGTTCTGAATCTTGTCCAAGCGATCTTGCTTCGCCTTTTCCTCGGCCTCGCGCGCCTTGCGCTCGTTCTCCATCTCCTCCATGTGGCGAATGTCGTCGACCGAAGGCTCGTACAAGTGCCAAATGGTGTAGTGTGGCAAGCCGACCACTGAGAACTTCATGCGCTTGGCCATCTGTAATAATGTTAGTTTCACCAAAAGACTTGCAAGAAGCAACGCGAACGGTCTTACCTTGCCGAATCCTTCAGTCTCAGCGTGCTTTTCGAAACTGAAAGCAGGGAAGTGCACGCCGCTTCTGAAGACCTTGGCCTTTGCCAGAATGCTCACACCTCCGACACCGTCGATTTCCATCTCCATGTCGGGGTCGCCGTAAGGGTCGCGGAGGTAAGCAAGATGAGGGCGCCAAGTGGCGTACTCTGCGTAGCCCTCGACAATGACAGCATCCTCATCAAGAGTGTCCGCGAGAGCAAGAGCAGTTTCAGACTCCTGCCAACTGTTCAAATCGTAAGGCTGTTCGCCGCCGAGCCAGTCAGGGAGAGGACGCCAGACATCTGCATACATGTTAGTTGTTTGTCATCAGTTTCCTCACAAATATCTCCCATAGACATACTAGGTACAATGACGTCCTTGTTGTGCCTCATCAGATCTTCCAAAATAGTGAACGGCGCCGTCTCCACGTCCACATCTCTCCAGTAGACCCAGCTGTGTGTCGGACGCAGAGCAGCGCTCAGAAGCCAGTTACGTGCCTGCGCCATACTCTTTCTGCGGCTCGCCTGCGCCGCGAAACCGTGTCTGCTTTCCACGTCCTGATTGACTTTTTGGCCAAAGTCCTTCTCCAGCACGCTAATCTCGCCAAATGTTTGCTTGATGTCCGGATTCGCCTGCAACTCCGCAAGTAGATCCGAGAGAAGCGCAAGAGTGTTGTCCTTGCTGTCGCCGACCAGGAAGGCGAGATCGATGAGCTGGTGGGGGTATGTGAGGTTGCGCAGGTGCGAGAAGAACATGGGCAAATGGGGTGAGGCGTCGCGCAAAGGCGCACATAGCAAGATACGCTCATCGCGCTCCCAGCCGCGGCTTGTTCCTCCTACGTTGCTGAGATCGTAATAGCGGACTGTCTCGAGTTGGAAGGCCTCATCGGCGCCAAAGAGACCGAGCGAAAGCGCAGGGAAGATTGCCGCCGGTCGTATTGAAGGAATGAAGATCATGAGAATGAAAAGTAGAGCAGCGACGGCTCCGCCGAGGCGCATGAACGTGCCTCGTCGACGTTGGAAGGCATTCCGCGATCGTGGTTGGTATCTGTCCATTGTCAGTATCCCTCTATTTCAAGCATCCTGCGCCTCAGCAGGACAGCAATCCATCCCCGAGATGGACAACACGAAACATACTTGTCGTACTTGTCCGTCGCTATGCTAAAATTGTTCCGCCCTGAAGAATGTTGGCCATTGGCGCCTGCACCATAGCCATGACGGTTCATCTTCTCTCGGTGCGCCGAGGAGGCATATGAAGGCAGCATATGTCCCAGACCCAAGCCCGAGTAGGAGTCGCTGGCTTCTTCACACCGTGCCCGCGTCGGAAGCCAGGAGGTGAGATGCTGCTTGCAGCGTCGTCGAGGGGTGTGTTACGGTAGTCTGTGTAAGACGTGGCCTCTGTCCGGTGGCAGCAGGTGTATCGGCGAATGGAATAGCGAGAGGCGTGAAAAGCGTGTAGTAGTAGTAGTAGTAGTAGTAGTAGTAGTAGTAGTAGTAGTAGTAGTAGTAGTAGTAGTAGTAGTCAGTGGTGGTTGTTTGACGGGTGCAGGGTGCTCTGAGGAAAAGAGCCAAGGTCTCCGGGATGCTGCGAGAGTTGTGGTGAAGCGGGAGCGTGGAAGCTTGGGAGGTGTTCGGCGTCGAGGGCGCTGGCGCAAGTCTGAGACGTTAGAGTTGAACTCTGATGATTTCTTGGTTACCCTTGTTTCGAGCGCGCTGTTTCACATTATCATCTTGTACTATACGTGTTGACAGTATCGTGATACAAGACGCTACTACTACTATCTTCTGCTCGCTCAACCATACGTGTTACGGGAGCCATCGAGAGGCGAACGCAACGCCATCCCTGTTTGTTTCAGATGGGATGATCTCTCGTCAGCCACGTCTCCTGCTGACGCCACTTTCCCGTATCGCACACGACAGTTGCGATAATAATACTTTACAATACGAGCCGCTAAAGCAATGTCATATCCACAATTTCACTTTTGCATAATTGTCATTTCAGCATTTCATGATAGTATACAGCTCCGGCCTGCCACATGCGGGTAGTACAAAACTAACCGCTTACTGTGACAGCTTTTCCATCCCTTGCTTCAGTGCGGCATTGTACACTCGAGCGCCCAGCCATTGCAAGACTTCTCGCTAGAAGCTTTTGATCTGAATGTCTTGCTTTCCACTTCGTCCACTCCGGGCTGTAGCACTCTGGTGACCGTGACACCATGTCATTCCTTCCACCTGTACCATGCCTTTTCTCACACCTCAAGCACCGCCCAGGTGTGATCATCAACCGTGGTGTAGATCAGGCCCAAGCCTTGTAGCTCATCACCCGCCTTGAGCACCTCGTTGACGTCCAAGTTGATCCTGGTGGCAATATCTTGCATGTGCAGACCCTCGTTCGTCTGAGGCGTGTTCTTCACACACGCAAAGACCTTCCTGGCTGAGGGAGACATGTGGCTGGGCATTGAGCGGTCTCCACCACCGTAGCCGCCATCTTGCTGTCCAGTGCCGTTTGCCGCTCCATTTGCGCCCCCCTTCTGCAACGACTCTGGAGGTCCACGGGTGAAGTGGAGGTGTACTACCGTAGCCTCGAGCAGGTGGTATTGGACTTCGTTGAGGTCCTCGATGGGGCGAATGACGTTCGCGCCGACGTGTCGCTTGTTTCCAAACGCCTTCAGCCTTCCGTACACGCGAGCGTAGCCCTGCTCGGCCACCTTTGGCTTGCTTCCGCCCTCCTCGTTCATTGCGTCCATGTCAACCCAGACCTTCACTTCGATCGTGCCAGTTCCATCATCGAGCTTGTATGTGACATTTGTTGTTTGCTGGCTGATGTTTCGTACTTGTCCCACAAAGGTGACTTGGGATGTCTCGCCATCGTCGATCATGAAGTGTTCGGCATCTGGGTTGGGGTGGTAGGCGTCGAGTAGTTGTTTGATGGTGACTGGGCGGAGAGTGTCTTTGCCGTATGATTTCTTGCCAGAGCCAGAGTCGCCTTGGCTGCCTGGCATGAAGCCGCCGCCATTCATGCCGCCGGTCTGGCCATAGGAAGTTGTGCTGTATTGGTTGTTGTAATCTGAAGCGGTCAGTCAAAGTGGATTCAAATGGGACTCTTGATGACGTACCCATGGCTGTGAGAAGTTATGCAGGAAGATAGTTTCGGGTCGGGGTATGTCAAGCAGTGATTGCTGTTGTCAAGAGACACTGCGTCTTCAATCAAATGTGTCCAGGCAGATAATAGTTTGGAGCACGCGGGGCAAGAGGCGGGCGCGTTGAAGCGCGACGCGCAAACACGTGCTTCGGTTGGCCCTGGATCTTTAGAGTTTGAGCTCGGCTCGGAGTTGGTTCGAGCGAGGCAGCTTTGCCGGCCAAATTTTGGAGAAAGTCCCAGTCGTTGGAGGTGCTCAGCCAGAGAGGTCGAAGTACCATACTTCACATTAACCCAAACATGCCGAGAATGGGGAGAGCAGCGTCGCCGGCCATGTCGGACGCCGAGGTCGACATCTCGAAGAATTTATTCGCCGGCGACGTATTCGACAGCGACTCCGAACAGGAAATCAAGCCCGCGTCAGAGCAACCGAAGAACAAGAAGAGGAAGACCGATAATGTGGTGGACGCTTTCGAGGACGACGATGATGAGGACGAGGCTTTCATCGCTGCGACGCAGGTCAAGGCCAACCGAAAGAGCGAGAACAAGGTTGCGAAGAAGGCAGGCGCATTCCAAAGCATGGGCTTGAACGCCGTCCTCCTCAAGGCTATCACAAGGAAAGGTTTCAACGTGCCCACGCCGATTCAGCGCAAGACTGTACCCCTTATCATGGACGGCCAGGATGTTGTCGGTATGGCTAGGACTGGATCTGGAAAAACCGCAGCTTTCGTTATCCCCATGATCGAAAAGCTAAAGTCGCATTCTGCGAAAGTTGGAGCCCGCGCTATCGTTCTGTCACCTTCCAGAGAATTGGCCCTGCAGACTCTCAAGGTTGTCAAAGAGATGGGCAGAGGCACGGATCTAAGATCTACTTTGCTCGTTGGTGGTGACAGCTTGGAGGATCAGTTCAGCAGCATGGCCTCCAACCCAGATATCATTATCGCCACTCCCGGTCGTTTCGAGCACTTGAAAGTTGAAATGGGGCTTGAGCTGTCTAGCGTCAAATACGTAGTCTTCGATGAGGCCGATCGTCTCTTCGAAATGGGTTTCGCCGCACAATTGACTGAGATTATGCACTCTCTCCCAACAACACGCCAAACATTGCTCTTCTCCGCCACCCTGCCAAAATCGCTTGTGGAATTCGCTCGCGCTGGTCTGCAGGATCCTAAGCTGGTGCGTTTGGATGCGGAGAGCAAGATTGCACCTGGCCTTCAAAGTGCTTTCTTCACGGTCAAGAAGGGAGAGAAGGAGGCTTCGCTCTTGTACATTCTCCAAGAAGTCATTCAAATGCCGACTGGAGAAACCGAGGCGATGATAAAATCAAAAGGCGGCGTTGATAACAAGAAACGCAAGCGTGATGGCCCTGGACCTAAAGTCATGCCGACGAAGCATTCAACAGTCATCTTTGCATCCACCAAGCACCACGTCGAATACCTCGCCGCCTATTTGAAGTCTATGGGATACGCGACTTCCTTCGTCTACGGCGCACTGGACCAAACCGCTCGCAAGATGCAGACCGACGAGTTCCGAACAGGCATGACCAACATCCTTGTTGTCACAGATGTTGCGGCGCGTGGTCTTGATATCCCTGTCCTCGCCAACGTTATCAACTACGACTTCCCCCCACAGCCAAAGGTCTTCATTCACAGAGTCGGTAGAACTGCCCGTGCCGGCGAGTCTGGTTGGGCCTACAGCTTGATCAGTCAGCACGATATGCCATATCTTGTGGATCTGCAGCTCTTCCTTGGTCGCAAGCTTTTGATTGGACGTGCACAACCAGAAGAAGGCATGTTCAAGGATGCAATTGTCGTTGGTACCCTTGTTCGTGACAAGCTTGAGCGGTACATGGAAGAGGCATCTAAGGTCATTGATCACGACAGCGATCTTAGCCTGATGAGAGAAGTTGCTGGCAAAGGTGAGAAGCAGTACCTACGCACCAGAAACTCTGCATCTGCGGAGAGTGTCAAAAGAGCGAAGAACCTTGCCCTTTCAGCAACAGAGGCCGCAAAAGGCAGCAATCTTTTGTTTGAGGAGGACGAGAAAGCAGATGACGAGCAGGCACGTTTGGACATGCTGGCCCGCGTAAGCAGTTTCAAGCCTCAAGAGACCGTCTTCGAAGTCGGCAAGCGTGGAGCGGCAGCGACTGAGATGTCCGAAATCATGCAAAAGCGACGAAACCAGGTGGCAGCGAGAGAAAAGATAAAGGCGAAGAAAGCAGAAGAGGCGGCGGCAGAGGCAGCAGATGCTGCGCCTGCGAAGATCGACCGTGGCAACGATGAGGATTCTGACGACGATGAATTGGTCCTCACCCAGCCTGGCGGAGTCGATATGGAGGAGGCGTCGGACGGCGAGCTCGAACTCACATTCACACAACCAGAGACTCTGCCCGGAGGCAAGAAAGCCAACAAATGGCAAGACTCGGAGCACTTCATGTCATACAACCCCACCACCATCAACGTGGCAGAAGACCGCGGTTACGGTGTAAACTCTGGCGGCGTCAACGTCAACTCCAACTTCGTCACCGAAGCCGCAGGCGCAACCATGGACCTCGCAAACGACGACGACAAGGCATTCGCCACTGCAAACAAGGTGAACAGCATGCGCTGGGACAAAAAGAACAAGAAGTATGTGTCTCGCGCCAACGATGTCGACGGCAGCAGGGGCGCGCGCTACATCACCGGCGAGAGTGGACAGAAGATCGCAGCTTCGTTCAAGTCTGGACGCTTCGACGCGTGGAAGAAGGCGAACAAGGTCAACCACGTGCCGCGTGTCGGTGAGATGGAGAAGGGTAACTCGCATCACTTCGCCGGCGGCAATGTTGACGGCAAGAGGTACAAGCACAAGCAGGACAAGGCACCCAAGGCCGCAGATAAGTACAGAGACGATTACGATGTGCGCAAGAAGAGAGTCCAGGCTGCAATGGAGGCAAGACGTGGGAGGTTCGCGGAGGGCAGGGGCAAGTCCGAGATCAAGAGCGTGGACGACGTGCGCAAGATCAGGAGGGAAGAGCAGAAGAAGAAAGAGAAGAACGCCAGGCCTCAGCGTAGGAAGTAGAAATAGCGTTTGTCGACCTGCAGGAGTCTGCGGTCGGACAACCGAGATACCATTGCATTGTACAAAATCAAAATTGTAAGCAACCAAAAAAGGTCTCCCACTATCGTGATTTATTGTTCCTCGCATTCGTCGACAAAAATAGCACACAAGCAGCAACAATTGCCGTCGCCACAACCGTGAACACCTGCCAAAATCACACCTTCGTCAGCACTCACTACCACACCAAACAAGTCAATTCGATCCTTGCCAAACTTACCAACTGGGTCCCCGTCCCACTCTGCACCAGCGCCTGTCTTCTCGAATACCTAGACACAGTCTTGATGTAATTGTTCAAGCCCGCAGCAAGACACGCGATAGCCAGACACCAGAATACGAGGCCGAAAGGCAGCGCGATCCGCTTCTCTAGTGGAGAGGCTTCGGCTTTGAGGTGGAAGGAGACGAGGATGGCGACGGCGACGATGGACATGTAGGTTGCGAGGCGGAGCCAGGAAAGGAATGCTGTCTTTTGTTAGAAGGGAAGATGCCTTTTTTTGGTTTTTGTATATGGGCGGCCACACGTACTGCGTTCTGCGGCGCAGTGGTCCCGAGCATCAGAGTCGTTGTTATCGAAGAGCAGGGGACCTAGTAAGGGCCGCTCGGTGAAGACATGGTTGGCGTAGGTATTACGTCTGATGAGATATTAGCTCTTTGCTCTTGAGTCTTTGGTATACATGCTTCGGCCTACTGGTGGACAAGCACTGGCTTTGCCGCGAAAGGGCTGTATATGGGATGGTAAGGCTCATTCAGGAACGCACGATCCGGGGAAGAGTTGACGCGAGTGGCCATGGTTGTATCAATCGCATTTCCTTCGACTCGCTGGTCTACTTGATAACGATTATGTATCTCTTAAAGTATGTGATGAGGTGATGGCCCAGCGAGATGGCGGAAGCCCCGCAACAAGAAAGGCATTCCAAGCCTCAGCATCGCCATTCACGAGATACCAGGCAGCCTGTTCACCTTTTCTGTACCAGCATCAAACTCACGCGTACAGTATTAAACACTTGAACCTAACGATAGCGCACTTCTACAGTCAATCAAAGGACATGGGATATCGCTGTTTCGACAAATATTATGTCCTGGGTTTCGATGAGCCGATCTCGTTCCTCGTGTATGTTGCACCACTTTTCGAGCTACACAGTCACCACGAGCTTACTCGACATAGAAGTTAACAGGCGCAATATCTGATGAGCAGTGTCGTTCTCTTCGATACCTCAATTCAAAGGGTAAGTGGATAGAGACACCATTGGTAATGTATCTTTATTTGTGCATGGAACGAGAAAAAGAACGAGCCCCAACCCTAACCCGTACGTAAACAGATATGCAGTGGCGAGTGCACATGTACATGGAAGTGATAAATACATGTAGATGGTTCACCATACTTACCTATTAGTGGGAGCGGTAAATAACATAATGCACGGGGTATAACCGGATGTCACTGGACCAATCTCACAGACTCGTTGTCATGATCTGAGAGATTTCGACTGTGGCCAAGTAGCAGAATTGACTGGTGATTGCGAATCACGAGAACGCCACAATAATTACTTTTCTCCTCCCAAAAGACGCAGTGCTTGCTTTTGGAAGTCCAAACTTTAGGAAGCTTTACAGCGCTTTGAAGTACACGGCTATTAAGCCGTTGAAGTCAAAGTTCCTTCTGGAAGGCGCGATGAGAAACGTGTGGATGCACAAATATTTTTATACTGAGTGACCAGTTGTAGAACAATGGTAACGATGGTGCGTGATGAATGGCACAGTCTAACCGCCTGATACTCACGCGGTACGTGCAGATATTCGCGTCTCGAAGAAGCGAGATTGCAGCATACCTTCGCCACGGCCTCGCCACATGCCGCCCCAAGCAAGATCGCAACGGGTACGATCATCGGCAGCTGCAGCGCTTCCCAGGGCCCCAGTGGAATCCTCCTATCACATGCCACCTCGAAGCGACGATGCGGCTCCGTGGATATGGCACCCACACGTGCAAAAATTCGAGTCTTGGGTCCAAGATACTTCGATAAAGTAGCTCCTCAGTAATCGCCCCCTGACAACAGTTCGTGGTGACCAAGTCAATGACATGCTGTCGTGTCAGACCCAAAGGTCTATTCCAGGGTATGTCATGCTTGCTCGTTACTCGTATCGTTCATGTCGTGAGAGCTCGTGATCGTAAATGCATAGTGACCGGCATAACCGGTCGCCCTTCTCGAAATTCGAGAACTGGATCCAGAGCAGCTCACGTCTTTTTGGGCCTGCGCAGCGAGAGGGCTCTTAGGCGCATCTTCATGGGCTGTGCGCCCATTGTGGGTGAGGTCGGTGATGTTGGTGACTGAACACTCTCGTTTGAGCTAGAAATGCTACCAGATGAAGCTGAGCGGCGGCGCGATTCGTCTATTGTTGCTTGCAGGTCCACGTTGGCCTGAGAGTAAGGTGTGGCTGAAGTGTCGAGGATCTCGACGAATTTAGAGCCGGCCATGATCGTGATGATGATAGCTTTGTTTAGTCGTGTGCTCGAGTTCTGGTGTGGCGGAAGGTGGTCAGGGTTGAAGCAATCGATCGATCAAGCCGAACGATGATATTTGTTTTTTTTTGTTGCTTGACAGGGCGAGACAGGGGACGGATGGCGGAGGAAAGAGATGAAACACGTTCCAACGACACACGGGACGGCAGAGTAGGTGATATACGATCTTCGCGCGACACGCAAGTAGGTGGGCGAGCAGAGAGGGTCTTCTACACAAACCCTTCTTTCGTTCGTGCAAACCCTCACCACGTCAGAGGCAGGAAACCCACAGGGTCCGGCGCCGCGTGGAGTCTAACCTTGAAGCGAGGCCCCGAGGGCCGCAAATTATTCGGCTCGACTTGCGAGGTCCTCTCCATCGCGCTGTAGCCTTACTGCGGCGATCGACGGGGTTATTCGACGCGCACGCGGACATGCGTTTTTTGACCACCACGACAGGCCTGCCCTGGCACCGCATCGCATCGCAACACCTCGCGAAGTTAGAACCCAGGCGGCAGGATCGCGGGTGGCTGTGTAACTGGCACTGCACACGTGGTTGGTTGTGCGTGGCACACACCGGATGTCGCTGTGAGCGACGACCGCTCGAGAGCCGCGGATGGAACGGTGGAACGCATACGGAACGAAGGGAACAAAGGGGGGCGAGTGTTCCAGGCCTGCATAAGAACATGCGGAGGAATTTTTCGGAGCAGCTTAGTGTGAGATCGTCGCTGTCCGTCTTGTGCCGCCCTTGCAGCGCACATGTTGCTAGCCGGGCCTCGTTCGGGCGGTGTCTTCGTAGACTGTTCCTGATGTCCGCATTCGGGTTTGCCAATATGCGGCGGACATGAACTATGGTACTGGTTCCGAAATGACTTTGGGAGCCAGCGCAGGAGTCCGGAGTGTTTACGTTGTGAAGACTCAGAGGCACGTCAGGTGATCCTGCCGCATATGCGGCGCAACAGCTTCCGCGCCTACATGACAGTATATTAATTATGCGAGCAGTTTTATTGAGTTGGTGGCGTCTGCTTGCTTGGCCGCCGTACCTGCAGGCACACACTTTGATGTCGGTTCGGTCGGCTTGCACATTGTTGCTATAATTGAGGGTGCCGCGCAAGGCTGACGTCGTCGCGACAGCAAATCTAGAGGCGACAAGGCGGCGAGTGTGGCTGCGACGACTGCGACGACTGCGACGATCCCAAGAACCGGGAAGTCAGGAAGCAGATCGAGTAGTGCTGATAAAGACGTAGTGCGCACACGATACATGACTTGCGACGAGCCATCCCTCCTCTGTGCAGCAAGCGAAGATGCCGCAATTTCCGGGGTACCAAACCGGCACTACAGAAGCATGCTGCCACCATCGAGCGATACACTTGCGCTTCGACTCGCTATACTTTGGGAGAAGCTGGCTTTTGCTTCCACTCGTGACGTGCAAAATACTTGAGGTACACCCAGTACAAGAGTGGTAGCTTGATAGATGACTCGTCGATTGCGATTGACAGCCGTCACCGCCAAAGAGTAAATAAGTTCCAGACCTTGGTGCTACGTATAGAGTGTAGTAGGGCTTCGATACTACTGCATCGAAAGAAGTCAAGGCATCGACCGTTCCATGCGTAGAGTTATCATGGCGATGACGCTGTTGCTGTTGCGTGATGCACAGGCACACCAGCCACCCGACCTTTCAAGCCGTGGTAGTAGTACTTGTACGATCTCTGGCACTCACTAGGCATTCTGTCTATCTTTTTAGCAGGGCCAGCAATATATTGATTACACGCTACAACTTCTCCAGATCGGTGATTTTGTTATATTACTTGGACTGGTTTCACTAGTCAAGTGCATTGCGGAGAATCGTCTATCGACAATGAGGTAATGCAGATGGTCCTGGTGTAGATGGGTTCTGCTCTTCGTCTGATGTCTCTGGACCATCGGGACCAGTGCTTCCCAACCACCATCATCTTCATGTGTGAGCCATAGCACAACCGGAGTTTACCTCGCAGCGATGAATGTAACAAGACCATCTCTATGTGCGTGCATTTCATGTCACATCGAGCGTACATACATGCCACAATCGCCTCTCGTGTCAGCTCAGCCTCGGTACAAGTGGAGAAGCGATCAGCGACATCATCCTCGGGTCTGAGAGAAGCCTTGGAGACCAAGTGGTCAACATACATCTGACTATTATTGACTGCGTCTCGTATAGGAATATAGTATATCATCGATCATGTCTATCAACTCCAAAGCACGCGTGCTTGCCATTAGCGAACAGCTCGCAAACCCCAGAAACCCTGCCGACCTCGGGTCATTTGAGGGCGTACCCAACATTCCCACCATTGCAACTGATACCGTCGGCGCGTGTGTCCCCCAGACATATTTTGTTTTCACATATATCTTATTGACACCCTCAAAGCAGCGTCAAGAACAAGGTCGTGGTCGTCACCGGAGCCAACTCACCAAATGGCATCGGCCGAGCAACTTCCCACCAATTTGCTCGTAACGGCGCCACCGCAGTCTACATCTGCGACTATAGGACCGATTTGCTAGACATTCACGCACGAGAGATCGAGAGTCTGTACCCTGGGGTGAAAGTCCACGCTCGAAAAATCGATGCTGGCGACGAAGCGGACGTGAAGAACCTCGTGGATGAGGTCCTGGAGAAGTATGGCCGACTCGACATCTTCTTCGCCAACGCTGGTATCATCGCTGGCGCGGAAAGGATCCTGGACGCAAGCGCAGACAACTTCATGAAGACCATGCGTACGAATGCGCTGAGGTAAGCGAGTCATTGCCACTTGTATCCATCATCCTGCACATGCTGAGACACCTCGCAGCGTCTTCCTAGCAGCAAAACATGCTGGCCGTGGCATGCTCAAGACATCCGACTCGAAGCCCTACCCTTGCGGTAGCATCATCGCCACCGCCTCTGTCGCCGGCCTACGCTCCAACGCCGGCACAACAGACTACTCCGCATCGAAAGCAGCCGTCATCAGCATCATGCAAACCGCCGCATATCAATTCACTGGCACTGGCATTCGATGCAACGCAGTATGTCCCGGGTTGATCGAGACTGGTATGACGTCCGCGGTGTACGAAGCAGCAAGGAAGAGAGGCACTGAAAGGAAGATTGGGCAGCTCAATCCTTTGGCTAGAGGAGGTATTGCTGACGAAATCGCGCGCGTGGTGGCTTTCCTGGGCAGCGATAGTGCGAGCTATGTCAATGGGCAAGCTTGGGCGGTCGATGGAGGGCTCAGCGCTGGTCATCCTTTTGCGCCGGGGAAGTTGGCTTAGAACTGTGTATGTCGCGGCTGCCATAGCGATCTTGTGGTGTTAGTAGATCGATCATCGTGGACTTCTCATGGGACTTGAGTGCATGCGTAGAACACTACGAATACCGAGCAAGCTTGATACTCGGTGCTTCTGTGCTTCGATGCCTTGCTCCTTTGAGGATGTATTATAATGCCTGACGAGCATACATACCGATTAGGACTAGCGTGAAATCTCGGCCTCACTTCCGATATCATGGGCAAAACACCATTGTACTCCTTTTGTGCGAATGGTGATGACAGTGACATCGATGGTTCCGAATAACGTGCAGTAAGCGCGCATTGACCTTTTTTAAATGTTGGATCTGATAGTATAAAGTTCCTAACTGTAGTAAAGTGGTGGTTGTAGCAACATTCTCTTTGTAGAGGCCGAATTCGTTGAGTGGGCTCCATACCTCCGCGCGCGGGCACTATAACTCATTCCCTTCTTTTGTGGCATGCCCTTAGAAATTGTCGCGATTAAGCTGCTACAGTTACAGTAGTGGCTCTCTGACAGCTCAAGCAGCGATGCAGAGGTGCGAGATCCCGCGAAAGACGGGCTCAGTTTTCTCCATCTAATGATAAGGAATATATTACATGTTACTCAAACCACTATCAGCCGGCAGTACACAAGCTAGCAAGAAAGCTGAGTGGCGCAGCGGAAGCGCGTAAGCATTTACCCACAATCACTCTTTCGAAGAGTTATAACTGACACATATCATAGGCCGGGCTCATAACCCGGAGGGCAATGGATCGAAACCATTCTCAGCTACATTCCTTTTTACATTTTTCTCTTACATCCTCTACTTACAGACTATACCCTTCACCGTCTGCTATGCTGTCATTCTTATCATTTTTTTTCTTGCTCTATAGTCGACTTTCTTTCATTTTTGCTCTCTTGTAGCGTCGCACGTTCCTACAACCTCGTCTCAAACACGCATGAAGGACAGAATACATTGAATGCTCTCTACTAAATTTCCGATAGTAGAATATCCATTGCTTCACAACGTCGACAAACTTTGACAAAAGCTCCATCATCAATGTAGATGATGTGAAACTTAGTATCACCTTCATGTTGACCGTCTCATCGTATGAGAGTGATCACACCGTTTGTAGACAGATCTATTGCCATCTTGCAATATATCGAAGGTAGTCTTGGACTTCTCTTGATCATGCATCAGATGTCACTGCGTTCACCATCTATGGAGTCGCAGTCGCAGTTCAATGCGTCACGCGAAAGATATGCAATATCTTGCCCAAGCACACGGTATAGTTGAAGCCATTGGGAAGTTGTGGGACGATCTGCTACAGCTATGGATGTTAAGCTTGGAAGCAATTTAGCAAGCATTGTTCGAAACAATCACAATGAGATGGTCCTGAGTATTGAATGCCAGTTGCGAGAGAAAAGAAGCAGCGGCTCCGGCTGTTGTCCTTGCAAGCAGTGAAGATATTGGAGTAAAGTGCCGCCACGATGGAGATTAGTAGCATCAATCTCGAACAGGAAGAGACGTGAGGTTGTTGAGGGTGTAGATGGTGAGATCTTATTGGTCGTTTGTCGACGCTGCGAAGACACTTGTGGCTGAAAATAGTCGAGATAATTAGGGACATTGTGAAGCGATGGACCGTGTGATGATCACTGGCATGCCAACAGGCAAAGTGGTCGTGTCAAGTCGGGGCAAGCGAACCGTCTCATGCCTACATTCTCAGGGCCGTTCGATGGACCTGGGAGCACAATCACACCTATCACTGCAATCCTTACTATTGTAACCGATGTAGATTTCGTGGACATCAAACATGGGGGGTGTGTAGATTCGCATGAAGTGGGTAGTTGATGACTGATCTGGCCCAGGATCAATCGTTCTTGTGTATAAATACATGTGTATGGTACATCTCTCCTCCTCCAACCACTGGAGTTCAATGCATGTATGCTCTCGATCATGCCTCTCGAGCCTGTACCTCTTCACAGGCGTGCTCTTTGTCCAGCATGAAGATCTTTCATGCTCATCCTGCGTTCCTTGGCCCCTCGGATCTTCAGACAAAAGCCAATGCCTGCCCTCATGCTATCTGAAGCCACTTCGGTGGTATTTCATCCCAGACTCTTACAATATCCGCCTCTCAGAATCTCCTCAAGCGTCAATCTTAGGCTTCTTCGTGCCGTACTTTGAGCGTGCCGTAACGCGGTTGCCAACACCACCCTGCAAAGCCACCATTAGCATTTAATCCCACAACTCGACATCCTCCCACAAGAGTAGACTCACCAAATCAAAAGCGCCTCTAACCAAATGATACTTCACACCAGGACAATCCTGACTTCTGCCTCCACGCACCAGCACAACAGAATGCTGCTGCACATTGTGTCCCTCGCCGGGGATATAAGCCGTAATAACCTTCCCACTGCTCAGTCTAACCCTCGCAACCTTTCTCTCGCCCGAATTCGGCTTCTTCGGCTTCGTCGTGCCCACGCGCAAGCACACGCCCTTCATCTCGGGTCGGTCGACGAGCGCGGGCGATGTGGGTTTGCGCGCGCGCTGCTCGGTACGGCAGCCGCGCAGGACTTGGTTGTAGGTTGCGTTGAGGGCGGGAGTGGTGGTGAAGGAGCGGCGAGCGGCGAGGACGGCGGTAGATGGGAGAGTGGTAGGGGCGGCGGCCGCGAAGAGGGTGCGGGTTGGCGCGGGGAGGCGGAGGAGGGAGGCGAAGAGTTTGGAGGCCATTGTTGCGGTGTGGTGGGAGGGTTGTTGGGTGGGTTGGCGCAATTGCGTGTTGCGTGTAGGTTCGGGAGTGTTGGAGGTCGAGGTTTGGGAAGTTCTGGTGGTCCGTGCGAACGATTGGTCTCAGGATCGAGTACAACACAATGTAAAAGCACAAGGCACTTCGATGAAGCAGAATATGTAAAGCGAAGTGATCGTTATTTGTCATATTACTCGCGCCGGAGCGCAAATTTTGGTAGTGTACACTTGGGCTGCTGAAGGGCCTCACCCTCAGCAACAATCGAGCAATATAGCCGTTCGGCACCACTCTTACTTTTCCCGAAGCAACCACCAGCGCCATCGCTAAAATAATGAAGAGCAAATGAGGAGCACAATCGTCTCATTCACAAGTAGACCATCACGCCCATTCTCCCTCATCATCATCGTCCACAACTTTCGAGACACTAGACTTGCGGGACCTGCCTCTCTTCCTCGGCGTGGTCTGCATGCTTCCGCCCGATTTCCTCTTTCTCTTCCCACCAGGTGGCGTTGCGCTCCTGCCCTCGCTGCCACTCGCATCCGCTCCATCAATAGCAATGTCATCCTCGTCGTCTGACGGAATCTTGGCCTCGGTGTCGATATTCATGGCTTCGACGAACTGCTCGCAACGAGTGCGTTGCTCGTCTGCTGTAACAGCAGACTGCATGATTGTAGCGATGGATCTGATGTAGGCGTCTGTAAGAGCTGGAGCGTTGGTAGCGCGAGAAGGCGCTTTGCTGTTCTCTTTAACAGCGCCTTTGACGTTGCGAGCAACCTTCTGAAGGAGCCAGAGGCGGAGGATGTAAGTACGTGTGGCGGAGACAATGAGCAAAATCTGTGACGACAGCGCCAAGGCCTTGAGTCGAGTAAGGTCGACAGGAGCATCTGTAGTCTCTTGAAGCATGGTCTCAATAGCCATAGGATCAGGCGCCACTGGTAACGGGATGTTGAGTTTGAGGATCTCGCTCTCGATCGACTGAGCTACAGGGGTGCCCACGCTGGCAAACATCTTCTCCAGCGCAAACACGACTTTCAACAGGTCGTCGGTCCGGTCGTAGTCGAGGAAAGCCAGGTTCTCGCAGACGTATCGCGCGAGCATGAGCTCCGGAGGGGTGTTGGTGCGGATGTCCAGCCTCACCGGCTCGAATTCCAACTTCTGCACAATGTTGGCCAAGAACTTTTGTCTGACCTTAAGCTTCCCAGTCTTGAGCACATCCCAGAAGTAGTGCAGCTTCGACTTCGGGGAAGAAGAGCCCGTGAAACCTGTTGGATCCCCAACAACGTTCTGCTGGTAGGTGAGAGATCTCTGAATTGATCGCACATATTCCTTCTCAATCGTGGTTTCGTGCTTTTGATGCATCACACGGTGTTCTTTCCAAGCCACTTGAGCAATCATGGCGTTTGGTGATGTCTCGAGCGCAACGAGAGTCGGACCGCATTCCTTCGGATGGGGCAGACCTTGCTGAAGAATACTAGCGATCAGTTTTGTTGCCGTCAGTGCCAAGTTGTCGGTCGAGGACTCGGCGATACGGATGATGTCTTTGAGGAATTTCTGCGCCAACTCAGACGATGCGCCGTCTTGCTCTGTAGCAATGTAAGTCTTTGCTAAGCGCTCTCTACCAGTCACCGGTGCAGCTGCCTCCTCTTGCTGAGCCTCAGTCGGCATGGTTAGCGAGGCGAAGAATCCTTCGAGACCAGACACGAAGATCTCTTCAAGTGAGTGAACCTTTTCTTGCAGGATCTTGTTGAAGGCAAGACCCACATCCTTGCGTAAGAACATCTTTGGCCAGCGTTGAGCGATGGAACAGATAGCATCCATGGCAGCCTCTCGTACATCGAGGGGTTGCTGAGGCACGGTAAATGGATAAATGACTTCAATAGCCAGCCCAGCTATGCTTTTGGACTTCGACTGGGGAAGCTTCTCCTGGAAGGCTACAAGCTGCGACTCGAGGTCGCACACGTAACCGAACTGGCCAACGATACCCATCAGTCTCGCAACACGCTTGGCGTTTGCAGGATCGGCGGTGAGATCGTTGCGACCTATCTTCTGAAGATTTCCGAGAGCAGATACCATCAGGTTCGACATGCGCTCCAAGTTACCAAGCTCACTGGTGATCGTCCACAGACAGGCCGCTACAGCAGGTAGCTCAGTTCTGGGCATTCCAGTGACGCTTTTCATCAGAGAATTTTGAAGCTGTCTCAAAACGTCCTGACTGAGGTTCCTCACGTGAGGCATAGCGTGCCGCAAGATAGTCAACACCGAGCGGTAAACGTCGAGATCATCGTGTTGGCTCAAATTATTGGTGTAAGGCTCTAGGCGCTCGAGCTGAGCTGCATCCATGAGCGATGGGCATGCTTTCGCGAAGATTGCCAGCGTCATAAGGATGAGATCAGGCGAAGGTGAGCCAGGAATGTCAGCCGGATCGATGATGCCGTCGAACAGCACCTCGATAATGATCTTGCACACACGTTCATTGTCAGACGCAGACTTCGACTTTGTCAGGACCTCACGGATGAAAGACTCCATGCGCGCGCAAACTTGCACTTCTCTTCCTCCCGCCTTGCCGTGCGATACACAACGAGTGAGCAATTGCGCTTGCAGGCGGTACTTGAGCTTTGTCTGAACAGCATTGTCGCCCTGCAAAGACAGTCCATGGAAAGGCGAGAACCACAGCTCTTCCAAAACTGTACGGACAAGCTCAAGGACGCTGTCTTCTGAGTCTTCCATGCCCTCGATTAGCGTGTTCGCCACGCCTGCGCGTACACCGAGCTGTGAATCGACCTGCAAGCTCGACTTGAAAGGGCCGTCGTTGGCGAGATAGAGGTCCTTCAGTACCTTGTAAGCCTTCTTGCGAATGCCTGGCGTCGGATCTGCTGTGCGCTTTTGGACAAAAGGCTGTACGCGGCCTGCCAACTCGGGTCGGAGGGCAAGAAACTTCTGAATGAGACCCAAAGCAGCATCACGAACCATGGATGATTTGTCCTCCATGCCCGCCACAATCTTGCTAAGCAGCCCAAGATTCCTTGCGAGAGCGTCAGGATCCCTCTCCACAACGGTGAGGATGCTTCTGATAGCACGACTTTTGACTTGGGTATGGTCGTCCGTAAGCGCATTGACCAGAGCGCTGAATAGACGTGGGAAGCCCTTGCAGAATGCAAGATTGGTCGTAACGAGCAGTGAAGCGAACTTGCCTGTTGCTGTGGACGGGTCCTGGAATTCGTAGTTTTCTTCCAACCACTGCGGATCAACGATCATGTTGCGGAGCTTGTCTTTGAGATCCCTTGACTGGTCTGAAACATCGCTGTTATCAGAATCAACGGATGCAGCACGAGCGCTGCAGAGCTCATCTGCCCACTGTACGAGCAAAAATCCCTTCGCTGTCTGCAGCTGCGCATCATTGTTACTATCACGCGCTCTCAGATACTCCAGAACGAAGCGATACGGGCCGTTGAAACTGAGCAGACTGTGTGTGTCGACATCCTTGTTATTCGCCTCCGCGTTCCTGAAACTTGCGACCATGGCCTTGACGAGAGGCGATTCATTGGTATCGACGTTCCTGCATGCGCTACGAGCTTGGAGCTGTAAAGCCAAGATGCTGGAGCCCATGGTGCCCATCAACTCGAAACCCAGGTTTCTGGCAGGAACTGGCTGCTTCGGATCCTCAGCAAGGGTTATGATTCTGATCAGCATTGATCGCAGCAGAAGTTCGGCGGCTGGCCAATCGCTCATTCCCAGCACGGTCAAGAAATCTTCCGTGAAGATGTCCATCAACTTGCGATACGGCTCGTCAGAGTTCTTGGCCGTTTTGGACGCTCGTGCGAGAAGGACATTTACTATGTAGCGTGCGTTGTCAACAGCCGCGTCGCGCAAAGGTGAAATCACCGCGGCAAGATCCTTCGAAGCGCCACGATTGTTCGAAGCAGACAATCGCGGATTGCCATCTGCGTCAGAATCTGCATCTGACATATCCAAATCAGAGCCGTCTGCGTCTTCATCGTCGCCTGCTTCGGCTTTGCTCTGCAAGAGCAATGCACTGCTATCCTGCATGGCGCTTGTCTGTACAAAACGCATGAGAAGCGCAGAAACGAGCTGGATTGACTTGCCCTCCTGCAGGCGGTATTGCCTAGCACTCTGCTTGGTAGCAGGAAGCTTCTCAAGCGAGAGCAGTACCTCATCGATGACATATCGCCGCTGCCCAGGGTATCTCGTAAAGACTCTCCCAAGAACGTCCATAGCGTACTTGCGAGTCAACTCGAACGGTTGAGTCCCAAAGACCGACTCTTTGTCGGTGGTAGCGTTCTCAGCGAAGATGAGAGTCTTGCACATGTAGACGATGCTAGAGATTGCGGTTTCCTCGACATTCACGCGCGACAAAAATCTGGCGAGAAGCCGAAAGGATTTATTTACACCTCCTAGGAGGGGTTTCAACGATGCGCGGTGGTTGGTGGCAAAAACAAATTTCGGATTCTGCTGTGGCTTGTCGCCGCCTCGAACCTTTTCGCCAAGGAACGAACGCTCTTCGACGATGGGCACGATGGCAGTATCGATCACTGTCTTGAGCAGGTCCAAGACAATGCGCACGTGGTCTTCAGACTGCAGCTCCTTCTCCTGGCGACCCGTATTCATGATACGGACCATCGTTCGCGCTGCAAGAAGTCCGAATCCGGCTTGCTCCACTTTGTGCAGCCAGAATTGTTCATCGTCGGGCGACCAATCGCTACCAATGCCCAGCTGCAAGTTGCTGGCAGATGACACTGCCCTCTCGTTCAACTTTTGGATCCTCATCACATCTTCAACAGGGATGCCATCGAGACGACTGCATTTTTCGACTGTGACAATGGCTTCGTCGAGTGTTGCTTGCGCGGTGGGTTGAAGCATAGACACACGACCATCATCGGTGTCGATCGTGGTCAGATATCGCGAGTGGTGTGAGGCGTCGGCATCAAAGACATCATCTGCTGAGAAGATTTCGTGAAGAAGGCTCTGCAAAGCCATGACTGCAGCGTCGCCCTTCTGACGCTGATCGATGCTGACAGTTCGAGCTCCATTCCCGGTCATGCCGTGGGATCTTCCTGAAGTTTGGACACTGCTGTGAGGAATGTATTGTACGCCGGCGATTTCGGAGGCCGTCAGAGCACGCGGTACCACGGCTTGAAGGACTTGGCTCGATGGTTGGACGTTGAATTCTGGCAGTGAGGCCACGGGGGGCTGCAAGTCATTTCGTTGAGGGAGTTCTGTCTTGACTGTGGATGGCGGAGTTGACGATTCTTTTTGTGAGATTGGTTTGCTCGACTTCTTGTCGTTCACTGACGAAGCCGGCAGTGTTCCTGGCGACTCCGGAGTAAGGTAGCGGAACGGAACATCCGTCGTATCCAACACCATCTTCGCGAAAGGACTCAACGCGGGCGATGGAAGATGGGCGTGACCGTTCGGAGAGTTGCTTGGCTGTATATGCTGTGGCTTCTTGAAGTGGTACCTTGTCAAGCTCTCTGCATCGAGTAGCTTGCGAACATCTCTTATGGTTTGCTGACAGCGCTTGGAAGCGTCTTCTGCACTTGTGGCTCCGGCACTCAATCTCTCCAAGACGCGTCGTGAATGCTGATGGTCTCCAAGACCGTAGTTGGCGTTGTGATATGGCGTTGCCCGCGGTGGTGGAATGACTTCTGCACGTGTGATTAGATAACTTCGCTTCAGTCGCAACAGGCCGGCATGTGACTGATCGGCGGCACATGTCAGAGAGCAGACAGTGTCTTACCGGGATTGAATGGCACAATGGAGCTGAAAGGAGTGAAGGGCAGAGCCTCTGCTACTGTAGGCGTTCGCAGCCATCCGTGATCGCCTTGGTGGCTTGCTTGTGACGAAGTGCCATTTGTGGGAGGCACATGCCCGTTTGCGTAGTGTGAATGCTGCATGATGACAGCAGTGTCCCGTCTCCTTCCTCTCGCGTCTTTGACAGTCCCTCAATGAACGTGTGTGGTATACAGCATTGTCCGGCGCATTCGATAAATCGGATTGACGACGGCGTTTGATGGCGGCGCGGGACCCGTAGCGGTATTGGCCAGATTTATTAGGTATTGCGGTATGATTGCTCCAGTGACAGACGGCTAGTGTACGTGTCGCATATCCGCGTGGGTGCAGGCAGCCGAGTGGTGGCCAGCACGGCGTTTATAGAAATGTCAAGCGTTCGTCTCCGCGTCCTCCATCACTTTCACTCAAACATTCATTCGTCTCGCTGGTCGGCGCGTCGGCGACCGTCGCTGCCTGGCTCGGCTTGGCCCGCCGCTTCCCCAGGAGTGCCTGCCGCTTGGAGGCTCTGCGCGCAAAGTGAAGCTGCTATTTTTCCCCAAGTGAAGCCGACTAAAGACTCGCCTTCACAAGCAAAATCACACGCCAGTTCATTCACAAACAAGGAAAGTCACACGTGATCAAAAACACACATTGCAAACATGGCCGCCATTGGATCTCTCGTCTTCTGCACCGACTGCGGCAACCTTCTCGAAACCAACACCAGCCGCAAAACCTACCTGACCTGCGAAGTCTGCGGCGCGCAAAACAAAGGTATGTCCGGGAAAGAAATACCAACATTGGCTTGACCAAATACTAATTCGTACTTCACAGACACCTCCAGCAAGACCATCTCCACAGCCTCCAAGCCCACTGCCTTCCCTTCATCCCTGCGCACGCGCCTGCGCTCCGACGTGCAAGAGTACGACGAGGGCGACATCCAGACCGACGCTATCATCGACCACCCATGTGAAAAGTGCGGCAATCCTCAGACACGCTACTACACCCAGCAACTGCGATCCGCCGACGAAGGTAGCACGGTCTTCTACACCTGTCCCAAGTGCTCGCACAAGTGGAACGAGAACAACTGAGCGGAGACATCATTGCGACTATTATATGCTTGGGAGGATCTTTGAAGATTTTGTTTGTTGAGATCTAATGTCATGATTCGATGAAACACTCCACTTCGCGCTTGCGCTGCGACCCATAAACGCCGACCAACGCCTTTTATTTTGATCATGCAACATGAGGGAGCCTTTTACGCGGCCGCAGCAGCAGTCTCGGTGACCGGGATGCTGGCGTACTGCAGCTCGCGATTGCGCTCAAACTCGGCCATGTCTAGCGCGACGACAATGCTGTCCTTGACAACCTGCTCGGGGTCATTGAGGAACTTCTTCAGCACATCTTCGACACCCTCCTCTTCGCCCAAGCTACCCAGCGCCTCGGCGGCTTCGTGGCGCACCATGCTCTCTTCCTTGGTGTTGCTGAGGGTCTCAATCAGGCTGGGAACGGATGCAGGGTGGCATAGTTGGCCAAAGACGAATGCGATCTCGTGACGGAACAGGGCAGATGGGTCGTACATGCCACGGGCGAGAGCGTGCACGGCAGGGACGGCGGTAGGAAGGTCGGGAGGCGAAGCAAGGTCGCGAAGGGCGAACATTGCTCTGTAGCGCTGGAAGAGTGGAAGAGATGTGTCGAGGAGAGTCTTCTCGAACTCTGGGATGGAGGGTGTCTCTGCGGTCTCTGCAAGAGGTGGTGCAGGGTCGATGGACGCGAAGTCACTATTGTGCAAGTCAGCTCTGCCACGTACTCAAACCGTTTCCAATGCATCTCATAATCACATACCTCGCCCTCAACTTCTCCGCCTTCCCAGCATCGCTAGCAGCCCACTCAATCCTCTCAACCGCCAACTCAGCCGTCTCCCTCACAACCTGCACCTCCCCCTCGTCATCCCTCCTAGCCTTCAACAACCCCAAACTCCCATCAAACCCAAGCGCACCCAGCGCCTCCGCCGCCTCATGCCTGCACATATCATCCTCCGCGCGATCCTCAACGCACGCTTCCAAGTATCGCACGGCTTCAGGCTTGCCGCTCTGGCCCAGGCAGTATGCGAGCTCGTGCTTCAGGAGCGCGGAGGGGGATACGAGAGCTGCGGCGATCGCTTCGAGGGCGGGAATGGACTGGTCTGTGGGCGGGGAGAGGGCGGCGAGGTGCTTGAGCGAGAAGAGGGCGCGGAAGCGAGCGGCCAGAGGAGAGGATTCGGAGGTGACGATGTTGCGGAGGGCGAGGACCGTGGGGTCTGTGGGGACGGGGGTGGCGAAGATGGACATTTTTGGTTGTAGTTGTGTAAGATCGTGTGTATGTGTGTGTGTCCTAGTAAGTGTAAGGCGTAAGGATCTGTTGAGATGTGTTGTGTTGCAGCGGACCTGAATCACCAAGGTCGAAGATCTGATAACAATTTCTGAGAGGAACCACCAAAATCATCTGCTGGCTGCGGGGCAGACTCTCTCTGACGATCGCGCGGAAAAAGAGGGTCCTCGATCTTCCTGCAGGTGGCTTGAGCTTTCGAGGCTAATATTCCCCCTCGCTAAGGTAAGGTATAGGTATACCATATGCATATGCATTCACTTACAACCTGCGCCTTCCAAATTCGGACGATCGCGATCGACACTTTACAATCCTCACAACGCACAACCACGTCCAGCCATATAAGGAAAACCATCGAAACAATGGCCGAAACAACAATCCAACGCCTCCTCTTCACCACCCCCTCCGTCCACATCTACGCCATCCCCCCTCTAACCTCCACCCGCGGCTTCAACGCCGGGCCCTGGACCGCGCCCCCCAAACCCACCGCCCAGCAAATCTTCACAGCCCGCATGCGCATCTTCGAGACCTCAAACCCCTCCTCCACGACAGCGGACCGCGACTCGCTCTCCGTCACAATCAACCTCGAAGACCCCAAGTCTGGAGAGCTCTTCGCCGCGAGCCCGTACACCTCCGAAGCCGTCGTGCAGCCTGCGCAGGATTCTTCGAGATTCTTTGCTGTGCGGGTTGTGGGGGAGGGGGGCATGAAGGCTACGTTGGGGCTGGGGTTTGAGGATCGAAGCGATGCTTTTGATTTTGGGATTGCGTTGAGGGAGGCCAGGAAGGTGCTTGGGTGGGAGAGGGCGAAGGGCGAGACGAGCGATGTGCTGAGGGATTTCAGTTTGAAGGAGGGCGAGAAGATTCACATTCAAGTGGGTGGGAAGGGACGGAGGGAAGGCGGCGGTGATGGGGAGAGGAAGGCTGAGCGGGATGAGGGGCACGCGTTGTTCTCGATTGCGCCGCCTCCTTTGGCTGCTTCTGCTCCGGCTGGTTTCTCACAGCAGGCTTCCGGCGATGTCACGAATGGGAAGTCTGCGGCGGAGCTTGGCTTTGATGATGGCGAGTTTGGAGAGTTTCAGTGAAATAGGAAAGGTTGCGCGCTCTCTCATCTTGTGAGGCTGGCGCGATGGTTTTTATTTCTACAGGTAATTTTTATATAAGGCTACATTTAGTTGGGTCGTAAAAGGAGGAACAGCAGGCCCACGGTGGCGATGCCGCTCGCGGCGCTTTGCAGTGCAATGGTCGTCACGTCGACTTGCTTGAGCTGGACGCGACGGTCGCTGAACAGGTCGAGGATGGCTGCTTTTGAGATCTCGAGGCGCTGTTCCCATGATCTGGCTTGCTCGAGCTGCTTCCAGATTGACTCTGTGGCGATCTCGATGGGTAGGACGTTGCCATCCAGTACAGCTTCGTCGGCGATG
This sequence comes from Melanodothis sp. VS III C KN 2, assembly GCA_019775565.1. Classification (NCBI taxonomy): domain Eukaryota; kingdom Fungi; phylum Ascomycota; class Dothideomycetes; order Cladosporiales; family Cladosporiaceae; genus Melanodothis; species Melanodothis sp. VS III C KN 2. Next base: position 54,450 of record JACWFM010000054.1, read on the forward strand.
ACTGGCGTTGCTTCGACAGCCTCTGGGATCACTTCCACTGGCGCTATGGTGTCCGCCGGCTGCTCCACCGGGACGACGGGCTTGATCTTTGCTTCGGTCTCGACTACCTCAGCAGGCACGTCCTTGGATTGTTCCACAGCATCAACCTGCGCCACAACCTCAGGCGCAGCAGTAGCCTGGACAAGGCCCGGAACAACCATACTCCTCTCATCCAAAGCCGCCTTCATTTCTCTCACGATCTTCCTCCTTCGGTAAGGCTCGAAGAAGATAATCTGCGCCAGCAGCAGGAAGATATTTACTCCCATAAGACCAATAGTCACCCAAGTACTGTTCCTGCGGATCGTGTCGCTCCAAATTTGTTCCTCGTGATATTGCTTGCGCTCCAGCTTCTCCAGCATAGCCCGTGCATCTTCAAGATCTCGCTCCGCCTCCGCCAGATCCTCTTTGGCTTTTTGAACAGCCTGTTCATCCAGATGCTCCGAGCGTACAAGCGTCATGTACCGTTCGAGATCGCTAGGCGACCAGCTGCTTTTCCTTTCGAGCAGACTGACGATTTCTTTCTGGCTGCTTGCTTGCTTGACGTGTGCTTCCATGTGTTTGTCCTTCTGCGTGTTCACTGCTGCGTGCCTCAATTTGACCTGCTTTTCCTGAGCCACGATCTCGGTTCGAAGCGCTTCGATACCGCTGAAGTCGGTGCCGGTGTAGGTGTTGATTTGCTGGGAGGCGGCGGTGGCTTTGGTGAGGAAGTTGTCCATCAGGTGGGACATGCGTCGGGAGATCTCGGTGCGGCGGTGGGCGAAGACTGAGGGGAGAGAGTCGGAGCGGGAGGCGGGAGTTGAGAGTGGTTGGTCGGCGGCGGAAAGACGTGGTGGAGGGTTGCTTTGAGGTTCACTTGGAGGTTCGCTTGTGGGTGATGTAGGCGCAGGCGTCGCATCTTGATCTTGCTGAGTTTGTTGTACGATGGGCTCTGGTTGCTCCGATTGAGTCTTTTTTGCAATAGGCTCAGGATGCTCCGGAAGTGTTGGCTTCTCCTCACTTGGTGGTGGTTGGAGATGGATTGTCTCATTTGACGAAGGCTGCTCTTTCGCATCTTTATTGCTAGCGTCCCATTGCCTAGCAGATGACGAAAACGTCCTCCCCGGGACGCTTTGACGAAATACCCATTGTGCATACGACCTTCTGTTCACCTCATTCTGCTTCGGTCTCGATTGACATGATGCACATACTCTTACAGCGGTACCTGTCGGCGACCCAGTCAGCGCTGTGAAGAGCGGCTTCTGTACATTCCTCACCAGGAACGCGCCGTATCGCGCCGCTGGGTTCATGCTCCAGACAGTATGAAATAAGTGGAAAGAGACAAATGCAAGTACAGGCCAATAAACAGATCAAAGCAAGCGTCCTCGGCTTAAACTAGAAGTAGAGACAAGCCAACAGCCAACACCCAGCGGAAGCTCGAGCTTGCGCCGAAGCACAAGCGACTTGCGGAGAACAAGGCACGCACGCCAAGATGGAATCTTCTTGTCCCTGCATGGATCGGAGGTCCGTTGAGAGATGAGACAGACGTCAGCGAGCAGAGCCTCATGTCCGAGGGGCGCGCGTTCACAACTTTTTGGTCCCACGTGGCGGGGTTCTGAAGTGTGGTATACAGTCACAGACACATCTCTCTCTTTCCGTTTCTCTTGTGAATATAGACATATATTTTTTACAACAAAAGAATTGCATACATCATACACCCACATTTTCCTGAAAATCAGTCATTATGGCCACTATCGACCTCAAGGCGCTCAGGTTCCCCTTCAAGGACCCCAAGTTCATCTTCTTCACCGATTTCGATGGCACCATCACATTGAAGGACAGCAATGATTTCATGGTGAGTTTATGTCCATGTAAATATGTTCTGATCACAAGAACGGGGTCGACTAACTAGGATAGACCGACAACATTGGCTTCGGTGCCGAGAAGCGCAAGCAGGGCAACAAGGATGTCCTCGAGGGCAAGAAGACCTTCAGGTAAATCATACCGTGCACCGCCCAACATCTTTACAACAAATCATCCAGGACATTAACACGTGCCCCCTCCAGGGACTCATTCCGCGAAATGATGGACTCCATCACTCGCCCCTTCCCAGAGTGCGTCGACTACCTCGTCGAGAACATCACCCTCGACCCGCACTTCAACGAGTACTTCCAGTGGGCGCTGGCGCACAACATCCCCACCGTCGTCGTCTCCTCCGGCATGACGCCTGTCATCCGTGGCATTCTGCAGAAGCTCGTCGGTCCGGACTGCGACAAGATCGATATCATCTGCAACGAGGCCGTGCCCCGTGACGGCAAGACTCTCGACCAGGAGGGTGGTTGGAGGATTGAGTACCATGACGACAGGTGAGTTGTCCGCCATCTACAGAATTACGGGGTCTCCTTTCTAACGTATTTTTAACAGCGGCTTCGGCCACGACAAGTCCCTCACTCTCCGCCCCTACGCTCAGCTCCCCGCCGACAAGCGCCCGACTCTCTTCTACGCCGGCGACGGTGTTTCTGACCTCTCCGCCGCACGCGAGACCGATCTTCTCTTCGCCAAGAAGGGTCACGGTAAGCAGAAACATTCACTGACAGTTTGCTTGCCCACTTTATTAACTTCCTTCCGACAGATCTCATCACCTACTGCGCACGCGAGAACGTGCCCTTCACCGTCTTCGAGGACTGGAGCAGCATTCTCGCCACCGTCAAGAAGATTGTCGCTGGCGAGGTCACCGTCGACGAGGCGGCGAAGCAGGGCTTCCAGGACTACAAGGATGGCAAGGCTGGTGTTGCGCCCGTCCAGGCCAATGGCGCTGCTAAGTAAGTAGACTCATAATTTGTGAGTCTAGATGATGTTATGGCGGTCCTACTGGAAGACATGATAGACGTTTACACGAAAATGAAAAAAAATGCATTGGAACGTGAGATGCGTGATTGTCTGGTTCAGAATGATCTTCGATTCTTTGAAGGTGTAATTAATCCATCTGCAAGGCTTTCATTAATCTTGATGCTGCCATCGCATTCGATTACTGCCAATCAGCCAAAAAGCTGTGACACTGCTTCGCTCAAATGAAGTGGTTATTCTTCAGGTCGGTATGTCCCTTCGACTTTTTCTCAAACCATGCAATACCCAAAAAGAAACCCGACTTTTTCGCTCGCTTATGCAGGGGTATCATCCAAGGACGGTTCATGTCCATTCCACGAGCTTCGCGCCAAACGCCAAAAGAAACAAATTCATAACTTCAAGATCCACTCCCCAAAATGTGTGTTTTCTCCTCAGAATCATCCATCCCCCCAGACGTTGTTTTTCAGCTCGTGGTCGTGCGCTGTCAAGCGGAGTCGGTAGATGCAGGTCTGAGGAGAGCCGTAGTTTGAGAGCACGCGGAAGTAGAACTTGCCAGTCTCCAATCTCGCCTCTGCGAGATGTGTCGAGACGAGCATTCTGGTCGATTGTACCCAGTTCTCCTTTTCGCGATCGTAGGTACCTTCGGCAATGCAGATCGAGCTTTCGGTTGGTGGCGAGCTCTCGTCACGACAGCCATAGTAGTGGTCGAACGTTCTGCGCATCTTGTCCTTTAGATCCTTGGCTTCCTCCTTGTCGTACATCTCAGCCCATAGTTGCCATGACTTTGGAGCACAGAATCTGTCCAATTCGGCATCGATTGGGATGTGCTCGATGATCAACTGGTTTGGCATGATTTTACGCTCAGTGAGGACGGCCAACTGTAGTTTGCCCAATGTGTCAGTCTTCGCGGCGCACCAGCAGTCGCCAGCCTCTTCCCATGGCATCAATGCAGCGATGGGTGGAGGTGCGACGCGCTTGACTGAGCTGGCAAACCATCCACGACCAGGTTCCTCGTAGGGCCTCTTAGCGGTCGGAGAGGTCTGGCGTGGGACGACGGTGGCGCCCATTTTTGGAGAAAACCAGTTGACCGATTGCATTGCGTCGTAGGTATTTTGAAGGATGTTCGATTTGACGAGGACGCCGAGTTGAGCCCGTAGGTCGGATGGTGTGTTTTCGGCAATTTCCTTTGCCACTTGGGCTGCAACCTCGCGAGCCGCGCTGATCGCTTCAGCAGTACCGGCCTGCATCATGGAAGACATGCGCTTTTCAAGCTCTATGCCGTTCTGGTTCAGGGCTTCCATCAGAGCATCGCGGTCCAGAACACGCTTGCTGCTCAGGGCATCGTCCAAGCTGACGTCGAAGGCAGCCTTAGCGAGCTTGCTGGCAGACTTTTCATTAGCTGCAACAAATGCATCGAAGAAATCGGAATCGCCGCTCATCTTGTCGCTGAGAGCATGCCAAAAGTCGTCACCAATGATCATTTTGCCGTCAACGACATCGACAACCATTCTGGGTGGCAAGAACTCCTCCATGGTCGAGACTCTCTCAGCTAGGGCAGTGTGGTTGCCTTCAAGTGCGGTGCTGTTTCCTTGGAGCTCTTCGAGAAGCGTGCGGAATCGAACGTTGATCATCGATTGGATCAGAGGTTCCTTGACTGGGGGCATGTTCTTGATTTCGTCGAGCTCGAAAGACTTGTAGCGGACGTACATCCAGAGACGCTCCAGGTGAGAGGGTGGCTGGTCGTACCCGGGGACACCGACTGCGATCTTCAGGCCACGGAAGAACTCGTCACGGCGTGCTGCAACATCTCCGGGCAGCTTGATGTGGGCGGCCGTGCCCAGCAGGAGTGCGCCGAGAAGAACGGCCCAGAGGTTGCGCCAGAGGTAGCGCGGGACGGCGAGCAGCAAGACAGAGAGAGTCCAGGGTCTCTCAGGGGCGTCGTCGGCGGCGTGTGGTGCAGCACGGCGAGGGGAAGGCGGAGGCATGCTGTCGTGCCTCTGAGAGTGCACAGGGCTCTCATAGTGGGCGTCTGTGCCCACATACGTCCCCTGGCGTGAGGGTGCTGGCTGGGAGCGCAGCTCGTCATAGTCGTCCTCGTGTTCTTCCAGGACGGTCGCAACACCGGCGCGAGCGGTGGTGAAGCCCTCGGCGAGGGTGATGCCCTCGCCGGCAAGTTGATTGCTGAGGTGTGCTCTCCCTCGAGAGCCGTAGGCCCGCGAAGAGCGCACATCCACAGCCGGGAGTGGCTGTGGTGTGGTCTGGCGGGACCGGGAGCGTGTGGCGCGGCCAGGTGTGGCCATGTTGGTGGTGGTGTTGTTGGTGTTGTGGTGAGAGAGAAATAAGAGGCGCGACAATTACTTGTAGATCGCGCTTGTTGACGGCTGGCGCGCCACGGGACCTTGCATTAGCGCGCGGGAGCGCTCATCGCGGGGTAGTGGGGTAGCTGTATTCTGGCTTCACTTCTATTCATCAGGTGGCTATTATGTGTTCAGTGCTGACGATACTAGCCACTCAAATTTACCACGCCAGTGAGATGCTACGTCACTCTCAATGGCAACCAAAGAGAATTTTCTGTCTATTGTTGATGATACCAGCCTTCCAAATTTACCACGCTAGTGAGATTTCGTGTCTATCTCATTGGCAACCATCTTGGTTTTTCTATCTGTTGTTGCTGATGATAGCCTATTGAGACTTCCACGCTAATGAGATGCTCTATTGCTCTTCGATGTAAGCTATAGCTTTTTATCTGACTGTCACCGATGATACTAGCATATCAAACTTGCTACGCTAGTGAGATATCACATCACTCTCAACGGCAACCATACTGTTTTGTGTGTCCGCTACTAGTGATACCAACCTCTCGAAATCGGTATACTAGTGAGATACTTCAGTACTCTTCAATAGAAGCTATAGCCTTTTATATGGCTATTATTCAAGATACTAGCACATTCAAACCGTAACGCTACTGAGATGCTATACTGCTCTTTAATAGAAAGTCTGCCTTATCATCAGTGTATTGTTGATAATACTAGCACGTTAGAAGTACTACACTACAGAGATATTTTAGTCTTCTTCTTCGGTATCTATACTTTATTAGTAGTCTACCGTTGATAGTATTAGCAGATCAACTAATTAAGTTTACCACGCTATAAAGATGCTGTATTCTTCTCTAATAGTAAATAGGCCTTACTATTAGTCTATCGCTAACGATACTATTATATTATGATCACCGCGCTAGTAAGGTACCTTATAGTATACTTTACTAGTGACTATACCGTATACGCCGTCCGTAATCGATAATACTAGCACAATTGATTTTATCGTACTAGTAAGACGCTACGTCTATCTTAGCGGAAGTCGTACTATATCATGCTAGTCGCTAATAATAGTACTACATCGAAATCGCCGTACTCGAGAGATGATATGTTGTGTTTTGATTAGAACTATCTCTAGTTATCTGCCTATTGTTAATAGTAACACCATATGAAGATCACTATACCAGCGAGGCAGCGCCTTATTCTTAGTAGGAATCAAACCTCGATTTCTGCAAATTTCCGCTAATAACACTATATAGAGACCGCGAGACTAGTGAGATTATAAATCACTCTTAGTAGTACGTATGTCTTATTCTCTGCCTACTATGAATATCATCACCACATACGAGTCGCTCTACTAGTAAGATAATTCAACACTTTCAATAGTACGCATGTCTCATTCTCTGCCTACTATAGACGGTATCACTACGTATGAATCGCTCCACTAGTGAGACGATTCAACCCTCGTAGCGGAAACCATACCTGAGAATCAGCCGATAGATGCTAGTAGTTGCACATCGAAATCGACGGGCGAATGAAGTGCTAAATTGTTTCTCGATAGCGAACGCAACGAGTTTTCGGCCTGTGATTACTGGTAGTACCATATTATGATCGCCGTACTAGTAGAGATATATGGTTTCTCGAAAGTCGTTATCGCACATCTTGTACTATCAGACTGTAATAACACCACAACCGCACTATCAAGATAAAAGGATGAAGATCGTCGATCGCAAGGGTAAAGCATCCCGATTTTTAAATGGTGCTTGATGGTATCACCCCCAGTGCAATCGTCGATCCCGAGAGATCTGTTTGGTATCTTTGTAGTACGTCTTGCAGGTTGAGAGGCAGATAGTGTTGAGATTACCATCGTAGAACTCATCACACCAAGGAGATCGATACAATTTCTCTGTGGTGAGCATGGGTGATTGATAGAACTATGAGAGCTGATATTACCACTAAGATACGATAATCTCTATCGATTATCCATTATCTCTCGAAGGCAAGCGTGTATGGTTCATGAGATCTGGAGGGCCGATGTCACCATCGAGACAGGATAACACTAACGGAATACTCTAGCGCCTCTCCGGAGCAAATATTGCGAACCTTGAGATCATTGACGACGGGACGACGATCAGGAAACAGTTACAACAGTGAGATACCAATAGTATCTCAATGGTAGGCATGCTGCGCTCACGAGCGACTAGCAGAGATAGTACCAGGGCAAATTCAACACCACAGCGAGATACTCACCTGCTCTCAACGGAAAGAAATCACAGAATTGAGACGAGTGCTGAAGGGATCGCTGACAATGCATACTCAAGGTCGTATGATGCTACTGGTATGTCACTGGCAATCACGTCTCATATTTCGCCTGCTAAGGTCGATACTACCACAGAGGAAACTAGAAGCATCTCATTGAGTGATGAGGTCGAGTTAAAAGTGACAATGTCATCCACGATGTAAGCTACAGTTGAGGATCATTCAGAAGAGAAGGGTTATTCAATGTACTATAAGGAGCGTCGGCTGCATTGCAGCAAAATCAGAACAAGAACCTCGAACCCAAAAGAAATCCCTAGCATCAACCGCCTAATGCTACCTATCATGAGTCCAAGACTCATGAGTCAAGACAGCATCAATCACTCTCAAAGAAAAGTCAATGCTTCCAAGCAGCGACGAGACCATCACTCAGATCCACTTCACTCGGACGCCTCGAACTCCTTCCAGTCGTAGTCGCACTCCTCCGCATCGTACTCCAGCGCCTGCTCCTCGCACTTGTTCTTGGGCCAAAGCTTATCTTGCATGCCCTTCTGGCCAGCAAAGTTGCCATCGAGCCAGAGCGTGCCCTTCATGATGTCGCTGTACGAGCCCTTGAGAACAGTCATGGCGAAGAAGCAAGGCGGCGGCGCAGACGAAGTCCAGCCCTGGGTGATAGAGACGGATCCGATCTTGCCATCGTTGGCCTCCCAGCACTCGACCGCGTTGCGCATGGTCCACATTGGGTCCATGTTCCAGCGTCCCCACATGTCGCCGAGGTCGTTGGCTCCGCCGAGAGTACCGGAGGTGGTGCCGTCCCAGGAGTGAAGGGTATAGCACTGGTTCTTCTCGGCGTCCCAAGCATTGACTGCGTCGGTGCATTCGGTTACGTCGAGATCCGGGCGGACGAGTACGTAGGTGCGCTTGAAGAGACGGGCCATTTGCCAGAGGAGGGATTGATCCTATGAAAGTGTGTTAGTCAACATGATCATTCATGGGGGAGGGTATTGAAATTGACGTACAGCTTTGGCCTTCATAGTCTTGACGAGGGACTGGGCGGCAAGGGTACCACCGTTATCTTGAAGCCAGGTGCCATAGCCGAAGACGCTGACGGCGGGGTCTGTGAATAAGTCAGTGTGGGTGTTCACATCGTAGTGGGGACAATTTTCCGCGTACTAGAGACTTCTCCACGACGCATGGACTGGGGAATCATGTCCTGCGATTGGCCCTGTCTGCCGAATACTGCACCGATGAGCTGTGAAATGATGTCGTTGGTGCTCTCCGCAGAGTTCTTGATCAGGTTGGTGATAGCAGCAGAGGCCTTGCCGGTGACGTCCGCGGCCTCACTAAACTGGATTTCAGTGGACGATCGATGGCTATCAGTGGTCTGAAGATACTCACGGCTGTGGCGCCAATTCGCCAGCAATAGCGAATACACCAGAGGCTGCGGCCGTAGCACCCTGCCAAGCGGGGTTGAGCGGTACAGCAGCAGCGACTGCTGTCGCTCCGCTGAGAATGGCGAAGATGTTGAGAGGTTCGTCCGCCTTGCCATCGGGAAGGCTCAGAATCTCTTGGATCGTGCCGACGCTGAGGGAGTTCTGGATGAAGGCAAAGTTCATCTCGTTGCGTAGGGCCTTCATGTAGGCATGGTAATTCATCATGGAGATGAAAAGGTAGTAAAGACTGCCCTTGTCGATTGCATTGAAGTCATCTGGAGCGCGAGATAAAGTCAGCGATAGTGACATGTGGTGATGGCGCGATATAGTACTGACCGCAACTGACGCCGATAGAGCAGAGAGCATCGGGCCCCATGCAATCAAAGTTACTGTGGATCTCTTTGGGAAAAAGATCACGATAGAGATTCTGGGCCCATTGCGAGTGATCGGTGTTGGAGTTGATGTAGTCGTTCGCAAACTTTTCCGCATCGTCGCCCCAGAAACCTCCCATGTCGGTGATATCGGCGAATTTGACACTCGAGTCGCACTGTCGGAGCTTGCGGTCTTTGAGATCCTGGGGATAGTTGGCTACCACAGGAGTGAGCAGCAAGGCAAAAGCTGCAGCAACTGCTGTCTCGCGGTTGATCTTGGAAAACATCGTGCTAGATTGGGAAAGAGATGGATAGCCTGAAGTGATCGTAGGAAAGGAGTCCAAGGAGACAAGGAAAACTGAATCCAATGAAAGATGTACTAAATGGATGGAAGGAGATGTTATTGTGTGTGATGCTTGAATAATGAGAGAGGAAGATACTGCATCTTATACATTACCTTGCTGCACTGGGCTATGCTTCAACCTGGCAGATGTACGAAAATATCGCAGTCCAGGCAGTGATCCAACATTGCCAATGTCGCTGATCGCGAACACCAACAAATGATGTTGTTGTCCATTGTCAATGCTGAAGGATCAAAGGACGTAGCGATATGGGCGAAGTCACTTCGTAACTTTAGCGTGAGGAGCGAGCCGTAGCGAAGCCCGAGCCGAAATGCTTCCTTCAATCAGAGGTTTGTGCCAGCGCCACAACTGCTTGGCTGTTCTATGAATACTTGAAGGTAGATAGCCAAGCAATACGCGATGCAATACCTCGAAAGTCTCTTGAATCCCAGCCACGTGCTTGGCAAATGAGCTGTGCAGAGCACGTGGGAATTGGAGGACAGTGGTTGGTTGGAAGTGAAATTGATTATACACGGAAGGCTCCTTTTTCGATGCGAAGCCTTCGCTATCCCAGAAGCAGACTGCTGTCCATTTCTCACATCTTTGAAGGATTGCGCCGTCTTACTATTCTTATAGTGCCCAGAGACCATCATGCAAGCGAGCTCATGCTGAACCCTTACCCTTACAGAGTGTGCGATACATTCATGATTGTTTGTCCGTGAAGCAGATTATCATGATTGACACGATTGCAATATGTGACGTTTTAGGGGTAATACCGATCCATTGACTCTGAGAACAGGTGATTCAGGACCTGCGTTGAGCGTTGTTCGATGTGGTAAGGGTTAGGGTCTTTTCGGGGACTACACCTATGTAACGTTATATGTAAACATGGGCCCGCCTGGTAAATCAGAGCTGCCTGTATCTATCACTAATGTGGAAAAAATCCGAAAAACCAGATTTCCGGAACGGTTTGGCTAGGTAATGAGCACTTCACGCTGAGATTACACCAATGCCACTGTCCCGCTGTAACTCGCTTTCACTCGTATGAACTGACTGTGTATATTCAAAAGTTCGCCCACCTCAAGACACTTTGGGTTTCGCGGACACACATGTGGGCGCCTATTAGGCCAGTAACTAGTTTACTTCATCCTGCCAACTGTATGTATCTATCTTCCCATTTCACCTTGCCACCAACGCTACGTCCTGTCTCAAGTATCTCTATCTCTGAATAACCTGCATCGGCTCTCTCATCATGTCGAAGGTGTATCCGACCGACGCAGCTGTCAATGCTGCAAGTAACAACGTGCCGGATAATCTGGCATCTGTCGACTTCCACTACCTCCGCTAGTTCATCAAGAGCCAATTCCCCATAAACAGCCATACTGCCGGCTTACAACAACCCAAAAGCATGTCTATCTCCTCGGACGAGATGATCATCTTCGACATATCACGCAACCCAGGTGTCAATCCAAAGCCAAAGAGCATCGAAAATCTCCCTGTAGGGCATAATTTGAGACTAGTATAGCTCGAGCGATAGCAAACATCTGAGATTGGAATCGTAGCGCATCATACCTCTGGTCCTCAATAGCCCCTACTTACCTAGATCTTCGATTGCGAATTGTAACCTTCGGAGCAGTTGCAACACATATACACAGATACGTGAATGTTGATGTGGTGTCGAGGCAGTCGACCCGTCACTGTTAGTCCGTCCGTGCCCGCTCTTTGTTCTTGTGCTATGCCTGAGATCTGCGTTACCTCATCGGAAAAGGCCTTCACTGACAGCATCGATCTGTTCATAACTCCCTTTCTTCACCTCCAACTTCTAAGCCGCTTACCATCATCATGACCAGATCCACATGCGACAAGTCTACAATAACGCAATCTCACCTACCGTACACCTGCCATACCAGAACAAAATCGACAAACCATCGAATCAAATCGACATGGCTACCAACGAGTCCGTACAGGGGGACCTCAAAGGCACACATCAGTCCATCAAGTCAATCGAGTCGCGTGTGTTGGCTGCTCCCACTTTGTCAGACGAGCTGGGAAACATCACACTTGAGGGCCAGACCGGCATGCACCCAGCAAGTACTGCAGTCTTCGCGACCAACGAACTTCTCTATCTGATCCTCTCGAAAGTGCCCAATGTCGCCAACCTCATTCAAGTCTCAAAGACTTGGAACAGCGTTGTCCGTAAGGACATCGGGTACTACATGAAGCCTGTGATCGACCGTGCCATCCCTTCAGCCACCACGCCCGTGTATCCCAAAAGCATCCGCCAATGCATCGACTTCCACCCGATTATCCATTGTTGGTCAAAGGAAAAAGGGGACATATGGAACAACAGATTCCGTGAATGGACCATGGTGTTCAGACTCGACAACTACTATCCCTCCATCCTGAACCGCTTCGGGAAGCAGTACCTCACCAACCCTCCAATCACACACCTCTCCATCGAGGACTCCCAGGGCCACCACGGCCCAGCCGCAACGATCGTGGTGAAGGATGGGATCCGGCTGCGCGACGTGGCCGAGGTGCTTGACGACTTGTGTCAGTGCCTGCCTGTCAAGTGTCAATTTGTACCTGAGAGTGAGACCGGTTACCTGGACTTTTGTTTTACTTCTCGCATCTTCTGCGCTAGAGCGACATTTGGCCTCGAGATCCGCGAGATAGAGGACCGAATGCGTAGGAAAGTGCGTGGTTGTAGAGATTCGTTCGACCTAAACGCATAGCCGCTGTAAATTCGACAGTTAGATGGCAAGGGAAGTTGGGACGAGACTTGCGAGAGAGAAGACCTGGGTTCGGATGCGTGAGGGACTGCGTAGATGGACAGTTGGAGACTACGAGTGGTGATTGAATTTCGATCAGCGGTTGAGGGGCGCCGTGTATGCGCGAAGCTGGGAGTCATACGTATAGGACCAAGGGCGAGCACTAAAGTTGTTTCGAGGACTTGACCATGAAGGCTCTGGTGGATCAATATTGACGGGTGTGACGGCGATTGAAGATCAGATCGTTGAAAGACCGGTTCTTATAGTGGCATAGACTCAGAAGCAAAGTCTCGACGCTGGAAACTAGATATGCCCACAATACCTCTCGCATGAACCTTGGTGTCTGGCATGTGATATTGAGATGACTCTGGCGAGAAGAAAGCTTCCGGCGCGAATGTTTGGAGATCCAGTGCAGGTGTCGCGTCGAAGTAATCGAACCGCTTCCACTCACTCTACCAACGCTTTTCACCCGCACGCAGGGCTGTTGTGCTCAGCGGTAAAGAAAATATGATGTCGATACCAGCCCGCACCACCGCCCTTGCGACCAACGAAATCCTCCACCTGATCCTCTTAAACGTCCCTGTGCAACACTACGCCAGCGTCCGCCGCGTCTCTAAACCTCGGAACACAGTCGTTACCAAGATCGGCTACTATATTGAGCTGTGGGACGGGCACTTGTATTGCGGATGGTCCTTAGATGCGAGCAGTTGGAGCGGATGGATGCCGGAATCTTACCAAATCGTTGGAAGGCAGTTTCATCTGACTCGAAAACTATCAATCAGATTAGAATTAGACACATACACACCCTACATCTCACTCAAGCAGCGGAACATCATCAAACTCCTTCCTCATCCACAACCTCAACTTCTCCAAGCCCTCCTTAACCACCTGTTCGCGATTCACATACCCAATCCTCACATACCCCTTGAACTCCTCGCCAAAACAATCGCCAGGCAGCAACATCACCCCCGACGAATCCTGCAAACTCTTACACAGCGCCACCGCATCCACAAGCTTGCCCTCCCGCTCAAACTTAATAAAAGCAGTCGTCCCAGCCACCGGCTTCACCCACGAACAATACTCATCATGCTTGATAACAAACCTCTCCAGCAGCGCAAGATTCGCCTTCGCAAGACCAATATTCCTCCCCAGCAGCGCATGAATCGTATCCGGACTCAACGCAAACGCCGCAACGCTCTGGTCAAGCTGACTTACCGAAATAGTAGTGTAGTCGCGGACTTTGGCTATCTGCTCGATGAGGTCGCGGTTGCGGCTCGCGATCCAGCCGACGCGGAGACCGGCGAGGGAGTAGGCTTTGCTGAGGGAGCCGGTGGCGATGGTGTTTGCGTAGCCGGCTGAGAGGAGAGAGGGCGGGAAGTCGTCGTCGAGGGGCGAGATGGAGTGGAAGAGGGGCCGGTAGACTTCGTCGCTGAGGATGGGGATGGATTTGGATTCGGCGTAGTCTGTTAGGGCGTGGATGAGGGACTTGGGGAGGATGGCGCCTGTGGGGTTTTGGGGATTGCTGGGGGGATTGTTAGATTTGTGGATGTGGGTGGAAGATGGGGTGGGTACGTGCTTGATGATGATGAGTTTTGTGTTTGGTTTGACGAGAGCTTTGAGGTCTTCCAAGTCGGGGAGCCATTTGTTGTCTGCCTTGGACTTCCACAGTGAGACTTCAGCACCGAGACTCTCGGGAATCGAGTAGAGTTGCTGGTAGGTTGGGTAATGGCAGATAACATGATCTCCCGGCCCGACAAGCGAGTATAGCGTCAAGTGGTTGGCGGCAATGGCGCCGGGCGTGATCAGGATGTTCTCTGCCGGAAGAGGCGTACCGACTTTGCTGGAATACAGACGGCTGAGGTTGTTACGGAGCTCAGAGGAGCCACGGATCTCACCATAACCCTGAACCTTGGTAGAATCGAGGAGCTTGCCAACGGTGGCGGTTTTGTCTTCAGAGAGGGCGAGTAGCTCATCGACGGAGATACTCGCACAGCATGTTTCGGCAAGGTTGTACTTGGCAGAGGTCTCATATTCGTCCATCCACTGGGTCGTTGTCAATTGATGTCCAAGAAAGTAGTATCATCCGCTAGATGACCATGGAGTCTCGTACCTGCTCTACTGCGAATGGTGGAATGGACGCCATGATGATGAAACTGAATTGGCTGCGATCGAACGGATACAACAGATATCAGGAAGCGTTCGAACAAAATTGCAATGTGTGCTCTTGGTTATGTCGGATGGTATGGAGTACACGTCGGCAATGACTCGAGACATACACCTTTCTCCACTTACGGCATCTGTCATCTGTTCTCCACAGCGCCGGTTGCCACGCCCTTCAGACGACATTGTTATGTTCCGTCGATGAACCACGATCAGACATTGCTATGAGCTGTACGATAAACACGATTATCGCTGTAGGCCATAGTCCAACAATCCTCCAATCCTTTGCCCAGATACCTGTACTCTCGTACCTGGATCACATACATGTACAGCCTCACACGACATCGACACGGCTGGACACGAGCACGTGGCAGTTGACGTTATGATGCATAAGTCTACACTTGACACATCGCTTAAGCATCGAATGAGGCTGGGAAACCAGACACCCTTATTTCATCGATGTCTCAGCGTGGTCGAAAGTATGACATTGATTCGATGATTGCCTTAACGCAGGCAGCAATCATCAACATGTTTGTCTACATCAACGTAGTATGCAAACTTCAGTCACTTGATAGACCTCGGCGTTTGAAGCAGACGGGAGCTTTGGCCTCTGGATGAGGCTCTCCAGGTTTTAGTGCTTGCTTGGACTCGTCGCGGTGGCGGGGACGGGAGATACCAAGAGGCGCAGTGACATCCAGCACCTTATCGTCACCCATACACCATCTCTCTTCCTCTCGCTCCACTCGCGCTTCCACGTGTTCACCGCCGATCGTTGTGCTACACCTGCTCCATCGAACTCTACCTCTGACACATCCTACGACACTGATGCAGTAACCACAAACACCAATAACACCCCCGAAACACCTCGCGGCCTGGTGCCTGCGTTGACAACACCCACATTATGTGGCGGCCGACAGCAGCAGTGGCGATCGCGTCACTCCTCTCATTACCCTCATCACTCGCAGAGATCAGCCTAAGCTCTCAGAAGTCTTTCGTTCGCACAGAGAACCTCTTTGCGTCCGACCCTTACCTGTCCATCTACGGCGATCGGCCTTCTGATTGCCCTCCTTGTTTCAACTGCAACCTCGACGACTTCACGTGCCTCCAATTCGCCAACTGCACCAAAAGCAGCGGCAAGTGTTCCTGCCCTCCTGGATTTGGTGGAGAGGACTGCAGCCAGCCACTTTGTGGATCCCTACCTGAGGGCAAGGACAGGCTCCCAAGAGAAGGAAAAGAGTGCGAATGTCACGAAGGATGGGAGGGAATAAACTGCAATGTCTGTAAGACGGACAACGCTTGCAATGCCATGATGCCGAACGGAGAAGATGGTGTCTGCTATCGCGAGGGACTGGTCGTGAAGGAGAACTACCAGATGTGCGACATTACGAACCGCAAGATTATGGATCAGCTCAAGGAAAAGAAGGCACAGGCGACGTTCAGTTGCAATGCTGAGAGAGGCGAGTGTAACTTCCAATTCTGGGTTGACCAGAGGGAGAGCTTCTACTGTGGCCTGGAGAACTGCGAATGGAGCGCTGAGGCGACGGACACGAAGAACACTACGAGCTACAAGTGTAAGGATATAAAGTGCGCTTGTATTCCGGATCGCTTCCTCTGTGGAGAAGATGGCAGCGTTGACATCGGAGACTTCCTGGACCAGGAGATCAAGGGCCCGGCTAGCTTCAGCTCAGTGAGCACCGCCAGCGGCTCGCATTCGGCTTTCTCTGAGCCTGCTATGAACGGCTTGATCCAGAATATCTTTGGCGACGAATCGATTACTCTCAACTGTGGTAGCGGAGAATGTCTGTACAAGACTGAGGTCCCTGGATACGAGCGCCCGGTCAAGAAGATCAACACGCCCTTGATCGCAGGCGTCATCGCTGGATGCGGTCTGTTCGTCGTTGCTGTCATTCTGATTGTCTTCTTCCTGGCGCGCCGCAACTCAAGACGTTATGGACCCATTCAACTTGGAGAGGAGGAAGAAGACGATGCTGCTAAGCTGCTTGCGGACCACAAGCCAGCATCTCTCGCCTTCGAGAACGTCTCTTACCATCTCAAGGGCAGGCAGATCCTGTCGGATATTTCTGGTGCGGTTCACCCTGGTGAGCTCATGGCAATCATGGGCGCCTCAGGAGCTGGCAAGACGACTTTCCTCGACCTGCTTGCTCGCAAGAACAAGCGTGGTACTGGTCTAGGCGATTTCTGGGTTAATGGTGAGAAGATCACAGACGACGACTTCCGCAGCGCTATCGGATTCGTCGACCAGGATGATACCATGCTGCCCACACTCACCGTACACGAAACTGTCATGGATTCAGCTCTGCTTCGACTTCCAAAGGACATGAGCTGGGCTGTCAAGGCACAAAAGGTTGAGGACGTCGAGAAGCAGCTGGGCATCTACCACATCCGTCACCAACTTATCGGCTCCGAGGAAGGCTCTGGTCGCGGCATTTCTGGTGGTGAGAAGCGCAGAGTGGGCATCGCGTGTGAACTCGTCACCAGCCCTTCGATCCTTTTCCTAGACGAACCAACTTCTGGTCTCGATGCTTACAACGCTTTCAACGTCATCGAATGTCTGGTCACTCTCGTCAAGTCCTACAACCGTACCGTCGTGTTCACCATCCACCAGCCTCGTTCCAACATTGTTGCTCTGTTTGACCAGCTCGTCTTGCTTGCCCAAGGCCGCACTGTCTACAGTGGACCTTTCTCGAAGTGCCAGAACTACTTTGACAGCATTGGCTACTCATGTCCTCCTGGTTTCAACATCGCTGACTACTTGGTCGATCTGACCATGCACGCGAGCCGACCGGACAACCCAATTCCTGAAGACAGCCACACATACGGTGAGGATCTTGATGGCAGAGCTACAGTCGCCAGCTCGACTATGGCAGTCAAGAGTATTCCTAGCATCATCAGCAATCCCAGTATCGAGGAAGGTAGACCAAAGAACAAGCGCAAGTCCAGTATTCGTCAACAACAGGAGAGGCAGCTTTTCAGTCGGAAGAGCACCGATCGCGCTACCGCTCCCGCCAGTTTGAGGAGTGATGGCGACAGTATTCTGGACAAAGACAACAAGTGGGTCAAGATGGCAAGGCAGAACGCACAGGGATCGTCCATCAATGAAGACGGTCACGATCTACCTCCGGATACTGGCAACAGCACCAATCTCGACGTCCTCGTCTCATCCTACGAAGCGTCCGACGTCAAGGCCGAACTCCACTCCGATATCGAGTCTGCAATTTCGGACGCCTCCGAATCGAACGGAAACCCCCTCCACGCACCCAATGGTAACTCTTCTGGCAAAGTCCGTGGCTACCGCAAGCCAATGCTGCCAACGCAATTCCTCATCCTCTCCCGCCGCACCTGGCGCAACCTCTACCGCAACCCACAACTGATGTTGACACACTACGCCATTGCAATACTGCTCGCCGTCTTCCTCGGCTTCCTCTTCTACGGCCTGACTGACGACCTGAAGGGCTTCCAGAACCGTCTTGGTTTCTTTTTCTTCCTGCTCGCCCTCTTCGGCTTCTCCACTCTCACATCTCTCACCACCTTCGCGCCAGAGCGCCTTCTCTTCGTCCGTGAGCGCGCAAAGGGATACTACACTCCTCTTGCATACTACCTGGCCAAGGTCGTCTTCGACATCGTCCCCTTGCGCATCCTCCCGCCTGCCATCATGGGCTGCATCGTGTACCCTATGACAGGCCTAGTGCCGACCGCTCCCGAGTTCGGCAAATTCATGCTCCTCCTCGTGCTCTTCAACCTCGCGGCCGCGATGATTTGCTTGTTCCTTGGAATCGTTGTTCGCAACCAGGGCGTAGCCAACTTGCTCGGCGTGCTCGTCATGCTCTTCTCCCTGCTCTTCGGCGGCTTCCTGCTCAACCACGAGACTATTCCCAAGGGTCTGCTGTGGTTGCAATCGGTACGTTTCGCCCATCCTTCTGTCCTCATTCTGCGATGTCATGTAAGCTGACGTTCCCTCTCACAGCTGTCAATCTTCCACTTCGGCTTCGAAGGCCTGATCGTCAACGAAGTGCGCTACCTGTCTCTCGTCGACAAGAAGTACGGCCTCAATATCGAAGTCCCCGGCAGTGCGATCTTGAGCAGTTTCGGCTTTGACGTGTTGGCGCTGTGGCGGGATGTTGCGGGTTTGGGAGTTGTGTCGGGTGCGTTTTTCGTGCTTGGATTTGCGGCGTTGCATTTCTTGCTCGTGGAGAGGAGATGAGCAGGAGAGATAATTGTGTTTGAAGTAAGGGGAGATTGTCGGTCGATGGGTGTAGGAGAGTGATGTAGGATGCTCCATGTGCGAATTTTGGTTCTCCGAATAGATGCGAGGGAATATATATGTAGTTTTTCTGCTGTCTATATGTTTGAGTTGTGATCGTGGGATCCTCTTTCGTCTATAACTTACACCACATCGTCCGTTCTAATGTTACACAGTCCGCACGCCATCCTTAATCCTACACCTCTCAAGTAAAGATCCTCCCAATCCTCTCACCCACCCCACCCAACCAAGCACCAACACCCACCCCTCCTTTCAACGCCAACTTCCCCGTCTCACTCGCGCGATTATACCGCCACACCCACCACGCCGCCCAACTAGCCACCGGCAGCAACGCAACACCCACGAAACCCCTCAGCAACAACTCGCCCTGCCTCTGCACATTCCGCGTCACCTCCGAATACCGCTCATTGGAAAACGACACCCGCGCGTACTGCGTCGCGAATCCCGTCCAAGGCGCCTTATCCGACAGGAACTCCTCCACGCGCTTGCGGAACAGGTACAGCGGCGAGCGCACGCCCGCATGCATCTCCCAGAAATTCGCGCTCGCGAGGTCGTTGATCGTGTGTGCGTCTGGAACGCGTGCGGCGGAGTAGGATGCCAGGGCGGCTTCGGTGTGGGCGCGGCGGCTGCCTTTGCGTTGAGTGAGGGCTTCGGCGTCGAGGTGGGCGAACAGCACGCGGACGTCTTCGAGGCCGGCGTTCATGCCTTGGCCGTAGAAGGGGAGCATGGCGTGGGCGGCGTCGCCGAGGATGACGCCGCCGCCTGAAGGGAACGCGTGCGGGGAGCATTTGAGGGAGATTAGGGGGAGGTGCGGGTTTGTGGTGAATTGGGCGTGGAGGGCGGCGGGGGCGATGAGGTTGGGGCAGACGCCGGGGAAGTGGTGTTGGAAGAAGGACAGGATGGAGGCTTCGTCTGAGTGGGTGGAGAGGTGGTCGAAGGTTGCGGATGGGGCGAAGAGGGTGCAGGTGAAGGTCTTGTCGGTGCTGGGGATGGCGATGAACATTTTGTCGTCGCTGGGCCAGATGTGGAGGTGGTTGGGTGAGGTGGCGAAGCCGTCGGTGGCGGATGCTGAGCCTTTGCCTGAGTTGTACTTGTTTGCTTCGTCGGCGGGTGGGATGTTGAACTCGCACCATAGCATGTCGATGTAAGTCTGCGAGTAATCCATCCGGAGGAACTTCATCATGTGGTAGCGAACGCTACTGTGGGCGCCATCGCAGCCGAGAATGAGGTCAAAGTCAATCTCGAATTCATGAGGTCTGTTGGCAGGCTGTGGGTCCTGGTCTGCTTGGGCACCATCGGCGGTTTGTGGTGATGTGTCCTTCCGCTCGAACCAGGCCTTTCGTGCGTTGAAGTCAACTCCCGTCAGTTTGTTCCAGAAGTGTAACTTCACATTAGGTAAGCCTTCCAGCTCGTCGAGCAGATGTTTGTTCAAGTTCGCACGATCGACAGCGCGAATGAAGCGGCCGTGAACGTCGTACTGCTGGGACTCCTCGGTGAGATTGTCTGAGCTATCTTGGCCGTGAATCATCCTGCCGTGCATAGGGATCGTTTCTGAAAGAACAGCGTCGAGAAGCTTGGGTGAGTCCGAGTGGCGCATCGCATTGATGCCGCGCTCGGAGAGGGCGAGATTGATGGATTTTGTGAAATTGAGTGGTGTTGTAGAGGCATCCCGAAGATCTTGGAAGTGTCAATAATGAACCGGGCGCAATGAGTCTCGGTACAGACATACCTCCTCGTAGCTCGTAAACATCGACCTCGTAGCCACGGCGAGCTGCGTAGAGTGCTGCCAACGCGCCTACAGGTCCTGCGCCCACAACGGCACACCTGATCTTATCGTCGGCCATCGTGTTGGCTATCTTCTCGTGGAAGATGCTCGAGATCGATCAAGCCAGTCGAGTTGTATTTTTTCCTGTTTGTCCAATGGCGAGGTCGCAGTCAAGTTTTCTGGGGCGAATGGCGTGAGCTTTTCGTTCAGAATGTTGAGAAGTTAGGCGAGTCATACTCACAAGTCAGGATATCTCACGAAGTCGTCGAATGGATGCCTTCGAATGCTCTTTGAAGGAAGAAAGTTGAGTCAATTTGTCGTGCTGACTGATATCCATGGATAAATAAAAAGGTCGATGACGAATCGAAGTCGTCCAGGCTGTTTACGGCTGCTGCGGGTCGCGTTCGAGAAGAGTCTAGCGCGAATCCGGATGCGAAACAAACGACAGGGTTGTTTTAAGCGACGGAGGAGGAAACATCACTGCAGATCTGACATCACTTGACACATCACCATAACACTAGAAACTTACAGCTCGAATGCATGTATCTCATCACAGCATCTGAGAGGTCGAGATCACTGGCATGCCTCGCCGAGTCCAGCAATCTGGAACGAAAGCCACGTCCACGTTTCTTGCCAGGAGCGACGATTTTGCCTAGACTCTCATGTTTGCGGTACTCTCTGAATGCCTACTATACAAAACTTTGGTCGAGCGAGCTCCACGGATCAAATAGACATCCCAATAATGAGAAGCATGCCTTCCGATGCAGATAGCCCAAGGTACGAAAGCATAAGGTTGTGTCCGCAGCATCTGCCAAGGATGCCACGCCGCAGTAATACGACTACTTGCTTGGGAAGCGTCAAATCTGCATAGGTATCTTGTTCGAGCGCCAGACATCTCATTACACCCATCTGCATCGTTCCGCGCACAGCTCACACTGGACTGGGTATCGACTTCAAGGTCGTTTGCTCTACGCACCATCGCGCTCCAGGCCTACCAATGGCTCCATAGCTACTCAGGATGTCAATGAGAAATAGATCTCATGTTTCAAGAAGCACTTGGGGCTGCCAAATGCCTAGAATCGCCGAGCATGCTGATGAATATCGTATCTCCTGAGTGCAACTCTCTTTACCTACACTCAATTCACACTACTCAACCTTCTCATCTCATTCTTGTTTTCCTCTTGTCTATCTTCCTCCTTTCAACTTTCTGCAGATCGCATTAGTTACGGACTTACGCATCACTCATTGAACGCAGCAAGCAGCTTCCGCGGTCCTTTCTGAAGGCAGCGCGTACCCTCAAAGAGTTGATTCCTACCAGAGACCCAAGCATCAGACCACAGACATGGCTCAACAGCCCCTTGATGGAATATGTAGGTCCAAAAGTCCATCTGGATCAACATAGAAAACACAGCCCTCACACCATATCCCAGCCGACTGGTGCAAACCCACCTCCATCAGCCCAGCGTCATGGATCACAGGCTTCTCCGACAACAGCAAAACCTTCTTCTGCGCAATCTCCGGCAGCCAGTCTGATATCGCATCCAGGATGAAGCAGCACTGCTGCAAGGGACCCGTACAAGAATCTGAGGACGGATGCTACCACTGGTGTGAGCCGCATGCGATAAAGATAGAAGGCTGGGCTACGTGCATATACGACAACGTTCACGTCGATGAGCACCGGTTTGGACAGTCATGCAATGCGATTGGTCGTTTGGAAGAGAAGAATCATGTTTCCAATGGTCTTGAGTTGCGACCTGGTCCGAAACCGTCGAGTGGTGTTGCGCTGGGTGCTAGTTGGAAGTTGGGAGTTCTTCTTGGTGTTGTAGGGCTGGTCCAGGCTCTGTATTGAGTAAGAGTGGAGATAAGCGGCAGTGTTTTCATGGAGTGTTGTTTGTCTCGGGCATTGACCTGAGATCATATGCATCAAACGAGGCGTCTATACCATGCAATACAGGTTTTCATCAAGCCCGTGTAGACACACAAGTAACGATCACCTGCTTCTGTTGCCGGAGAGTGCCGCCCTACATCTGGGTATATGTATTGACAGAAGAATGTAAACGTGCAAGTATATTGACAATGACGGCTTGAGCGTTGCGAAACTATAGTATGTACATGTATAAGCATATGTGGACATCTGGTCACATCGACCCTGAGGTTGGTCTCAAGTCTGGATCCTTGGACGCCGACGCCGATCTCACAAGTCCATGATGGGAAAGTCGACCAAAAAATTGTAGGAGCATCAACTCGTCTCCCATCAACACCATAATATTTCTTTATTCATTCAGCGTGTCTCGCTGATCCGTTCGTTTGACAATGCGAGCCACCGCCCTCGCGCGCAATGCCCTGCGCCAGCAGTCCCTGCGATCCACCTCCCTGCGCACTTTCGCCTCCTCTGCCTTCCCTTCCACCCGCCTCGCAAACACATCAAAGCTTGCGCCTCGCACAGTACAACTGCAGACCCGCCGATGGAATGCAACCGCCGCCGCGATCCAGGAGGCCGCAGCGCTCGACCCGACCAGCTTGACCCAGGACGCCATCGTGGAGAACCTCGACCCTAAGGAGGCCGCTCGTCTGAACAAAGTCAGGAACATCGGTATCGCCGCGCACATTGACTCTGGCAAGACCACCGTCACCGAGCGCGTGCTCTTCTATACCGGTCGTATCAACGATATCCACGAGGTGCGTGGCAAGGATGCCGTTGGCGCAAAGATGGACAGCATGGACTTGGAGAGAGAGAAGGGTATCACCATTCAGTCTGCCGCCACGTTCTGCGACTGGATCAAGAAGACTCCGGACCCTGTTACTGGCGAGCTGAAGGACGAGAAATACCACATCAACTTGATTGACACCCCCGGTCACATTGACTTCACCATTGAGGTCGAGCGTGCGCTGCGTGTGCTGGACGGCGCAGTCATGATTCTGTGCGCCGTGTCTGGTGTGCAGTCGCAGACTGTCACTGTCGATAGGCAGATGAAGCGTTATAACGTCCCGCGTGTCAGCTTCGTCAACAAGATGGACCGCGCTGGTGCGAACCCGTGGAAGGCTGTCGAGGGTATTAACCAGAAGCTGAAGATTCCCGCTGCCGCCGTGCAGATCCCTATTGGAACTGAGAATGAGTTCAAGGGTGTTGTGGATATCATCAGGATGAAGGCTATCTACTCTGAGGGCGCGAAGGGTGAGGTTGTCAGGGAGGCCGAGTGCCCTGAGGAGCTCAAGAGCCTGGCTGAGGAGAAGAGAGCGCTTCTCATCGAGACACTGGCGGACGTGGACGATCACATTGCAGAGATCTTTTTGGACGAACGCACACCTTCTATCGACGAGATCAAGGCTGCCATCCGTCGTGCCACCATCGGCCTCAAGTTCTCGCCAGTTCTCATGGGCTCTGCCCTTGCAGACAAGAGTGTGCAGCCCATGCTCGATGCTGTCATCGACTATCTGCCCAACCCTGCTGAAGTTGAGAACTTGGCCCTCGACCGCAAGCGTAAGGAGGCCCCTGTCAAGCTCGTCTCTTACAATTCTCTTCCATTCGTCGGCCTTGCCTTCAAGCTCGAAGAGTCCAACTTCGGCCAACTCACATACGTCCGTGTTTACCAGGGCACCCTAAAGAAGGGCTCCAACGTGTTCAACGCGCGTACTGGTCAAAAGGTGAAGGTACCGCGTATCGTCCGTATGCACTCGAACGAGATGGAGGAAGTGCCTGAGATTGGCGCTGGTGAGATCTGCGCCGTGTTTGGTGTCGACTGCGCGTCGGGTGACACTTTCACCGAAGGCGGTCTGGGCTACAGCATGAACTCCATGTTCGTTCCCGATGCCGTCATCTCCCTTTCGATCACGCCCAAGAACACCAAGGATACTCCCAACTTCTCAAAGGCCATCTCTCGTTTCCAGCGTGAGGACCCGACTTTCCGCGTTCACAACGACGCTGAGTCTGGTGAGACTATCATCTCCGGTATGGGCGAGCTTCACTTGAGCATTTACGTCGAGCGCATGAAGCGTGAGTACAAGGTTGAGGTTGTCACTGGTCAGCCCCAGGTCGCCTACCGCGAGACAATCACGTCCCGCGTCAACTTCGACCACACCCTCAAGAAGCAAAGTGGTGGTGCCGGAGACTACGCCCGCGTCGTCGGCTTCCTTGAGCCCACTGGACAGCTTGGCGAGAACGAGTTCGAAGAGACCATTACTGGTGGTACCATCTCGGAGAAGTTCTTGCTCGCTTGCGACAAGGGTTTCAATGCGTCTTGCGAGAAGGGTCCCCTGCTTGGCCACAAGGTTCTGGGCACATACATGCAAATCAACGATGGTGCCACTCACATGACCGATTCGTCCGAACTGGCTTTCAAGAACTCCACACAGCAAGCCTTCCGCAAGGCTTTCCTGGCCGCGCAGCCGCAGGTTCTTGAGCCTCTCATGAAGACTGTCATCACCGCGCCCAACGAGTTCCAGGGAAACATTGTCGGTCTCCTGAACAAGCGCAACGCCACCATCAACGACACCGAGATTGGCCCTGAGGACTTCACCCTCACCGCTGACTGCTCGCTCAACAGCATGTTCGGTTTTAGCTCTCAGCTGAGAGCTGCCACCCAGGGCAAGGGTGAGTTCAGCATGGAGTTCTCGCACTACAGCCCTGCTCCCATGCAGCTGCAGAAGGAGCTCGTCGCCAAACACGAGAAGGAGAGAGCCGAGAAGAACAAGAAGTAGACTACTGATGTCTTGTCGGAAACGTAATGAGAGCTAGACAGGAGATCTCAGAGGTATCGGGAGGCCTAAGTGGCAAACCACACGGAATGTGGACGTGTGTATGATATCGGACTTGACTTTCCTGACGCACGCACGAAAAGTGGTGGTGCAGTCGTTGCATATTTGGCGAGGACGAACACAATCTCGACTCAGGCGCGGTGCAGCGCTCTGTGTATATTATTATATCATAGCATGGGTTTCGGCGTTTCTTTCTGTGTACGGAAAAAAGAGAAAGGCGCGAGGATAGAGAGAGACCAGACATGTATACCGATGTACTTGTATTTTGATTGGATTGTACTAAGCAGCTATAGCGGTTGTGCCTTGGCTCATAGTGTATCTTGTGATTCATCCCTTGTCTTGGGTGAGCCGAGCTCAGACTCTATAGTCATCCTATCCTTCGGTCGGCAGACATGCCTTTAGTGTGCAGTACCTTTCTGACGCGTTTCCTGATATACCAACCACCATGTCCCACCTTTAATGCTGGTCGCTTGCCATCCTCTCCCTAACGCAAGTAGGCTCAAGGTAGGTCGCAAAATTGTGGAGACACGCTGGTAGTCTAATAAGGCTGAGCCTGTCTACGCCCTCACTCCATCCCAAATAGGCAACAGGTGTGCAAGATATGCATCCATTCACATCTCAACAGCAAGCGTCAATCACATACCATTCCAACTTATCACGGTCCGATAGCCGTGTCTGTCTATCGAGCGAATGCGGTCAAGACTAGGCCAAGCCACTGATCTATACCCAGCCGGTATGCCGGCAATGCCTTGATTTTTGCTGCTTCGCTGTCGCGAAAGTCCCCACAATTTTGGTACCTGGTATCCACTTCCTCGTTCCTTCGGCCTTGTGTATAAACAGCACACGACACCGCAGACCTGGAGGTGGGAGAGACCTGGCCACATTCTGCTTTGCGTCTGGATCAGGGTTGGCGAGAGGGCATATATTGTGCTCAGCGGTGCTTGCGACAGGACTTCTGGTGCTTGGAGCAGATACATAAAGGACTTCTGTTCAGCTGGAGTCCGACCTCGAACTTGGTCGTGACTACTTCACGCAGAGCTGGAGATGATTTTGGAGTTCACTCTGGAAGGCTTACAATTAATTATACTCATTGATTGTCTCACCGAACTATCACAAACGCCTGCAGCCATGGCTTTCGGAAGAATCTCTTTCAAGACTGTCGCGCTGCTCGCAGGCCTACTCCTCCATGGTACGCAAGAACCTGAGATACTCTTACCTAAATCGCCACACTAACACAGCCCCAACTAGTCACCCTCACCACCGCAGAAGCCCCAGCCTGGTGCACCAGATCCTCCAACAACAACACCCTCCACCTCAACATAATGCCCATGGGCGCCTCCCTCGTCTACGGCCTCGAATCCACCGACGGCAACGGCTTCCGCCTCGGCCTCGAAACCCTCCTCGAAGCCAACGGCACAACCGTGACCATGCTCGGTACGCAATACTCCGGCGACATGCAACAAAACCACCACGAAGCCTACCTCGCCATCACGATCGACAAGTACGCGGCCAAAATCGCCGCTTCCGGCGCCTACGATCTGCACCCGGACATCATCCTGCTCAACATCGGCGTCAACGACTGCTGGTACATGGCTGATGAGAAACACCCCGAGGATGCCGATCCCTCCATCGACAAGCGATCTACAGACGGCAAATACACCGCCCTGCGCTTCGGCTCCCTCCTCTCTAAAATCCACGCAGCCTTCCCGAATACTCTGGTGCTTGCTTCCCAGCTCACGTACAACACCAACGAGTGGCAAGACAGATGCGTCCAGGGCTTCAACGCACATCTGCCTTCCGTCGTTGCCAACGCTACGGCTCAAGGGCAGGTTATCCGGTATGTGGAGATGTACGATGCGGTGCCGCATGATATGTACCGGCAAGACGGCACGCATCCTAACGATGAGGGGTATCAGCTTATGGCGAAGCGGTGGTTTGAGGGCGTTGAGACGGCGGTGGGGGAAGTTTGTGGGGGAGCGCCTGCCACGAAGACTGGGTTGGGGGAGGAGGATAATGGTGCGAGTGCGAGTGGGACGGCGACGGCGACGGCGACGGAGACTGGGAGTGAGGCGAGCTCGACTTCGAGCTCGAGGCCGTCGCTTACGGTTGATTCGGGAGCGGTTGGTGCGTTGGCGACGGAAGCGGTGTTTTGGCCGGCTTTGCCGTTGGCTGCGTGGGCGTTGATGGGATGAGTTTCTTTGCTGTCTGCATGGGGAGGTGGCGGGAGTTGCGACGAGATGGAATTTGTTAGAACGAGCATTGATGGGAGCATTGCGGATAACTTGTGCATTGTATGGTGACGGAGAGACATGCAAGGGCATCCAGAAGCGGATAATGCTAGAAACAAGGGTCAAACAGTCCCTGTAATATGCAAATCATATCTTCGTTTCACCTCGCCTTCTCGCCAGCTTTCTATTCTGACATCAATCCATCTACAGCATAACAACCCCAACCCCACCCATCTTCGTCTTATCAATCTGATTATTCTCATCCACGCCACCACCCAACTTCGGCGTCCTCCAGTTGAACAGGTAAAAGTTCAGCTTTCCATCACCGGGCTCGAACTTGTTGTCTTTGAGGAACAGCGGGTTGTCGAGGAGGGACAGGGCGTTGAAGACGTGGAAGCCGTCTTTCTTGGCGAGGATGAGGGCGTCGTTGACGAGCGAGTCTAGGCGGGTTTTGAGGTCGGCTTGGACTTTGTCGGCGGGGCCGGAGGCGAAGGCCGCTTCCGAGGCGTAGTAGTAGAGGTAGGCGGCGCGAATGGTTCCTGTGGTGGAAGCTTTGAGGACGGTGGACTGGGAGGGATGCGTTGTTAGCAATTTATGTGGTAGGTGGTATTTTGGAATGGGAAGATACATACTGCGAGCAGGTAGTAGGAGATGAAGTCTGTGATCTTGCCGTCCTGCTCGACGACGTAGCTCCACACGACGTCTTTGGAGGCGGCAGAGCAGAGCAGGTGCTCGATCTCGGCGTCTGTGAATTCCTGCTTCAGGTGGAAGCGGTCGAGGTAGCGAACTAGCAGCTCTTTCACGGCGGGCACATCTTCGGGCTTCATGGGACGGAGACCCTTAGTCACTGTCTTGGAAGGTAGGAAGTATTTGCGCGCCTGCATGGTCTCAGTTGTGCGCTGAGGCAAGTGGCTGAAGCCGCATTTGTAGAGATGAGGCCAGTCGAGAGAGCGGTGGTAGTAGCGACATGTGGTGATGGGCGTGGGGAGGAGAGTGCCGGCTGTGTAGAGAGCCTGGTAGATGCCGTTGCGGTAGCACTGGCGGGTGACTTCCTTGATGAGTACGGGCGCCAGACGCTTGGAGCGAAGCTTGCGGTGGATGGTGAGGAAGTTGATCTCGACGGCGTTCACTTTGCTCTGGCGGATTTTGAGCGAGGCTGGCACGCCCGAGATGAAAGCCACGAGCTTGCCCTTCTTGCCCTCGGCCGCCTTTGCGCGCACGCCGATATGCCACTCTTTCTTCCATCCAGGAGGCTTCAGCGCCCACTTGAGGAACTCGGTTGAATAGTTGAAGCGGAACGAGCCATCGGTGTCTTCGACGTAGTGGTTGTACAGTAGATCGTATAGTTCCTGAAGCTCGGCCTGCTCTTCGAGATCCACCAAATCCCAGACGAATCCCTCTGGCAACTTCGCAGGCTCGGGCTTCGCGCTGGCCTTGCAGATGTGATCGGGCAGGATGGGGCCTTCAGGTAGAGTCTTGCCCTCGCTGCCGCCTTCGGTGGTCTGCAAGAGGTTGGGCTCTTGGAATTTGGGGACGGGCTGCGTGTTCCAGAATTTGTAGTCCTCCTGTTTCTTGCCCTCGGGCTTGGGTCCTCCTTGGGCAAGCGCAAGCTGCTGGAGCAATTGTTGCAAGTCTTGTGGTGTAGCTACAGTCTTGGTTTCGGGTGCTTTGCCCTTGTTGTTGTTGTTGTTGTTGTTGTTCTTGTCCGCGGGCTGGCCGCTTCCTTCGCCAGCCATGGTAGAGCTGTCGCTGTCGCTGTTGGAGAGGAGATCGGGTGTTTCTTCGTATGCGCCTTGGGATTGTGGTTTTCTTAGTAGGGGTTTGAAGGAGGCAAATCGGGTTGTTTGCGGTTGACTTGGAGCTTCTGCGAGTCTGCGAGTCTCGCGTGTTCAATCAAATCCCCCGCGAATTGGTGGGCCACATCAGCAGTCAATCGCGGTGTTGTCATTCACGCCTGCTTTAATCAATGTTTCTTTGCCTCCTCGCCACATTCAATCAATGATTATCATTCCAACCGGCAATGGAAGATTGTCGACAGGAGTTGGGTATGGAAGCGTCGCCTTTAATGCTTCTTTTGCAAGAAAATGCCAGCTGGCATGCTCGACGTCAACGAGTACAACGACGGCAACTGGGTTCGCTTGACTGGCGCCATTCAGAACTGATAAGACATGTGCCCTAGGGCACATTGTTAACCGACTCTGTTGCCTAGAGACATGGTCATCTCGTCGCACTGTTGCCTGGAAAATGCGAGGTCGATCTAGGATTTGAACCTTCGGTTGCCCAAATCGGTCCAAGCTACAACACAAAAGCCACAATAGCCGACATCTGTCATACAACAGCAAATCAACATCACGCGGTGTTTGGAAAGCTTCACCGTAGGATTCACAGCTGAGCGGAAGACGCCGCAGCGCCTGTGCGTGCTACTGCATGGAGCGAGATATAAGTCGCCGTAGCCGCAGCTCATGGCAGCAGAGCATCACGTTGCATATCCGGCTAATATAGTCTCGAAAACAATTACGCGTCTGCTACCAAAAAAAGCCCAAGCACAGCGATTGCATCTCTCTTGCCCATCATGCCTCTCACGATCGACCACACAGCCATTGTTGTCCCAGCGGCCAAGCTCGACGATGTAGTCAAGTTCCTGCTTGCAGCTCTCGAGCCTCTTGGTCTCAAGGAGATGATGCGCCCAATCCCTACCTCCGTAGGCTTGGGCGATCAGACGCCTTTCTTCTGGATTACTGGAATTGAAGGCGATGCAAAGACGTTGGAAGCGGTCATGCAAAACGAACATACAGCCTTCTCTGCGCACGGTAGGTGGCGATAGTGGCCACTGACAATTTGTCGCAAGGTTGCTGACGGAGAGTGCAGACAACAAGCTTGTTGACAAGTTCTACGAAGCTGCTATCAAAGCCGGTGGTAAAGACAATGGTGCGCCCGGTCCGAGACCCCAGTATCATCCTGGGTACTATGGTGCTTTTGTACGGGATCCCGTTTGCGGAATCAACATTGAAGTCGTCAATCACAACATGGGCTCGTATCAATGAGTGTTGGTAAACTTCATATGACTTGATAACCCAATACCACAAAGCATGTTGCTAAACTTGAACTGCTTGGTTAGCGCACTCCAATGCTTTTCCCGAGTAAAACGGAGTCATTTTTCCTACAACAATCCTAAAGTTAGTGTCAAGACTACCAAAACTCTCATTCAAGCTCGAATTCCTGTGGAGTCTTGGGAAACTACTGCCACCATTCAAATGTTCCAATTCCACTGCTGAGCCGTCGGCGGGATAGCTTCGCTCGTCACTGGACTCTGCCGCTTCTGGGAGAGACTTCGCACACGTCTCACATGTGTTTGCCAGAGAGTCCAGCTGTTTAGCGAAGTAGATTGACACGAACCAGACAACTGTTCATTGCGCACGGAGCAAGACGAGATTCGCCACCAAGACTGCTATGATCAGACTGCCCCAAGATTTTCGGCGCGGCACTTGGCATAAGTAATTGGTTGCGAGAACGGAAGGTCTGACCCCCGAGCACATGTCGTTCTCTGGAGAGGGTTTTTAATTGCCGTCAGGACGCTCATCAAAGAAAAACGTCTTGAAGCTGTGCTGTGAGAAATGCTGTAGAAGATTGGGGTCGGAGAGTATGTTGGGCATTGCGAATACCTGGGCCACGTCGGTCCACATAGTCGAGAGGAAAATTTTGCTCAGATCATCTGCCTGGATCCAGATGTCGGGGGTGGGGTTCGACAGCGCTCTCGCCTTGGATATTTCATGAGTTCGTGTCTAAGCGTCCCCAATGCGGCACGCTGTTCTGATGCGAGCTGTTCCGGGCTTCGATAAGCATGTCGAAGAACTGCCGGCTTTGGATACCGGTGGTCTCGTTCGTGAACCCAATTTTTCGTGTATACGACATTGATACGCCTGTGTAATTGATGGACATTGGGTCATCGCGCGTTGCGTAACCATAACATTGCCGCATAAGCTTTGTGTCGCTTATACTGAAAGCTCTCTGCCCAGAGAAGGTTGAAGTAAGTGACGTCTCTTCCCAAGAAAGGTCGCGTGCGTAGAGAGAAGTAGTCGTCATTTATCTCGTACTTGTTGAACGACCATGTTGACGTCAGGTTCAGTTGTACGGAGCCCAAAGAGGGCTTGTAGACACGGCAGTAGACCGTGCTTTCAAGTTCTATTTGCCACATGCCTGCAGACCTGGTGCGCCCTCCAGGATCCACTGCAACATAGACGGATATGGTGATCATTATAAGCTCGCGATCCGTAAGCTCCTCGCCTTGGTACGCAAGGGACGGCATCGCTTCCATCGTACCGTTCGACAGAAAATACTACGTCGTCGACTGTCCACGACAGGGCGGTGTTGTTCGTGAAAAGGGTGGAACCGATGGGAATTGAAGCAGGCTGATACGATGGCTCGTTGCCTCGACGAGGCTGGCGGGCCAGCTCTTGTGCCACGAGTCCACCCCCGGCCAGGACTTTGGTCACGGGACAGAAAGATACGCAGCCTGGAGCGTGTAGCCGTTGGCTGCGTACTTCAGCACGGAGAATAAGATCGTTGCGATGGTGAAGCCCACAAGAACTGCCGACGTGTACCATTTGAAGGGGTACGTTCGAGTCAAGTTATCCTCGAATCTAGATGAAGACATATTGCCTAGGTATTGCGATTAGAATCGATAGCCTCGGACACTTGCCAGAGTTGAGACTTTGACAGAAGGGACGACTCTCAGCCTTGCGCGCTGATGTCGTCCTGTTTGTAGTCTTGAGAAGCTGCCAAGTTAGCTTGTTGCGAATCAGGCAAACTTGCATGTCACTTGCAGGTCACGCGGTACCTATTCTGTCATCAATTTGTTTGCAGAACGATACTTTACTTCTTGTCCAGAAAGGAGATGGATCGAGTATTCACAGAATCGAATTGTAAAGTTCTCTCAACAAGACTTCTGAACTGTCGAATTGATTCTCTACGTTCCATCTCTCCAGTTATGGATACTGTTGATACAATTCTTCGATGCGCTAAGAAGTCCGTCGATCTCATTAGCAGAATTGACGCTCAACACCAGTTTCGCATTTCTCAGAACACACTGTTGTCATCTTATGTATTGATCTCGTCTATCACCCATCAAGCTCTCCCGGGTCCTCGACCCCCCCCTCGATCAATAAAATCGTCTGTCAAAACTAATTTTCCGGCCAAACTTATACGTGGATCTTGCCAACGGGGAGGTAGCTGGTGCGAGGGACATTGGACCTGTAGAGCGAAGACTTCAAGTTAGCAAAATGTCTCAGAAATTCAAATGGGCTCGTGTTCTAGCTTCGAACGTACCATGACGCAATATCGTTAGAGGCACCGCCGATGACATCCTTAACGTCGACGTAGCAGGTGGCGTTGTAGTGGCCAGGCTTGTCGCGGCCGTCGTCGATGGTGCCTTTGGATGTGCCCTGGGTGGTGACGACGGTGTACTCAAGCGGGTTGCTGCAGAATCGTTGAGTCAGTACGGATTTTTGATGAGGTCATCAATCATGTATGTGGCTAAGGCCTGATGTGCTTGGCTTACCATTCAGGGTAGAAAACGACCTCGCCGCAGTCGTCAGGCGTGGTCTCGTCGGCACTGCGGTAGAAGAGGTCGTCGCCGTAGACGTCGCCTTTGCAGAGGTAGAAGCTGCCGAAGTTCTCCTTCTTCTTGGCGTCCTTGTTGTCGTAGATCAGGTGGTAGGGCTTTGTGTCGCTGATGTAGATACTGGTCGATCCGGCTCCGCAGCTGGCCACGACCACAGCGCGACGGCCGTTGGCATCCTTTTGGTCCTTCTGCGCGATCTTCATCTTGTATTGCCCAGCGGCCAGCTCCGAAGGGGCGTACTGGCCAGTAGTAGTGGCTCGTGAGTAGAAGGAGAGGGCAGAGGAGTATGGAGCTGTTGAGAGTTAGCGGACCATTCCATTCTGGCACTCACTTTCACGCGTGGGAGATTACTTACCATGGTCGTTCAGCTTGGCACGCTGGCTACACTTTTCGTCGACCAGTGGTCCGGTGACGGCGCTTCCACCACCTAGTTCGAGGGGAGCGTTGTGCCAGGTCTGGCGGCTGTTTGAAACGTAGCCCTTGTAGTCCTCCGTGACATTGGCACGGAGGTTGAAGACAGGCCAACGAGCGGACTGGGCAGCTTGAGCGGCGATGGGTGCCAAGGCAAGCAGGATTGTGGTATACATTTTGAACGAGAGTATCGAAGCGTCGAAGAATGTGTCGGGCGTGAGTGGTGATTGAGGTGTATTAGTGGATGATGAGAACAACTACCTCTAGACGTGCAAGTACAGTAGTATATATAACTATCTTGTAGGCAGCCCTACACATCCCTACACATACCAACACCAACGGTGAGGTCCGCGGGTAGTTATTTTGGTCTCTTGTCTCGCAAGCGTACTCACGGTGGATACATATCGTGTACCGTGCAGAGCACAAACGCCCTGATAGCAGTTAGAATACGAAGTCCAGCCGAAGGATGTAGCACAGATACTAAGCAGCTATAGTGCTCAAGCCAGCCGTGTTGGTGGATAGACTAGGCGAGATCTCAATGTTCCCCAGTTCGGTGTCGTTGCGAGATGTCGCCTTCCTGTAATGGATGTAAATGTTGAAAAAGACCTACGTCGTCCTCCCGCTTGTGGGTGTACAATAGGTGATCAAGGTTTTGCCTATTGTTATACTGCCGGTACAATGCTCGCTCACGGTGCTATTGCGAACAAGGCTTGTTGCCGTGCACGGGCGAGGCCTAGCCGAAGGTGGAATTGCATCGCAGCGCTAAAGGATCTAGTGTGAAGCCAATAATAGGTTGGACGGCACAAATAGTCTAGTAGTCCACTCTGCAGGCAGCAAAATCCAAGCTACCACTTGATCGTCAACAATCGATTTGACCAGAGCAGTGATTCCTGAGCATGAAGGGGGCGTCAAGGCTCAGCACGATGTCCGATGCTGCAGACACAGGATGGCCTTCATCTGCTGAGTGGGCAGCTTGCCCATCGCGTTAGTCGGAGGCCTTATCTCGTGCATCTCAGGTCGTGAACATGCATACGGAGAACAGCGCCGTAATATATGGTTACACGCAGTGACGCAGCAAAACAGTATCCCGGGGTTTTCGGGATCCACCCATGGAGCCTAGATAGCTTCGACGGCCATTTCCGTTGCGCTAGTGATCGCTACGAGAACACTCCTTGACTGTCTGGTGGATTTCCGCTTCTCTCGGAGCGGTGTTGACTCGAACTCCATTCGTGAAGCATTTGCAGACACTTCTAGAGCGAGGATCACGACTGTTCTGTAATCGTTGCCAAACAGCACTTCGCCTTCTTCTTCCTTGGTCTACGGCTCGAAAGAGTCTCTACTGGGAGGATACTTTGCTTTCTTTCCGGACATGCCGCGGCGTGCGAGTCGACATGCTCCTACAAACACATCATGGATCACAAGGTGCGATTGCGTCGCAGGGTTACTATGTAGTCAGGGTGTATATCGATCTATGGGTACCTTATCGGACGGAAGGGCAATGTTTCCTCCAGCCAATTACCACAGTTATCAGCGTAACCTCTATCAACCGGCACCATTAGTACCGTAGCTTAAACCACTCGACACACCAGCGATCTCATCAGCAGAATACGCGTACGCGCGGAACAATGCATTTGACTCTCCCGGGAAGATCTTCCTCGTTTCCTGCTCCGGGTAAGGAGCAAAGTGCGGGTTGACATACTCCCAGCAGACATAACCCTCCCTGGTGACTTCGAAAATGCGGCCAAAGGCGCTTTCGCAGAGCAGTGTGTTGCCGTTTTCCAGGCGCTGTGCACTGCCCATGAATGGCGTGAAGAAGTTGTGCATCTGCGAGCGATCGCGATACTCCCAGACGATCTTTTTGGTGGTGCGGTCGACCTCGATGGCACGCGTGTATGTGATCGACTCGCCAGCACGGAATGCTCCATTATCGAAGATCAAGATGTTACCATTTTCAAGTTCTGTCGCATTGTGCTGCTGCGCTAGCACTTCAGGTCCAAGTTTCCAGACGATGTCGCCTGTCTCGCGCTCGATGATGATGACAGCCGACACCGATCTCATTGAAGCTAGCACGTATCTTGCATCTCGCATGGGAAGCACAGAATTGATGAGAGGATAGTGCTCGCGCGTGTAGTGTGCCTGTAGCGGGAACTCGTCTCGAGGCAGACGCTCGCTGACTTTCCATTGCCATGTCAGCTTTCCTTCTGCGTCGACCTCTTGGATCGTGTCGGCGTACGTGATGCCGTCAATTTCGGTGCCCGGGACGCCGCCGATGACTTCGGCTGACTCTTCTTCTGATAGAGCTTCGAGACTGGTGTAAAGGATGCGCCCATCGCCGTAGTGGTATTGATCGTGGTGGCCGAGGGGATCAGTGAATTGTCGCACAACGTTGCTGTTGATGTCGAGCTCGCTCATCACGCCTCCGCCGTACTTGCGGAAAAATGGGAAGGGGTATGGGCCGCCGGCTTCGTCGGTCTCTGGTCGGAGCGTGTTGACGGCTAGGTTACCGTTTGGAAGTAAGTGGCAGTGTCTTCCTACTCTGCCAGGAAGGTTCCACGAGTGCACTTCTTTGCCATTGTTGTCGATGAGTCTGGCGGTAGAAGATGTGAGCGGACAGAAGAGAACATAGCCTCCGAAGGACTTTGTTTGGTCGACGCCGGTTAGGCCGATGGCCCTGCGTTTAAGGGTGTTCTGCTCCATCGTCTACGAGCGAGTTTTGTCGTTGCTGTGAGAGTGGATGATCCGCCGGTGTGCTGGGGGAGAGACGTCTGAGTTCTGAGTACGAGGTTGACCTACTGAATTTAGCTATGGAGGCAAACCATAGAACTATATCTCTAGTAAGGCATGTAACAGCAGATAACGCCGCCGGCATCCCGGTGGTTCGAAACAGGACCGACGGTGGACCGGCGGCATACCTACGGTATACCTACGGCATGCCGCCGGCACATCCAAAAGCAAGCTTCCCCATTGCAACTCCAAATCGATGGAGCCAACCATATACGAGTTCGATATCAGCACGCAATAAAGGTGAGATATGATGTTCAGCTTCGAGGATTCAAACTTGATATAAAGGCGGCAGGGCCAGGTAAGATGGTAGATGGTCTACAGTGCGTTCAAGCAACATCGCAGCGAAGATGACTACGACGAAGAATCATTACCAGGGATCCAACGATGACACAGAAAAAGGCAAGCTGGCATTGGAAGAGTCTGACAATGTTTCAGGCCACGACGGAGAAACCTCTCACACGCCCAGTGCGGTGCGAAGTAGTGTACGCAAAGTCGATTTGTGCATACTTCCTTTCATCATGCTCTGTTTCTGCTTCCTCCAATTTGATCGAACCAACATTAGTAACGCCCTGACCGACACTCTACGGACGGACATCAACGTCGGGAACCAAGACATTAACATAGCGCAAACACTGTTCACGGTCGGCTTCATCATCACGGAGATCCCTTTCAACATCATCAGCAAGCGCATCGGCCCAGAAAGATTCTTGCCCATCACTATGGTACTCTGGGGCATGGTGACATGGTCTCAGATCTTCATTAAGAACGCATCAGGATTATATGCGGCTCGCTTTTTCGTCGGAGCGCTCGAAGGGGGATACATCCCTGGCTTTGCGCTGTATATCTCGAGATACTACACGAACCGGGAACTTGGTCTACGTTTTGCGCTGTTCTGGGCGTCTAACAGTATCGCTGGAGCTCTTGCCGGACCTTTGGCTATTGGCTTGCTATCTCTGAGAGGTCGAGGTGATCTGGCTGGATGGCAGTGGCTATTTCTTGTTGGTAAGAGATGCACTCAATCGTCCTCTGAGTCTTCTTGTGCTGACTGTTCGCAGAGGGTATCTTGACATGTGTCCTCGGAGCTGCAGCTTATTTCTACCTCCCTCACAACGCTGTGACTCCCAAAGTCTTCTTCGGAAGGTCTATCAGGATCTTCAAGGACGACGAAGCAACAATCATCGTGGGCCGCGTGGCTCGCGACGACCCAAGCAAGACCGATACTCACAAGCGCCAAGTGCTACCTTCTCACATTCTTGACACGTTCGCGGACTGGCGAATCTATGGCCACCTTGTTGCTGGGCTACTCTCGATGGTTATGATCGCGCCGATGAACACGTACGCTCCATCGATCATAAAGAGCCTGGGATTCACATCGCTTCAAGCCAATGGCTTGAATGCAGTAGGTAGCGTCTGCGCATTGATCTGGTCAATCTCTATGGCCTACAGCAGCGACCGTTCTGCAGAGAGAGGCTTCCATATTGCCACTGGATATCTATTTGGCGCGGCTGGTCTGCTTTGGCTTGCTCTGGCACCATCGAGCGTCGGTAAATGGACTCTATACGGTATGGCCAATCTTTCCCCGTGTATGAGCGACATTTGCTGACTTCTGTAGGCGGTGTTGTATGGACACAAATGAGCATGGGCTCTGCACAAGCACTTAGCGCCGCGTGGCTCACGGCGAAGATGGAGGACCACAAGCGTCCCATCGCGTTAGCTGCGTATGTCATGAGCATCCAGCTGGCCAACTTCCCTGGCAATCAGCTGTTCCGGGCTAAAGGTATGCCGACTCCAGGAGTAAAGCACTGATATTCAGATTGCTGACTGTCACAGACGCACCCAGATACTCCCGTGGTCTCGTCATCGCAGCGTCGTGTGCTTGTGCTGCCGCTGTTATCATACTTGTCTGGAAGTTGTTGTATCGTCTATTCGATCACGCGAATGTGGGCGGTAAGGGTGTGCAAGACATTGCTTCAAATTAAGCA
Source organism: Melanodothis sp. VS III C KN 2 (assembly GCA_019775565.1). Lineage (NCBI taxonomy): Eukaryota > Fungi > Ascomycota > Dothideomycetes > Cladosporiales > Cladosporiaceae > Melanodothis > Melanodothis sp. VS III C KN 2. The sequence continues at coordinate 92,786 of JACWFM010000054.1, forward strand.
AACAGTTCGCTAGGAAGACATAGCTGTACAATAATCCCGGCAGGAGATAGTACACTGGTTCAAAATCTTATGTGTTGATGTTCATGACTTCGTCAATCTTTCAAAGATAAAACCTCAAGAAGCTTGATCGAATTTGCATCGATTAATGGAGAATAGGGTGTCATTTCATTCTTCGACTTCAAGATTAACACTTCGTTGATGTGTACGAGTGAACAGTCTTTGTAGTTTTTGAGAACAACTCTTTTTGCTCATACGATCGAGTAGCGCAAGAAAGTGTCTTTAAAATGTCGGATACGCGAACCCTACCAACCCCAACGGGTCGTCGACCGTCAGATCTGGGAACATATCAGGAAAGACATGTATCGGAAAGTACACGTATCGAAATCTGGCATGCCAACATCAGCAAAAGTCTGAGAGCTATTACATTAGGCTTGGATCTACGTCTGCTGTTTTTGACTTGACTACACAAATAAGATGTGTATGTGATAGGCGAGATACAACACATGTTTGCGACTAGGGTTGACAATTACGCTAAACCACTTCTAGGTGATAAGCCCAGATCACGACATCGAAAGCGGTGGTGGTATCGTCAATGTCCGGAACAGGATCGCTTTCTCTACTCAAATTGATATGTAGTGATCAGTATGCCGCCATTGCGCTCGAGTCGAGTGTCGAAGGCGTGTACGTTATGTCGCAAACAAAAAACACGTTGTTATCCTTCTACCCACGATGACGAGACATGCCTGCGATGCGAGACCCTTGCACAATCTTGCTCACTTTCTGGACCTCTAGGGGCTTCATCAGTTCTTCGACAGACATCCTCAACGAATGTTGCCTCGGGCTCGAGTAAACAACTTGACCCGGATTCCATAAATGAGAGGTGTGTCATATTTGTCTCCCATTCATGTTTGTAAACTGACTGTCGTAGATTTGAACGCCTAGAGAGGTCTGTCGCAAGTCTTATCGAGAGATCAGATCCGGGGTTTCAAGACGACGATAGATCATGGAACCAGATCGAACAGCTCTCGGACGAGACAAGCACCACAGACAACGTCGATCCCCCTCCGGCATTTCAGATTCGTGATGCAGCGACAGAAGTCGGCGTGGGCACACCAGCCATTACCGACATTTCTCAGTCACCGCAGTCCAGTCGAAGGATCATCGACTCGATCGATGCGTCGACCGCCAGATCGCTTCTAGACATGCGAGTAGTCGGTACCAGTCAAAGGAGGGCATTTGCTGACGAATACAGATTCCGAACTCACTACGGAAGATGGATATCATTTCCAGCAGGAACAGCTTCGAGAGCCGCAATGTTGCCCATCACGCAGTCGTCACTGCTACTCTGCAGCATATATCTCATCGCTGTCCGACATACTACGCAGGACCTTGCTAATGTCTTAGCACCAAACCTGTTCCAAGAAGCGAAAACACTGCTGGCAAACTCTCTTCTTGTTACGCCACAGACGGAAGAGTTCTTTCAAGCTGTGATTGTACTAAGCTTGTGGTCCACGACGATCGGACAGGTGCCTTTGAGTATTGATGGCTGGCTCGTTACCAGTTATGCATTGCAACAAGGGTTAGCAAGTCCAGCTTTCGCGGAGACCGCCGGACAAACACATCGACAGTCAAGCTCTGCTAGAAAAAGTAGGCAGCATCTCTGGGTTCATCTGTGCCTTGCGCATTTGCAGTAAGTGTTTCAGTGTTGTGGCTTCGAATATTTGCTCACAAGAGTCCAGTCATTGCGTGGGAACAAGGCGGCCAGCTGCTATCGGCCAGAAACAGATCCAGCATCTGATCCGGTCAGCAGGTCGCAACAAGCTGTCCAACTTCGAAATGCGGATGGTCGCTGAGGTCGAACTGTACTGGCTGATCTATCAGATGTCGACAGCCTCTCCAAACAGTATTTCTAGGACAGACAGCCGGCTCGTTGCATGGCGAGACGAGCACGCCTCCCTTTTTGGTATTTGATGTTACTTCTTCCGGTATAGACAAGACCTGTGCTGACCGCGGTGGTCAGAGCAACCAAGGTCGCAATTCCTACAGTTGGGCCTCCATTTCGCTCATCTTATCGCCGATTGCGAATCTCTTAAGGCATCCAAAACAGCCGTGAGCGAAGGCACCCTAATGGATGTGATCCAATCATCCAAAGACATCATCACCATCTTTCTTGACACGACCGACGAGCGCACACGACATCTTACAGATCACGTCTACAACGTAGTCACGTTTGCCGCGCTCACACTGTGTCGAGTATCGCAGGGCTATCGCGGGCAACTGCAAGAAGCGGGGCATGATCTCAGCATGCTTCACAAGCTGGTCGAAGCCATCATAGCCGGTCTCAGCTCTGTTGGTCTGCCATGCCATGCAGCTAGTATGCTCGCTACTGTCGTCTCGGCAAGATTTGCACGCCTGCAAACTACTTCGGATGGTGTGGGGACGATCTCCTCCCAAGCTCTCGTCGCAGGATCTTCTGCTTCAATGCCAGAAGCGTATACGGAATTTGAGGACTATACGTTTATGTATCCGGACTTCGGCAGGACGGATCTCTTTGATGTGGGCGTTGGCGAGACGCAATGGGCTTTTTGGACTTGACCGACACGATAATCGGTGGGCTACAAAGCTCTGACGACAATCACGGCAACATTGCTGAACCGCACCTTGAAGTCGATTCTATGGTGTATCCTGTGCTCAGTGATACCAAACACCGCTTGATCAAATCACTCCTGGAACATGAAATGCCGCATGAATTCATGTAGCTCCCTCGTTCCGAACGACGGGATTCGTTGCAAGTAACGCGACGAAGCAGCTTGCGGCCCAGCGGCAACTTCGATGATGCGTCGAGTAAGATGCGCAAGGTCGGAGACATTATTCGCAACGCCGAGCCATTTTCTATCGTCGTCGGCAAGTTGCTCCAAGGCTTCGTGCCAGAGCTTTTGCCAGGTTTCTAGGGCATACAGAAGGTCCTGAGACTGTCTGTCGAGGTTCATTGAGACGTGAGAGTTGAAAATGATGTGTTGGAAAGCTGTGGTAGATCCACGTTAGTGACTGTATGCGTCAAGTGGTGGTTAACACCAGAGGCCTCAGGCAGAGACTTGGAGACTCACCGCATAGCATAACATGTAGATGAAACAATGGAATTCTGAGGCTTCGAGTCGGCTCTCGCCAGTGGTTGTTTGAACATAGAGACATGAGTTCTGTTAGCGAAAGAGGCGTGGCTTGCCTGGAGCATCCGCGCAGTCTAGGGAATGCTGTCGCATCAGCATCCCAGACCTTTGAATCACATGGGAGCTCGCCACGCATCTCGAGAATTGAGAATCCTGGCGGTTTGTTGCAGGACAAAGTGGCTAAGCAGTCGGCGCAAAATGTCCAAGCGACAAGTCGTATCCTTTGCTCACGCTGAATAAAAGTCTCCCAGTCCTGAGGCTGCTCATGCTGAACGTTCACAAACCCAAGTGTCCGTAAGGCGGCGATCAGTGTGGGTAATCGTCTGGCAACTGCCGCATGTTGCATAGCCATATTGCCCGCTGGAAGAGCGTCCAGGGCGTACATGAGGAGAGCAGCTTGACAGAGTTCGATCGAGGTCGCAAGTTCAAAATTTGTCGGCGAGCCGTGCAGGTGGTTCTCTAGCTGTTGGAATACATATGAGTCTGCCAGTCGGTAGAAGCTCCGCGCTTGCACTGCATGAGTAGTGCCATATTCTTCGCCGAATGAGTAAGCAGCCCCTGTGAGGCAAACCACCAAGAGCAAAGCAAGTGACACGCTTTCCGGCTCGAACGTCGGCCAGTGGATAATCTGGTAGCGGTAATGTCGCTTTCGACAGAATCTAGTGATAAACCCGCGCGCATTGCGAGTGCTGAATAACGAGCGGTAAGCGAGTATGTCGAGTGGCATGGGGTCCCTGGGCCCATGCCCAACATGCTTGGTGAGATCAATCTCCAACATCTCCAGACGAGTAGACATCGTGGTGTTCCATGGTTCTGAGAATGTCAAGTCACCACAATTTTGTTCGCGGTAAGTAAAGCAGACCTCATCCAGCGCTATTGATGTGGCAAGCGGCTCATGATCGAAGAGTAATAAGACAGAAGGATCCAGAAAGTCTAGTAGCCCGCCATCGGAGTCATATGATCTCGGTGGCAGACAGGCAGGCCCCAGTGGAGCAGCATCTGGCTCCATTGCCACCGTTTTTTCAGTCAGAAAATCCTGTTGGTCATCGGTGGCATTTAGCAGGAAGGAAAGCGGTATGCGATCACCGCACCGATTGCTGACATCCAGAAGCACTGCAGATGCAGGTACGGGAGTAGCATGATCAGTAATGTGCTGGCCGAAGGAGCATGGTAGCTTGCGAGGGATGCAGCGCTCACAAGGGCCTTCCTTCCGGGTTTTGCAGTGCACCTTGACCCGCGAGCATTGATTGCAAGACCTTGGCCGCCGACCGCGTTTTCTATCGACTAGGTCACGTCCTTCTCGTTGGGGGCATCGTTTGGCATGTCGTTTTGCCGCGTCGACTCGCGAAAACCAGGCAGTGCAGAACGGGCATTCGCGGCTGTCAGTCCCGGGAGTATCCATATAGTCTAGGTCGACTGTCCACGGCTAGCATCAAGTATATCATACGATACCTCATTGCGTATCTTCGTACATCGAGGTGCCAGCGAGCATGTCGCAAGATGGAGAAGATGTTTGATGGGTCTGCGGGTCAATGTGGGTCGAGGTGTGAATTTCCCGACGACAGACGCAGAAGACCCTAACCCTTCGATAGACTGGTGTCAATTGACCGATGAAGCAATCTGCCGATGTCTGCTCAAGAGAAACGAGTGTGAAAAGGCCGACGATGTCCGGAGATATGATCCAGTTTTTATTGATAAGTGTGAATTAGCCGACGAACAATTCCGGTAAGCCTCCAAACGAGAATGAACAAAGTACCATTTTCGTCAACAGGTTGGCACCTTTCACCATCTCTCCATGATCAAAGCAGTGCCATGGCATTCATCAGTCGAGTTACGAGTGAGACGCACAGATATACCTTTGGATCTTTTAAAAAGAGTACTGACGAGCATGTCAGAAACAGTCGCAAGCCCAGCATGGAAAGTACTTCACATCGGCCACCCAGCATCACGGATACTCCACCAACGATTCATAACGACCGATGTTCAAGCAGTAGCCCGCCAGAGACGCTCGTTGAAACCGTCAAAGGCCGCCGAGGCCTCTCCTACGTTGGCGCTCTCCTCTGAGATCAAGCCAATGGGTGTGGCTGAATATACCTTGTAAGCAGTGAATCAGAGAGACGAGTCGAAGTGTCGATCTCCAGGCTGACAGAAGCTTGTGTTCAGAACGACCGTCGACAAGCTCATAGCTTGGGCACGCAACGGCTCGGTGTGGCCACTCACATTTGCCTTAGCATGCTGCGGCATCGAAATGATGCATACATCAATGCCGCGCTACGACCAAGACCGACTGGGCATCATCTTTCGTGCGTCTCCACGCCAGTCAGATGTTATGATCGTAGCCGGTACCGTTGTCAACAAGATGGCACCCTCTGTCCGACTGCTGTACGATCAGATGCCAGATCCGAAGTGGGTGATAAGCATGGGCAGCTGTGCCAATGGAGGAGGATACTATCACTACAGCTATAGTGTTGTACGGGGAGTCGATCGCATCATTCCCGTGGACATCTACATACCGGGCTGTCCGCCGACCGCGGAGGCGCTGCTGTACGGGATCTTTCAGCTGCAAAGCAAGATCAGGAGAATCAAGGTTACGAGGATGTGGTATCGTAAGTGACAGAATGGTATTCGGTATTAGGACGTGGAAATGTGAAGCAGTATGCTGTTGTTATGCACAAGCACTGATATAGACCTCTGTCAAAGCAGCACGTAAAATGCCCGATGGAAGCCAAGACTCTTATCGTTGGCCCTGATTTGCTTATCTATTTACCAGTTGTTAATAGACTATGGCTTTCGGATGCGCATCCTGATTTGACAATGCCTTGACCTCGGCCCCATGTGTTGCATATAATACAGCATGTAACACGCGTCGCCAACGTAGTCTTCTCCTTTGGACATGTCCCACCGCTACTGAAATGTAATATTGCTTCGAAGATGCCGCCGAAACCTCGACCGAGCATTGTAAGACTGCGGACTTCTCAAGCGTGCGATTTTTGCCATGGTCGAGGGCTGAGGTGTCGTCGAGACGAGATGTCTTCGGCATGTCGTACTTGTATTGAGTACTCGGTTGATTGTACGACAAATCGCCCGGTACGCAAAAGGGGCAGGCGACGAGCGCACACTACTATTGTGCCAGGCGACGAAGCCAACGAAACTTTGGAAGCCACGCATACGGATATGAACGCTAAGCCAATCACGCGGCGCCTGCTTCGAGTGTATTGTGACACTATGTACCAATGCTAGTAGGTCATTATGTTTCGCGCTCAGCACAGAGCCTGACCATCTTCTAGTTTTCCTTTCCTCTCCGAGGATGACCTTTACACGCGATGGGATGACGAGACAGCTGTTCACGAAGGCTCTTCGTACATGCTGTTGATGTCCTTATGTGCTGTTGGGGCTCAGACGGCCGCTATTGGGGCGGTCTTTGACGATGCGCTGCTTGACGGCTTCCACACACCTGACAGTAGCAAATACTTCGAGGAAGCTGTTTCACAGATTCCGCGGAGTATCACGCAATCACACGATCTCGACTATCTGCGGTCCTATGGTCTTCTGGCAGTATACTCGCTGAGAGCCGGTACTCATGGCGATTTGGTCAGGTACCTCGGCCTGTGCCATGCATCCATTGCACAGCATAATTTCCACGATGAGAGCCTCTGGCCAAAAAATCTTTCAGCAAAGGAAAAGGACGATAGGCGAAGACTATTCTGGTGCATTTATCGTCTCGAGATTCATTCATCATGCGTGCTCGGCCATGTCGTGCGGATACCAGAATCGCAGATATCTGTTTTATATCCTCGAATCACTCCCGACATGGACACAGAGACCCAGGCATGGACGGCCGGCTGGGATTACATCACCGATATGTTCAGACTGCTGGAATATGCTATATTTAGTCTACACGGCTGCAAAAAACGCAGTCCTCTGCTCACTGCGCTTTGTGATCGCCCGTCTCCTTCCACGTTTCCTTATAGCCTTGCAGAGCTACGAGACACTAGACCGCAAATACTTCTCGACTTGCCCGAGCCAAACGGTCAACTACAGAGTGACCGCTGCAAGTACATGGCAGTCCAGATCGCATGTACTGAAACATTGGTCACCACGATGGCCTTGCTCTATTGCCAATCGCCCACATCTTCGGTGATGGCTGTCGCCGAAAGCTTCATTGTTGAAGTTTCTAGAGCGCCGCTCATCATGTTCAAGGTTGCAAGCAGTCAGATTGTGCATCAGCTTCTCGGTGTCGGTCACATGCTTGAGAATGCTTCGAGACACAGCAATGAACAATATCGGTCTGGAGCAAAGCGCCTCATAGTATTTCTACGGGACTTGGTGCAAAATCTGGAACACGATATACCTTCTGCCGCAAAAGCCGGAGAGCGACTTCGAGAGCTAGCAGCGACCGCCCTATGAACCCGGGAATGCTGAATTGTGCCGAAGCTTCACCTCCCCGAAGCCTCGAGCGACCTCTCTCCGATACATTTAGGCTACGATTATCGTCGTCGAATACTTCTCGTAGGCCGGAATGGACCAACGCCTTAACCGCTTGCCATACACGATCATCCCAAAGAACGTTAATGTGCACGCAATGGATATCATCCCGGCGGTGATGAAGCAATTTTGCAGTCCTTGCGTCTGCCACCAAGGCGTGATTGCATAGCTGATGCCAAATCCAATAGTGTTCCGGATCACCATGATGGACACAGTGGTTTCGCCAGCGATCTCCTTGAAGCAGTCCACGTTGTAGCTGACTGCAATTGAGCCGCCAGTTACGCACCCAAACGTCAGCATACCAAGTCCGAATACGAGGCCAATCCAATGCACGCCGTGGTATGCACCAACACCCCAAGTGATCAGACCAGCGGTCGATATAACACCCGAGGCAGCGAGGACCCAAAGTCGTTGTTCCGCTTCGCGGACGCCGCCGTTACGTCTCGCGAGCTGAAGCGCAATCCAGTCTGCCGCATTACCGGACCACAATGAAGCGACAGCGGCACCGACGATGGGACCAGCGTAGACGCACCCTACCTGCGCGGCCGACCAATTGTACGGTGCGCCGGTGAGGACAGGACTAGCAGTTCCGTTGAGGACGTTGTACCATGCAAGATTGATGCCGTACAAAAAGCCGGCCCATGCAACGGTCGGGAACCGGAAGATCATGATGAGTGGTCGGTAAACCATTTTCAGGGTGTCAAGTTTGCTTGGCCGTCCTGGTAAAACTAGGAAGAGACTGTATTTGCTCCATTTTGAGGGTCCGAAGGGTGGTCTCGATACATAGCGTGGAGAAGAGTTCTGCGTTATGACTTCGCTCGGGACAGACTCAGCTGTTGCTGCCGGGGAGGTCTTCTCAGAGCTCTCTCTGCTCTTTCCGCCCGGTATGATGCACGCAGTCGGAGAACCACCCACCAAAGGAATTCCTTCGACGTTCCGGAAGTAGATCGTCTCTTCCATGAAGAAGAACATCACCACGAAACAGAATGCGCAGACGATTGTTCCAAGATGCATCGTCCACCTCCATCCATATGCGTCATTGAACCACCCAGCAACGAGTGGAGCCAAGAAATTCGATCCGAAGAGGATGAACACATACAGTCCCATGTACGTGCCACGATTGTGGGCGAAGTACAGATCAAATACTGTCACTTCGCAAAGCGACTCGATCGGCGAAGCGATGATACCGATGAGTATTCGATGTGCAATCCAATCCCCGCTGGACTTTGAGTACGCTGTCCACTCCATCATCGGGATGGTAAGCAGCATGGTGATCAGGTACACTCCACGACGTCCGTACGTCAACGCGAGTGGTTGCCAGATCAGACAAGCCCAGCCGAAGAATAGGAACATGAGACCCGTGCCCTGGACTAAATTGGCGGTGGAAATGCCAGTGTCTTTTGTGATGTCGCTGAGGACAGAGTACTGCAGGGAAGTCGCTATGCCCGTACCGAAGACATAGAGGTATGACATGCAGACTGCGAGCGTCTTTCGACCGTGGCTCCAGTTCAGTGGATCGTTGAGATCGTCGCTCGGGCGAGGGATCAGTACGACGTCGGAGCGTGAAGCATCGTGAGGTTTGGTGGAGTCGTGACCAGCAATGTCAATCAAATGCTCTGTACCAGGCACGATGTCAAAGTCTGAGTCGGCAGAGGAAGTGGCCATTGGAGCAATTGTTCATACAAGATTTGAGACTAGTGTTACTTCTCTCAAACCGATCATGGGAAGTCATTTGACAAGGTAGAACGGTAGTCTTTTATGATCATATGTGAGCGAAGCTCCATGTTTCCGAGATAACGGATCCATGAGCCAAGTCGAAGGCTTGAACCATGATAAGTCGATATTGATTGCAAACAGCGAATGACAAAGTAGTAGTACTTTATCGATAGTTTCACTTAGCTGGTATATGCCCCGGCTACCATGGCATTTAATTAGCCGCTGTTAAATTCTGATAGCGGGGATGCTCACTTCCAGCTGATAAATGGCAATCTTGTACTCTATTGACCGATCATATCTGCATTAGTATTGGGCGATAGGCTTCCACTCGGTTGCACTCCAATAGCTACCTGATAACTACACTCGTCTATATAAGTATGCTGGGAAGAAAGTATGGAAAATTGCGCTTGCTGTACCCTTCCACCACAACTGACCAAGCGAATGAAACACAAGATGGGCTTCTCAGTCAAGGAACAGGTACTCGGCAGACTCGTGTGCACCAAAAGTACTAGGCAGTCACTGACCTCTGCCAGAAATTGTCCATTGTCGATGCCACTGTGGCAGATCTCGCGTCCGCGCTGTGTGGTGGACACACCAACAGCGTCGAGCTGACTGTGAAACATCTCCTACGTATCGCGACTTATGATCGACGCTCAACCTTACTCAACTCTGTTCCCATCATCAACGAGAATGTCTTCGAAGCCGCTCAAGCTTCAGACGCCCGGCGTGCTGCAGGTGATGCGCAAAATCCACTGGACGGCATCCCGTGCACCATCAAGGACTCATACAAGATAGAAGGCATGACCGTTGCCGCCGGCTCGCATGCCTTCCAAAACTTAGTAGCGAACGAGGACGCTTTCACCGTCGGCAAGATCAAGAAATCTGGCGCTGTAATCCTCGGTCGTACAAACATGCCACCTATGGCTGCCGGCGGGATGCAGCGGGGCGTCTATGGTCGTGCTGAGTCGCCATACAATGCCGAGTACCTCACTGCTGCCTTCGCTTCAGGATCTTCCAACGGATCAGCCACTGCGACAGCTGCCAGCTTCGGAGTGTTCGGCATGGGCGAAGAGACCATCTCCTCAGGTCGATCACCGGCTTCGAACAACGGTTTGGTGGCATACACGCCGTCCAGAGGCCTCATTTCCATTCGTGGCAACTGGCCTCTATTCCCTACCTGCGATACCGTAGTTCCGCATACACGGACAGTGGAAGACATGTTCGCACTGCTCAACGTTATTGTTGCAAAGGACGAGAACAAGGCTTGTGATTTCTGGCGCGAACAGCCTTTTGTCAAGCTTCCTGCTGTGGACAGCGTTCGTCCACAATCCTACTTTGACCTTTGTGACGCCAACGCACTCACAGGAAAGATGTTCGGCGTCCCAAAGATGTACATTGGAAAGATCGACAGCGATCCAAGCGCGAGGAAAGTTCACACGCGGCTCTCCGTGATCGAGCTCTGGCAGAACGCGGCAAAAGTTTTGGAAGCGTGTGGTGCAACGATTGTCGAAGTCGACTTCCCAGTGGTGACCAACTTCGAAAAGCCCAGCGGCGAAGGAAAAGAGCAGAAAGAAATTGAATCATTTGCTCCTCCTCACCGGAACGATTTCGATTTGAGCCAGTTGATGGCATATTCGTGGGACGACTTCTTGAAAGCCAACGGAGACACCAAAGTGGCCACCAGCCTGGCGCAAATCGACTCAGCCACCATATTTCCCCATCCGCCAGGCTCCGTCCCGGACAGATACGACTCGGCAGATCCACTGGTTAGACATACTGATGTCGTTGCGCACATCACGAATGGTCGCGTAGCAACGTACGATACACCAGGGCTCGGCGCAGCACTGACGAAGCTCGAAGCTTCTCGCCATTCAGATTTCGAGGACTGGCTCGATAGTCTTGGACTCGACGGTGTAGTGTTCCCATGCAATGGAGATGTCGGTAAAGCAGATTCAGATGTGAACGAAGCTTCTGCGGATGAAGCCTGGCGAAACGGAGTGCTCTTCTCGAATGGCAACTGTGCCATCCGACAGTACGGTATCCCCACGATTAGCGTACCAATGGGCGTTATGAGCGACACCAAAATGCCAGTGAACCTTACCTTCGCGTCCAAGGCCTATGATGACAGCAATCTGTTACGCTGTGCGTATGCTTTCGAGAAGAACAGCGGGCTGCGCCAGATCCCCCCGAGGACACCAGACTTGCCAACAGACCACATTAAACTCTCTTCAGAGCCGACGACGATCGGACCCGCTCCGCCACGACTCACCGTTGACAATACCACTGAAACTCAATCTTCAAATGGCAGAGGCTTGTGCCTGAGCGGCACAGCTTACGAGGACGAGCTTATGGTACTGCGTGTGTATGTTGATGGTGTCGAGCATAATAGTGTCAAGTTAGCTGGTTCTGAATGGAAGGCGGATATTGTCATTACTTCTCGTTGGGAAGGTCGAGAGGAGGAAAGAGGCACACCCGACCCGAAGAAAGCAATGGTTATCATCGAAGCTTGCGGGAAGAATGGGAGGTCAAGTGCTGAGTTGTTGTTCTTGTAGATATTGTGGACATGCTAGCGAGATATTGTATCTGCGCTTTTGTGAAATATATTGCTGTTTCTTCCCCATTACCCATCATGTTCCGAGAACGGCGTGAGCCCGCCGATGCCCCAGAACGCGGCCATGCTGTGCTCAGTGCTCATTCCAGAGCAGGCGTTTGTGCCAGACTCTGAGCTTCCGGAGCGTTACCGCTAGACGCTTAGAGTATATCGTACCACAGCGTCAATTTATGTCGACAGTGTGCGACTCTGAACGACTTGCCACGAGATCTCTCGTTATTTGGGTGTCAAGGCCGTTGAAATCCTTCCGCCGGGCGGAAGCGTCGGGCAATACCATCCGTACGCTGTACGGAGGATTTTTCTTTCATGATGGCGAGGACTCTGCGAATGCTCCGGGCTGGTTGAAAATCTCAAAGGCGGTATTGCTTGGCATCAGTCACGGGGACATTGTGGCGTGCCCAGATTCCCTCGATGTGCATGTCTTCGGAGCCACTGTGCTTGGTCAGTACACTATAAATTGCAAGACGCTTCTGTGCAAAAAACACTTACTCGTCTTTCTCTATGATGACTGGAGTGTCCCCCTCGAAGGCCGGGTTGCGGAAGATCACACTGCGTTTCTAAGCACTCGTTAGCTTCTCATGAATTTAAAAAGACAAACGATGAAAGGCTTACAATTCCGAGACTTAGATGAATCGCCGCTGGCGTGGGTTTGAACTCCTCGGCTGGCTGCCCATTTTCGATCATGCTGACGATGTTCCTTGCCACGACGCCAGCTTGCTGAGCGCCGGGTCTGGCGGCCTTGTGTGATCCGGTGTCGGCGATATCACCAAGAGAGAAGATATTGGGGAACTTCTCGCTCTTGAGCTGCAGTGTGGGCTTCACGAAGATGCAACCGTTGGCAGGGTTTACAAGAGATACGCCTGATGATTCTGCAAGCTTAGAGACCACGCCATTGTTGGGTGTTTGTCCGGTGGCCATGATGACCATGTCTGTGGTCAGCGTGTTGCCGTTGGTGAGCTCGATCTGGACTTTCTCGCCGGTCTCTGGGATTCCACCTGATGGAATCTTCACTCTGTTGCCAGTGATAAGCCTAGATAGGGATCGTCAGTAAAATGCTTTGCATCGAAATATCGGAAAACGAAGACTCCACACACTTGATGCCGGCATCTTGGAATGACTTTGCGACAATATCATGGAGGTCTGAGTGGTACTGCGGCATCACGCGGTCGCGAGATTGCACCACAGTAATGTCTTTCTCAGGATAACGCTCCTTCAAGTCCAAAGCCATCTGCACCCCAACGGCGCCGCCACCAACAAGCACAATCGACTGCGCCCTCTGTGCTCTGGCTTGGTGGTTCTGCAAGAAGCTGACCGATGGGCTCTTCTCATCGCTGGGCATCATTGAAGGAGGCGTCAGGCGTGTTCCTGTCGCAATCACCAGGTAGTCGAATGGAATCTGTTGCTGGCCTTCGAACGAACGATCGATATCTACACTGTCTGCCTGTACGCTTGTGACACGGGCGGAGACGACAGCGTGGTTGGACCTGTTGGGAACGTCTTTGAACACCCCAGAGTAGGGAATGAAAGCTTTCTCCTCATGGCCAGGAATGACAGCGAATCGAGGCTTGATAATTGCTGTCAGTAGATGAATTCGCAGCTTTTGAAAGACTTTATTGCCAGGATAGCGCCCTCGAGAATGCGACTTACAAGTGCGAACAAATGGTGGAAATGGCTGTGAGGCTCTACCAAGAGCACCTTGAAGACCTGTCAGCACGCCTACACAAGCATGGCCTCTCTTGTCTAGCTTACTCTATATGTTGCTGGAACATTGCGTGCCAACTCTAGGGCCGCACCCTGCAAGGCGGTTTTGTCAGTGTCTTGGTCAACGTTTCTTTCAAGGGGGTACGCAAACTTACGCGACCAACGTACGACGCTCCCACGACAATGATATTCTTAAGTGAAGAAGTCATGGCTTGGATATGTGTTGTAGAGGACTGATGAAGAAGCGAGACAAGACCTCTGGACTTATCTGATCTTTATTTCAGGCCCTGATCGACTATTGTAGGCAGCGACCACGACCCCCACTCGGCTCTTCCGGAGTCGGCGCTGGATAAAGTCTTATCCAACTCCACATGCCTCCGAAGTCTGCACGTAAGGTTCCTTCGGCTCCTGGATTGCTTACAAGCAGTAGAAGACACCTGAAGTCTTTTGGGTAACAGCAACGGCAAGAACTACATTACGAGTGGCGCGACATGCCGTCGGAAGTACAGTGGACAAGGAACTTGAGACGTCAATTGTGCCCTCTCAATATCTGACAACAATGCAGCGAAAAATCTACCTGAGTGCCTAGACAACCAGAATCAACCATGGAGCACGGAAAGCCGATATGCGTCCGCTACACTCTGAATGCGGGTTTACGAACTGGTGGGTCAAGGCAAGCGCTGAGCTTACGCTTCAGTGGCCAGACGATTGCGAATTTCTACAAGATAAATCTCAAATATCGATGTTTGGATGTGCAAACCGATCAAACACCGGCGCACTTATGCACTTACAGTGGATATGCGAAGACATCCCCGCGCGGCTGCATATCATACAGCTTAAATACTCGAAGAACTAGCACTGTACACACGCGGTGCAGATTCTGGCTCTGACGACTCCGAGTACGACGGCAAGCGATTTGCCGAGCCACTCGCCGCAGAAGCATCATTCTCAGTGTCTTCGTTGGCTCGTCGTATGGTGTGTAGCAGAGTATCCATCTTGTCGCGCTGCTCCCGTCCTGTACCATCTTCCTCCGCCTCTGGCGTTACTGGAGCGCGATCGAACATCTTGAGTCGTCACACATTTCTGTCGTGTTCATTCCGCGTGACACCGATTGTCTTTCGATACCTCGGTTGAATGCTGAAGTCCTGGCTGTAAACTATACGTAGCGAAATCGTCTTCGGATATAATATGGTATCGAAAGGTGAGCCTCCGCCTAGTCACTCAAGCTCGAATCAGTATGGCACTAATGCGATATATTATCGTCCGGCGTGGTCGAAATCTGGCAGCAGGTCTGCATGAGGAGCTTTATTTGACATGCAGTGAACATCCCGAATTGCCTTGTTGGAACCATTATCGTCCAGACCAGTGACTTGATCCGGAACTTCCCTCGCGATCAAGCCTCTGAGGGATCAGCTAAGCTTGGAAGTTGCTGAGTCTAACGCCACCAAGCATCTACATCCGTCACAATTCCATAACCAGTCTAGCATGATGAGAGACTTGTTCGTCTATCTCGCTTTCTCGCGCAGCGACTCATATGTGATTGATAATTGACCACAAGACCAGTGAGCTCAAGATGGACAAGGGAGGGCTTCTTGTCGGTTAATCCCTCAGCGGAAGAGCGATTCGCGATTGAGCGCGACCTATGAATGTATGTCAACGTGTTCCGAAAGATTTTGATAGTATAGCTATATGTCCTGAATAAGCCTATATAGATCTGTAAAGACTGGTCATTTAACTTGATATTATATTACAGCTATTCTTCAACAAGTAACCCTAGTCAAACGAGCGACGTTGTTCGAATGATCTAACAATAAACGACAAAAGAAAGCGACAACCACACTGTAACCGCTTGATCTAGAGCTTGCGAAAAAAATTCAGAAGGAAATAGTGATCCAACCTGCACTCTCGAGATACTCATCATCACGGCTACGCGGGCTGTCTCTTTCGTAGACCTGGGCCTAGACGTCGGAATCCTCCTGGTAGTCTTCCTAATCCTGGTGGTCCGCCACTAACAAGCAGACCCCTACCACCGCCTATATCGCGAAGACCACCTAGACCGCCACGTCCAGGAAGTGGAGGGGGCCGAGGGATGTTCCCAGCAAGATTCCCGATAGCAGAAGCAACACGTGCCCCTCCAGCGACAGCGTTTGCACCAGCGGCAACGTCAGCGGGAGAAAGTTTGGGAAGACCTGGCGGTCCACCTACAGCTCTGCTCGAACCACCTCCGGCGGAAGGGGGTGGGCCAGCAATAGCAGCAGCGTCTGCGCCGTTGGCAGTGGCGCGCGCACCATCTCTGATAGCATCGCTCACTCCACCGCCACGGAGAACGTCATTGGCAATGTTCACACCGTTTTCAGCAGACTGCAAACCTGCTTCGGTACCAGCAGCAACTCGTGCTGGAGAAGGTGCGCTCGCGGTAGCAGCGCGGCCTGCAGCAGCAGGGGATAAAGCATTGCGATCTTGAGTAGCAGGACGTGGACTCGGAGAATAAATAGGATTGTCTGGGGCGTTGTCGGAGGCGTCCACGGAGGCATCATCCGAGGCATCCTCCAAGTGTTCATCTGAGCCTCTAAGCCAATCTATACCTCTCATCAATGCAGGAAGCTCCCCGCTGTCGCTGGCGGATACCTCCGGGCCAACGCCAGTAACTTCGACTGGAGTCGAGCTGTCATCCAAAGCACCAGCAGAAGAGCCCGCCCCGCCTTCGGGGGTAGCAGGTCCGGAGTTGCCAGTAGAGTTGGCCAGCAGCGCAGCGAGTGCCTTGGGGAAGTCACCAGATGCTGTAGTGTGGGCAAGAAGGGAAGAAACCGCGTCCTCCAGCTGAACGGTCGAATTAGTCCGGACGGCGTCGCAGGTGCGTGGATGTTGTGTAGGAGGGCGTCTTTGCGGAGCGGCGGTGGCAGCTACCACGAGGAATACGAAAGGAGCGACGCTCCTCATGATGAAGTGGTGTGCAGCTGGGTGCTTTGAGATTGCTTGAAGAGTAGTGAACAAAGCCACAAAGCTAGGCGTTGTTGAATAATGATACCGTGGAGAGCGAGAAAACGAGATCTTCTTATACCTAAGAGCAACCACTTATTCGATTGGCTTTAGTAGCACATAGTGTCGAGCGCTTTGCACCTTTCGAGGTTGTTAATGATTCGGCGTTCTGGCCTTTCTGTTGTCGTGTGAAGACCCAACAAACTATCGAGACCAACATGCACATAATTTACTTTCTCAGAGCTGCAGCTCTTCATGAAACTATGACAGTGTACCCTTCTCTAGCATACTCGAGAACCACATGAACCACTAGGGTGCATTACGTACCTGAAAATCTATCGTGTTTCAGAGGACAGTTGTAGGGAGTCAAAGTTAGGTTGTATCGTTTCAGAGCCAGAGGTATAACGGGAAACTTGATTTTGATCGCTCAAGCTTCCTCCAGATCGACATATGGCAAGGCTGATCAATACATCATCGCCCGAAGAGTTTCAGAGTGCTCTATGTACGCGCCCATTGACTCAAGTTGCGAGAGCGTAGAGATTTAAAGTTGTGTTATATCGTTTCAGAGCCTGGGGAGTAACGGCCTATTGTCCATAACTTGATGTCGATCGCCCAAGCTTCCTCCAGATCCACATATGACGAGGCCGGTCGATAGAGTGGCCAAGATGTGAAGGCGTAGTGTAGCCTCTATGAGCACCGAGAGTGCAGTTCCAACTGGCCGTAAGTTCGCTACGGTATCTTGACATATGTACTCCGGGAAGAAGAGCGATGGTGAGACGCAAGATCGTCGCGTTGCACCCTCACGCCTGCATATGCTCCAGAGTATCGTACACACCACGCAAGGCAAGGCTTATTCTCGTGGTATTTAGGTGGCTGTGAGGTACAAATGCCGTCAGACGAGACGAATGATGTGCCGATCCGTATGAAATGTGAAGTTGCAAGTTTGCAGAGGTGAAATCCAACCCAGAATTCTTGCCAAGAGAAGTCAGGAGAGCCCGCCCTTCCAAGTTGCGACTACTGAGGGAGGTCACATCCTTGATCTGCTGTTGGGTGATCAACACACACCCTGAAAGTCGTTTCCTGCTGG
Organism: Melanodothis sp. VS III C KN 2; assembly: GCA_019775565.1. Classification (NCBI taxonomy): domain Eukaryota; kingdom Fungi; phylum Ascomycota; class Dothideomycetes; order Cladosporiales; family Cladosporiaceae; genus Melanodothis; species Melanodothis sp. VS III C KN 2. The sequence goes on from JACWFM010000054.1 coordinate 110,532, forward strand.
TCTGCACACTTTATCCGTGCAAACGTCTGTAGCGAATCATTCTGCGCGTGATGTGCATCTGAACATCAAGACGGAATACTATCTCGCGGAGGAGAGCACGATTGAACTTGTCGTGGACAGGAGTACATGCCGAAACTACCGTGTCCTATCGTTATCCTGGCGTGAGATGTGTTATTTCCAACCATGTTCGATCGTTCTGGCACTTCTGACAAATTTGGAATATATATTCAGTGATTTTTGCTCGCTTTCATCCAAAAACGGTTCTATAGTGTAGAGGTATCACAAGCGCTTGTGGCGCGCTTAACCCGTGTTCGATTCACGGTGGGACCACATCTTCTTTTGTTTTTGTAGCCACCAAGAACACATCTCCGCGCAATAGGCACGATACCACCGGAACGCTCCTTGACAAGGACCCCGCCGATGTCCATACCGATAAGTAGGTAGACCAATTATTTTCGACCACATGTACATGCACCTAGGTCTTCCCCCGATTTTCTCCTATCACGTTTGGCCAGCACTGTAATAGAGTATAAACAAGCAAGAACCGGTTGCTAAAGCACGCTACAAAACTCGATCCGGGTTTGAAGTGTCCTGCCTTGTAAAGTTGAAGCAAGGCTTCAACTCAGACCTGCCACATCGAACTCCTGATGCGAACCAAGACGGGGTATCCTGAACCGCAAGATGAATTGGAAGCAACTGCTTATGGTATCGTAGGCGGAAGTTCCTCAATCCAAGATGAACCTTGACAGCGCTTGCGAAACACTGACCATGTTGTCTTCCGTTGTGAAAAAGTGTATAGACGACCCGGGCAACAGGTAAGTCAAATGTGGGTATTCCTACGAGAGAATTTGACACTCCTCATAGCCACCGGCAAACACATCGCTCGAACACAATGCCTCTCTTGAACAAGAAGATCCTCCTCACTGGCGCGACCGGCTTCGTCGGTGGCAGCATGTCATCCCAACTCCTCGACTCGCCAGAGTCAGCCATCAAGAATGCACAAGTCTCCTGCTTGCTCCGTGGTGCTGATCGCGTTGCAAGACTATCATCTGCATATGGCGACCGTATCAAGGAAGGCATCACCTTCAGCAGCCACGGCGACCACTCGAGGATCCGCGGAGCCAAGCTGGTAGCCATCGCCGGACACGAGCTTGGCTTGCTCCCTGATACCACAGTCGAGCATCTCAGCCCGGAGGTCGGTGCGTGCTTGATCTTGCCTCACATTGAGATATTCACGCCAGAGCAGATTTGAGGCTGTAGGTGCACACATTATCGAGAGTGTTCTGGCGTTCAATGCGCAGACGATGCCGAATGCTGCCACCAGCCTGGGGTGGAAGCCTTTGAAGGGCGAAGGTGCTTGGGAACAGGGTGACAAGGATGATTTGAAGCGTGTAGCGCAAGACTTGGGGTTGTTGTGAGGACATCGTAAGAATATGAGCAGCGAGAGTGAGCAAGCAGCTCGTGCCCTGAGCAGTGCCATACACCAGTCCAAACCCTATGGATGCATAGCTCGCAGCCTAAGTAGGTTCCTTTCCTGGGCAGCGATCTCCAATAGCATTATAGCATAAACACAAACACGCAACTTTCTCAAAGAATTAAATTACCTCCCTGCCTGAATCTATCATTAATGAAAAAGGAAACAGCAGGCTGATCGCATGCGGGTATATGTACATGATAAGTCCAAAAACCGTCACAGGATATACCACGCCTTTTTGCAAAGAACCCTCCCACCGTGAGGAAGAACGAAGAAAACCCCCCACGACCGAAAACCAGAAAAACCAAAACCCAAAAAAAAAGCCGCCAGCGCCAGTGCTAAACCCCCCCAAGTAACAAACCACCCATCCCCAAAAGAAAGCTCACGTCCCTTCGTGAGCCCAACCACCCATCGTACAATCTATCCCGTACCCAAACCGAAACCCATAACAATAGTCCCCAAAACCGGAACTCAAACACTCACCTCCCCCGGATCCTCCATAACACCCTCCATCCACCCTCTCCCAGCCGGCATCACCGCGCCAGAGATCCCCCTCTCATCAATCGCCATGCCCTCGCCCTCTCCACGCTCAACGTACTTCTGGCGGTACAAGTCATCCCAAATGCGCTGGAAATACAAGCGCAGGGTTCGCAAGCCGCGCAGGTAGCCTCTGTCGACGTCGTCGGGGAAGTGCGGTGGACATGGACGAGTGGACCAGTGCTCACGGTCCTCGGCCGTGACGCAGTTGGCGAAGTCGACGATCTTGAGCTTGATGTCCATGTACGGCTGGGAAGAGTCTTTGTGGTGGCCGTGCTTGTTGTTGTGCGAGGCGTCCTGCGGCGAAGGGCGCATTTTGCCGTTTTCGTCGGCGTCGCCGCGGTCGTAGATCATGAGCAGGCTGCTCGCGTACAAGCGGTATTCAGGCAAGTCGCGGATGATGCGCTGCAAAGCGTCGATTTTTTCGAGGACGGCGGGGATGTGCTTGAGAGCCTGCGCGTAGCCGATGCCGTCGAAGAAGAAACGCTTCAGCGCTTCCCGGAACTCGCTACCGGCTTTGAGGTCGCGGCCGAAGTACTTGTCTTCGAAGATGTAGCTCTGCTGTTTCACGTTGTAGACCTGCATGCCACAGACGCGGACGCCAAGCTCGCGAGACGTCGTCGTCTTACATTTGCGGCGTTGGGAGGCTTGCTTCTTTTCGTTGGCTTCGACGCCGTATTGGCGTGTGCCCATCTTCAGATCCAGCACACAGGGTTTCTGCATACCTGCTGTAAGGTCCTCCAAGAGTAGGAAGTGCTCGACACGTTCGTCATGTTGCACAAGCGACGCTTTGGGGTTGCGTGGCTCGTAAGCACCCGCGAGCTCGATAGCAGGCCCCAATCTGGGCTGAGTTGAGCTCGATCCAGCAGAATCGGTGGGATTTGTCTCGACAGCACTTTCGGGCTTCGCAGGCTTGGCCAGAGTACCATCAGCGCGATTGCTCGTAGCAAGGAAGTCCTTTTTCAAGTCGTCCATAGCAAAGACGTCCTCCTCGCCGTCACCGCCATAGGCATCGTCTTCGTGGAACTCCAAATCACCGCGGCCACCCTCAACATCAATCGGCTTTCTGACCAAACCGCCTCCACTGTGGCGCCGCCTGTGATTCTTTGATTTAGACTGCGCCTGTGCCATTGCCTGCTGCTCCGCCTCTCGAACTTCGGCGCTTCTGCTGAGCCCGCCAGATCGATCGCGTACGAGACTTCCCAGGTCGCTGACAGATCTGTCGGCATCGTCTAAACGAATGCGCTGGACATTTCGCATGGCCTGGCGCCTGGTCTGGTCAGTGGCGGCAGTATCCTCCTTCAAAGCAGCGATGTTGGAGGTGCTGAGGCTGTTGGATGCCGAGCTATCCTTTAGTGATGCAGGCAGCTTCCGCAGCGACCGCGCGTGGCGATGCTTCTCGTGTCGCTCATGGCGATGAATGACTGGAGGAGAAAAAACGTCTCGCAATACCTGCTCCTGGAGCTTTCTATTCACCATCGTGTAGCCCCAGCTTTCTGATTGATGCAGCGGAGGACGCTGAAGGGGATTGACCATGCCGCTATCCTCACTGGTATTCACAAAGCTGCTTCTGGGCGACGACGAGAATCTGCGTTTGGCATAGTCTGGCGTGAGGGAGCGAGGAGGAACGCGGAATAAGTTGTCAGGAATCAGATGGCGGTTGTTTTCAAACGTCACCTGCGGCACAGCATTTGTGGCCTTTTGCGAGTGCGAGATGATACGCTGCTGGGTCTCTGCTTCAGCTTTCTTCCCTTCCTGCTCTGCAGAATCGCCATTGGGCTCAGAAGCGCTGTGACCATTGACATCCTTCGAATCTTCCTCGGTATCTGCCTGCTTCCGCTTGTCTTTGCGATACGTAACATTCAGCACGCCAATGTATCTGCAACAACGTCAGCATCTCAAAACATGACACAGTGGCTTTTCAACAAGTTGTCCGTCTACTCACCTAGGCATGAATCCCAATAATTCTGGGTGGCACTTCTCAATAGTTTCGTAGAACATATTCTCTTTGCTGTTCAGCTGCTTGCAAACTGCCCTGCGTGAAAAGCGATACATTGTGGTGTGACCACCGACTTGATGACTGAATGGTTTGAGCTCGACAGCATCCATTGCTTCTAGTGGCTGAGCATGCGAATGCTTGCGCTTGGCTTGCGCCATCACCGATTTTGCTGTTGGCGTAGCTGTTGGTGTAGTGTCCTCATCTTCTGATGCTTGCGAGACGGAACCGCTTGTTGAGTAGCCAGATTCGTATTCGCTGTCGGATTGAATGTTGTCAGTCGACGCAGTTGACTTTGTATGGCTGTCGATGCTATTGTTTGTCAATTCTCGTCGGAGAGAAAAGCCACAGTTGAGATCGTCGGCAGCATCTTCCGACATCCTTGTACACGACGCGTCGTCAACGATCTGGTCTTGCTTATCTTTGGAAAGCACGTTCTGCGCCCGAGCTTGCCTAGCCGCTTTCTGAGACTCGTCTGTGGGAGAATCGCCAAGTGCAACGCCCTGATGAGGAAAGTATTGAGCAGATGAGATGTGCTCTCTGTCAGAATCCTCTTCTTCCGATACTTTGCGGTTGCGATCCTGATGACCCAGACGCTCGCCATCGTGCCCAGAAAGTGTTTTCGGGTACGAAATTCTGCGTGCTTTGCCAGGGGCGATATAGTGATGGTTGCGGATCTCATCCAGAAGATCTAGCGGCATGCGCTGCGTTTCTTCGCTACCATGATGTGTGCTGTCCTGGCTTCCAGATGGTGCTTCGCCAGGTTTGTCATCGATGGATTGCTGCTTCTGGTTTATGAGATCTTGCAGTTTGTGAGTCACATGCTGTTGATGGGAAGATCCCTCATTCTCTTTGAATAATCCCAGATAATGGGAGGCTTTGCGACTCCTTACATTGACTGCAGCTACTTCTGGTGGTGGCAATTGTGCATCAATGACCTGATCCTCGCCTAGGTCGGCTCGGCTTTGTCGACGCTGAGACTGAGCAATCGATAATCCTTCCAGTTTGGCTTTACCAGCTCTCCAAGACCTGTATTGCTGCCTTTCTGCGCTTCCTTCGACATCATTCGCGAAATCAACTTTTCCTGGCTTATTTGTTGGATCTGGTGTGTTTGGTGCGGGTGACCGGGCTTCGCGGGGAGTTGGCACATCGTCCTCCAGGACCTCTGAATCATCCGTGATTGTAGCGTCCAGATCGTGCAAGTCGTACAGTGAGCGGCGTTGGTAGTTTGGTGGCAAGCCAGTCCTGCTGACTGGCCGTCTCATCGTGGTCGACAGCTCCTGCTGTAAAGAGTACGGCGACAAAGGCGAAACAGGCCTGTCCTTATTCAACGCCGATTGTGGGCCCACGAAGGCCTGGGTAGGCATTGGAATAGCCATCTCCAAATGGTCGTTCCGAGTTTGCTCCTCCTCTTCAAGCCCGGCCTTGCGCTCTTTCAGTGTAGGCACTGGGGCGTCTCCTCCAGTGTAGTGTGTTGCGAAGATGCTGTCCCGCTCGGAAAGAAGAGGCTCAACTGCATGCTGCAGCTCGCGGCCAGCTTGGACGGCGGCAGACGGATCGTAAGAAGGGATGTTGTTGGGTGTGGTTCGGGTCCGTCGCTGATCAGACTGAGCAAATCGAGATGGGGACGGAGGCGCTACGGCAGAGGTCGTTTCAACCGGATATCTGGGTACGGGCCGGGAGCCGGTCGACGAGGCATCGTGGTTGTGGTGTGCAGCGTGGTCGGCATGCGGGCTCCCTTTGGCGGGAGCGTCTTGATTCAGATGCGCGGGCACAGTAGTCCCTGAGTGCGCGGCGACGGGTGACATGAGGCTGACATTGAGCCTGGGAGTCGAGCACGCCGGCAGAGCAAAGGGCGGGATTGGTCTCGTCGGAGTCGGCGGGCCAGAAATCGCATGCGCTGGGAGCGGGACTGGGTTTGCTGGGCGGGCGTCGCAAAGGGCTGTGCGACGCGGCGTGAAGGATTGATGAAGTGGGCGATGATGTTCCAGGGGTGGTGGTGTTGCCCTGTGGTGGTGGTTTGGGTGGTTTGCTTCGTCACGTTGCAATGCGATTGGGTTGGAGAGACTGCGGAGAGTTCATTTCGCTGACGACTGACGTACGTTGTGTACGGGCTCATGTTCCGTCCCACCCACGGGCCACCACCTCCTTCCCGAGATCCAGAGTACCGGTCAGCGAGGCACTAACAGCAACCTTCTACATGACAAGTTGATAACATACACCACCTACCCCTGATGATCACTTTCGTTGTCGTTTACCTGGGAATCCACCAGAGCCCGCATGCACGCGTCCACGTTGCCAACCCACAACGCCTCTTGAGTCTCATACACTACAGCCCTACACCCTCCCCTCCGCTCCCATCCACGTGCCAGATCAAAATCCATCATCCATCCCGATACAAGAAAAACACCTCAATGAGCCATTTACCGCACCGACCAAATCCATACTCCCTTGCATATCTCACCGACATTGCCCTGCCCATCCTGTGCTTGCCCTTTCGTCCGTCGCAATCTCAAGCCAATGGCCGCCGCTGAAAGAGCAACGTGAACATCTTCCCATCCCAATATCTACGCTGTAGAATGTCGCATACCAGCAATTCCCCACTCGGCAGTCGGCGGTGTGATAGCTCGCAATCGATTGACAGCTCACAGCAGAAGCAGTCAGCCGAGATGCTGCAACCGTGAATCCTGTCGACAGCGCATCCAATATATATTGCTGTAGGGCTACGCATGTGATTCCTTCCCTCTGCCGTGTCGTTTTCGTTGCTTGTAAATAGCCAGCACCAGTTTCACTTGGAAGGAATCACGACGGAATCTCGAGACGCGCAGCCGCCGCCATCTTGATCATCGTCCCGATAAGGCTGCATGAAGTGGCGTTCTGCGTGTGCGGGCGGAGCCAGCCCTTTCTCGCGTGACGGACGACCACGTTGAGCGACAGCCTGGTAACGGCAGAACGTGTGGGCTGCCGTTGACTTCGTCGTGCTTATGGTTGGGCAGAAGGTACTGTCAGCATCTACCTGTAGGCTGCACAGCTTAATTTTGGTTTGACATGCACGTGATTACTTGGGGATTTGCAGCTGTCTAGATTACATGCATGTGTACCCAGGTATATTTCAAGCACCTATACTGCTAAGAAGTACATTAGTGCTTTGCGGAGAGAGCTAACTTTCACATGTCAACACAAGAGCACGCGAGAAGCTAAATGCAACATCGGGCATGGTCATTTTGCATACACTTTGACGGCGTCTGTGAATGTTCTATATCATACAATCTATCATAACAAGCCATCATTCCAGGAAGCTCACAAGCGTCGCAAGCATATCCTTCGAGTCCTCATCCTCCACACCATCCAGCTGCTCGCTCAGACTTTCCTTCACCGCCGTCAAGGACCCTCCAAGCCCTTCCACAACAGCCTTCTTTGCGCCTGCCTCCTCCGCAACAAGCCAAGCAAGAACAACATCAGCCGTCTGAAGTCCAAACAAGCCATGATCCAGCCTGCGGGAGAACCACTCGCCTTCTCGCTCAGCCCAGTCGTCTTCATCCATCATCCGTCGCTCGAGCTTGATCTCGTCTTCTACAGCTGACAAGCGCTTTGCGTATTCTCTCCGTATTTGCAGCAATTTGTTGAGCTTTTCGTAGTCTTTTTCCGTAAATTTGTTCAATGTTCGGATTCGTGCAGCCGATTCTCCGGGTAGCCAGCGGAGTAACGAAGCGAAAATGCCAAGCAAGTGCTCCATGGTCGCGGGTGTAGGCTTCTTCGAGAACAGCGAGAAGATGTTCTTCAGTCCGCCTGCTTCTACCAACTTCACGCTCACGGCCGTGGCAGCTTCGCTGACTTCGTTGCTACTGCCTCCGATTGCGTGGTCCAGTGCACGTAATGCGCGTTGCTTGCTGAAGCCGCCTTCTTTGAGCATGATAAGCACAAGCTCCACACCTTCTGCTTCGAGGAATGCTGTTTTGCCAGCTGTTTCGTCCAGGACGCATGTAAGCGCGTCGAAGACGTTTTCGACGTATTCCTCTTCTGGTGTATCTTTCGGTGGATCGCGTTTTCGGTAGTGCGCTAGGATTTGAAGGAAGAGGTCGACGCCTTCGACTTCTTTGGCAAGTCTTGTTCGTAGCATTGGTGAGGATTGGAGGAGCACTTGTAGAACCTCGGCAGCGTATTGCTTGTTCTGAGACAGTGGTGACTCCGGCAGGCGTATACGATTGCAGAGCCAGTTGAGCACAACTTCAGTGCCAATGCGCTCTGCAACAGGCTGCTGACTGGCCAATGACTCAAGAACAGAGAGTGAATGGTACACGCCAGAACGATCAGTCTCCGAGGTTTCATCCAGGCGATTCAGGTTGCTCATGAGAAGATCGAGAAGATCAGCTTCCAGAAGCGCAGTAGCCAAAGCGTCCCATTGTGGTTGCGACGCCTCAACATCTTCATCCAACAGCTCGCTGATAATCTCAATGGCTCCAATCGCAATATCCGTATTCTCATGCGCCAGCAACTCCACAAGCCGAGGCGCAGCACTACTCTGTGCAAACTCAGGATACAGCTCTGCGTGCTCCGACAACAAACTCCAGCTCTTAATCTCAGCATCCAGATCCGCTTCCGAGCCCATAAACTTCGTCGGCTCACTCTCAAACTTGGCTCTCAATTCTGCGTTTTTCGCAATCTTGCGCTCGAAACTTGCGCTTAGTCTCTTCATCCACGCGCTGTCGATCTTCTCTTCTTTGTAGTCTTCTCCGTCTTGCTCGTCCAGGTAGTCCAGTGCTTGCGCCATCTCTCCCGTCACTCCGCCGCCGAAGAATCGGCCCTCTTCGTCGTCGCCTTCGTCATTATCGGGCGGTAGTGAGGGTCCAGCTTCCATGTTTTCATCGTCGAGTGCATCTTCGACAGAAGCTTTGCCGTTTGTGTGTGGTGATGAGGAGTCGGAGACTTTTGTGGATTTGTACGCTTGCTGCGCGTCGGGCTCTTCGAATTTGCGCTTGCCTGAGCCGATGGGCAGGTTTGGCTTCTTGAAGAGGTCGTCAATCGAGGTCATTGTTGCCGATGTATAGTTTGGAGGAGCTGTAATCTTTGCGACCAGTAATGGGTGCTTCTCAAGGTCGAGCTCCCAATTAGACTTTAAGGTGCGGACCGCAAGCGCGCATTTGTCGCGTGGGAAAGTGCGTCCGCGCGTTGGGACGACTTCGATGTTTGGAGGAGCACGACGACAATTCCCAATAATCCGTCAGTGACAACATCACAGTCAGACAAGCATGGACTCATCAACGGACTCAAGACGCTATGTCCACGAAAATGAGCCTGAGCTCAGCCCTCTAGAGCAGGAAGTTCTGGACGAATACGCAAAACTGGTCGGCAACCTCGACGATGTACGTAAACATCATTTGTCACAGCATCCTCTTGGAGCTTCGCTAAAACCATTCCAGCTCTCCGGGATTCTAGCAGAGCTCGCAGCCAACCCTTCAATCGAGATCCTCGACTCATTACGTGGCCTGGAACGGAAAACAGCCACGGTGTTCACATTGCTGAAGGCGAGCGTGTACTCCATTGTGCTGCAGCAGGAGATCAGGGACGAGGACGGTGGATCGCCTCGTTGACCATGATGTTTATCGTAAGCATCATTTCTCTGTAAGACTCGCTTGTAAAGGTTTGCTAACATTTCAGACGTGAAGGCAGGTGGCCATGGCGTTTCGGTGTTTCGCTGCATTATACCCAATCGGAAAGGCTGTTCTTATTAGAAACACGAGTTCGGGGTCGTGAAATCGCTTCTACACTACACATTTCGTGTGCTCCCACAACCCTCACGGCGCCGAATGCCCGATGGCTGGAAGACCAGTTACCAAAGTTCTTCATAGCCAGCACGCGAATTTCGCGTTACCTGAGCAAGCGACCTCCCCTCCGACAGCTCTTCTTTCCAAAAGAGCTGGCGGCAGACTGCATTCGGCTCAGTGCCTGGTTCCCTCGTAGCCGAGCGCTCTGGATCTCGTTTCCAAAACTCGCTCAGCCGTAACCTCTTTCGGGGATCGGCATGCACGGCTACAGAGCCTAATGGAGCCGCTGAGCATTTTTTTACAAGCTTAATACCAACCTTGAAGCAACCTCAGTCTGTCACTAGCGGTGTCTCGCGTGGTGAGCTGCTGGCGTTGCTGCGCTCCATATCACTGCGAGCTTCTTGGACTTTACGGAAGAAACTATTGCAGCCAACCCCACTGAATAATGGAGACGCAGCAATGTCACAATGCATCACCAGGCGAACGATGGACGAGGAACAAAAGGCTCATGCTCGGATAGAGAGTGTTGACGAGTCGACTCGACAATTATATAATAATCAAACGCAGCAAGCATCAACTGCCAGTTGGGCCATCTATTCGTGAAATATTCATAACACTCAATGCCTAAATCATAGTGCTAGGCACCCAAACCCCGCATCCGCAAGGCATCTAAAGCCTAGGCGCAGCACCAGACCTATCAACCAAACCAACCTGCTTGTTCCCACCACTGCAGCACTTATTTAAATCCTTCGACGTCTTATCCTTGTCAAGACTCGTCGGCGGCACCCAAAGACCAGGGTTCTTCTGGAAGAAATTGCTGGCGCGCAGCATCACAGTCAGCGGCTCGGCGGGCATGAGCGGGAAGTCCTCCGTGCGCGGGAAGTGCGTGATGCCGAACTGCAGCCAGCACACGATATCCGTGTTCTCGATGTTGTCGTTGCGGTCGGCCCAGTCGACGACGGTCTCGTTGTGAGGCCAGCCAGGCTGGCCGTTCGACTGGCAGACGTAGTTGCCGGCAGGGAAGAGCTCGTCTTCGCGGTACTTTGTCACCCACAGGCTTTTGCGGGTGAAGCCGGCACGGCGCCAGACGAGACTGCCGGGTTTGCAGAGAAGGCCGGGGGATTCGCGGCTGACGATTTTGTAGCCTACGGGCTTTTTGCAGGCGGGGTTTATCTTGTTGGGGTTGATGATATCCCAGGTGCGGCTGGTTTCGTGGTTGTAATCGCAGGCGCCCTCTTTGCTTGTCTTCAAGAGGGTCTTCTGGCAGTGGAAGGCGTTGCCGTAGAGGTTACCCGCCTGTCCGACAGGGATGTCTGTGCTTACGGCGTCGTTCTGCACGACGGAGTTGTTTGGTCCGTCGATGGCTGGGTCGACACGGAGAGAGAACAGATGCTGGTGGTTGTGGGCGTTAAGCCCCTCAGCGACCTGGGTTCCGTGCGGTGCGGCCTCCTCGCCGGGTGCGAGCGGCACAGTGTTCAGGATGCCCGTAAGCTTGACCTCAAGCTTGTAGGTGCCATCAAGAGAGAAGGTGTGGTAGAAGCCGTACTCGTAATTGGCGGCGGTGATGATTTGCGAGATGATGAGCTTGCGATCTCTGGCAGACACGACGGTTCCATCACGGTAGTCGGTGTGCTTGTAGAGAAGGCCGTTATCCTCTTCGTGGATGCAGACAGCGTTAGGAAGTACCGCTGCGAATCCGCGAGCGGTCGACATGACGGCATCAAGGTACTTGATGGCTCCCTTGCAGTCACAGCCCGCCTTCAGGGGGTTGGTCATCAAACCCATACCATACTCGCCAATATCGAAGGCGTGCTTCCTGTGGTGAGGAAGATCAGGGTTGCCGTATGGGACAACCATCTCGGCAACACTGAGGCGGTTGAAGATCATGCGGCGTCGCTTCTCGTACATGTCGTCGACAGACACATCAGAGATAACGATTCCTTCACGGTAGTTAAATCCGATATGCATCTTGTAGCCGGCCCAGGAAAGCTCGTTGCCGTTCATGGTGAACGAGACGCCCTTGGGCTGGGTAACATCGATGGGCTTGAGCCTGTCGAAGACGTAGCCATCCTTGAGGAATTCGGGAAGGAAGTTGTGCGACTTTCGAGGCACAGGCACTCTCTTCCCGTCGACTCTGCGGATGTCGATACGGAGAACTTCTTCCTTCTCGGTATCGATGACCATGCAGAAGTCAAGAGGATGGGCGTACTGGTTGTCGTTCGACGATGGACGCCAGTAGGCAAGACCTTGCTGAAGACGTCGGTCGAAGCCGTAGCGCTCATCGGCTCCTACAGCCCAACCGTCGAAGTAGACTTCGTCCATGTTGTCGATGCCGATCTCCTTGCAGCATGCAATGACACCAGGGTCGGCACGAGCGACTCGCTCGCAAACGTCAAGGTCCTCCAGAGTGAGAATGGGCAGGACATCGTTGAGGGCCCGGGTAGCCATGATGCTTTTCTGCGCCAGGCTGACCAGGATCTCGTTGACCTGAGCTGAGCCATTCAAGAGGACAATCACGAAGGCCCGGCGTTCTGGACGTGGGCCATTGGCATCACGCCAGGCCGTGTAGTCGACCTTGAGGGGTTCCTGGTGTGAAAGTCAGTATCCTTGCCGCATGAACTGTGGCATTGGTGCTGCTCACCTTCAACGTGATGACATTGAACTTCAAGGCTGCGTCTTTGAAGTGCTTCTGAACAATATCTGCGACCTCAATGATCTCGGCAACAGTGAGTTGGTCTGGGTTCGCGAGTGTCAGCCTACGCCACGAGCTTATGATAAAACACGTTATCTACTCACCAAGAGGGTGCTGAACTCGCTCAGTGGGGAGCTCGCCAGCGGCTTCCGGGGTGTAGACCTCGTAGCCAGCAATGATCTCAGTATCGGCAGCCATGGTGAATGATTGTGTGGGATGTGTCTGTGGAGAAGAGCTTGTTGTCTTCGCTGCTCTGTGTAAATGTGCTTGTATTGGAGAGAGTACGGCATTCGTCGGATGCTGTCAAGACATTATATAGTCATGAGGACACGCAGCCATGGTACAGCAGTCCAGAGCTGGGACAGCTGTAGCCATAGCCGCATGCACTTGCCGTTTAGGTTAGTCAAAGCTAATGTACGAAGGCAAGCCACTGGTGGAAGAGAGACCGAAACAGACATGCAGCGATAGCTGGACGCCCGGTTGCATGGCGCGTGGGATCGATGTGTCCGCGGATTGCGTAGGCCAAACTACGCGACTCATCATCGTCCATCCTCCATCGCTGGCCCGAGCGCACTACTTTGCTTCCGTCCCCCGCACGTAGAGCCACGCCGGTGCCATGCAAAAGCTTACCCTTATCTTTTGCTAGCCCCGACAGGCAGCTGCAGGCTGTGGAGATGCAGGGCGTACCGGTATCTCTGGGTTATCTACAATCGCCCTATGCCACACAGCTCGGCCATAGCCAAGGCGGGCAAGCTGCCTGTGTCGTCGCATGATAGCAGGGCATGTAAAGGCCACTCTTCCGCCATCGCTGGTGCTCCAGCGGGAACACGCACCAGACCAAACCGAAATTTCACTCAGATGGACATCTCTGCGGCATCCCTTGACGACGGCCCCAGTAGCCATGCCGAACAGAACGAGCACGATGCCGACATGCTCGCTGGCTTGGGCCACTCGCAAGAGCTGTCCCGGCAGTTCAGTTCGTGGAGCATGTTCGCTCTTGCCTTCACCGTCCTAGGCACCTGGTCGACCTTCTCGCAGAACTTGTCTGACGGCATAACCAATGGAGGTCCAGTCGCAATCCTCTGGGGATTGGTCCTGGTGACTATCTGCAACCTTTGCGTTGCCGTTTCTCTGGGAGAACTTACAAGCGCCATGCCCACCGCCATGGGTCAGGCGTACTGGATCTACAGACTCTGGACCACGCCTGCTGGGCGCTTCTGTTCATACATGTGCGCTTGGATCAACACTTTTGGATGGTGGACTATCACTGCATCGCAAGCAGCGTTCATGTCGGAGTTCATGCTGGCCCTCAAGCTTCTATACGATCCAGAATGGGCGCCGGCCAGCTACGGCTACGTAAAGTTCTTGATCTATCTGGGCGTGATCCTGTTCTTGACGGTTGTCAACGCGGTGGCATGTCGCAAGGACCGCATTCTCCCTGGGATCAACAGTGTGGTCGGAGTCATGTTCATCCTTCTCTTCCTGGTGTTCTGCCTCGCACTCCTCATCTCGGTGGGCATCAAGCCGGACCTGAACTTCCAATCTGGTCGCTGGGTCTTCACCTCATGGATGAACCAGTCAAGCTGGTCCGGCGGAGTCACTTGGTTCATCAGTCTTGTGCAAGCAGCGTACGGTCTGACCGCGTTCGACGCGTGCATCCACATGGTCGAAGAACTTCCCAACCCAGCAAAGTCAGGACCGCGCATCATTTGGCTTTCAGTCCTGACGGGCGCTGTCACCGGTTTCATTTTCATGGTGGTTTGCTTGTTCTGCATGCAAAACTACGACGACATCGTCAACGCCGACTACGCCTTCATCACTCTCTGCCAAAGCGTGCTTGGAATCGACGGTGCCGCTGTCTTGCTAGCGCTGTTCATCATCAACGGTGTCGGACAAAACCTCAGTCTTGCAACCACAGCGTCCAGACTGACGTGGAGTTTTGCACGCGATGGAGGCATCCCCTTCTACCGATACTTCGCCAAAGTCGACGACAAATGGCGCTCGCCAGTCCGCGCAACCTGGGCCCAAGGCGCCATCACAGCGCTGATAGGTGTTCTTTACCTTTTCGCAGACACCGTGCTGAGCGCTATACTAAGCGTCAGCACAATTGCGCTGACCATTTCGTACGCACTTCCAATCGTGGTGCTTCTCATTGTCGGTCGAAGCCGGCTTCCCGAGTCCAGGTGTTTCCACTTGGGAAGATACGGCATGGCTTGCAACATCGTCTCGATCATCTACTGCAGCATCACGACGGTGTTCTTCTTCTTCCCAGGCAATCCCAATCCAACTGTTGCCGAAATGAATTGGGCCATCGCAGTCTTTGGCGTGATGCTCGTCATTGCTATCGGGTTCTGGTTTGTCCAGGGACACAGGTCATACCTACAGACCGACACAGCGACATTTGGCGTGGTCAATGGCCAACACGATGGCATTGCCACCTCTTACAAGGCCGACGAAGATGTCCAGGACGGGACATTGAAGAAGACTTTCTCGGGCCGTGTCTCATAATGAGCTGTATAGCTTTGTACATATTGGTCATATAATTATCACATATCGCTCCTGAATGCTTGCCATCATTGCCACCCGCACACAGATCCCTTTCAACAAAACGTGTGGTCATATCGATGCTGGCCGATACCACCCCTTGGCCGCGTGCAACCTCACGAGATTAGCGGGAGACTATACGAACACGCCGAAAACGTAATTCCCACATCCACAGCCCTAACGTCTATCGCATGTATACACACGTCCAAAGGATTACCGAGGCTGTGGAGTCGGACCGCAATGGCGCAAAGATAAGCCTTATTGAACGGCGATCTGATGTATTCTGCGCCCCATCGGCTACACTATCTTAATGCGGCAACTCTGAAGACCAAAAGCGAGATCCCAAGAAGGGTCCCTCGAACAGGCAGTGGGAGCGGCGCTCGCCTGATCTCGTCGAAGAGAGTTTGGTGGGGAAAACACGGGGTAGTCTAGCGCTATCTTCTGGGACTCCGGGCCAAGCAACAGCTGTTTCTGGAGTTCTGAGTGGATCGACTCCCGATAAGAACAAGCGTTTCTGCCCTGTGCTGTCGTAACCTCGTGCATTATCGGCGCGCGCGGCTGCCGGATCTCTAAGGAAGCTCCCTCGCTGGTCTTGCTCTTTGGGGTGCACAGGAGCAGGCCTGTGATTCATCATGCTTGTGCCGCGTTTTAGTGAGGCTGTCAGCAGAGTTAAGGTATGCATGTGCGGAGCTTTCGCGTGGCCTTCCCCCATCCTTGTCGCTAGCACCGAGTGGGCATGTCCTGCCGGCCAGAGGTGAGGTGTAGCTGTCGCTTGGTGGTAGATAGCTTCAAGTGATAGCTACCTTCGCCGGCGCTGGTAACGGCATCTGCTCACATTATCGATACGCATAACTGATCTCGGCCAGCAGCTGCCTGTACAGTATTTCCGCCAATTCGCGACTACAAGCACACGGGCACAATACGATATGTCGTTGTTCAAGAAGATTACTGCGCCGAATGGGCAGAAGTACGAGCAGCCTTTGGGACTGTTCATCAATGGCGAGGTGGTGACGGCTTCTGGTGGCAAGACCATCACATCGATTGATCCTGCGTAAGGCCTTCATACTTCAGAAACTGGCATGATGTACTGCTGACAACATCTCCAGAACTGAAGCTACCATCGCGGAGGTCCATGCTGGCTCAGCCAAAGATGTCGACACTGCAGTCAAAGCAGCCAAGGCAGCTTTGAACAACCCTTCCTGGAAGCTATTGCCTGGCACCGATAGAGGCATCCTGATGGCAAAGCTCGCAGATCTCATCGAGGCCAACAAGGAAGTGCTGGCTTCGGTCGAGGCTTGGGATAATGGTATGCGTCTGATTTTAACGCCTCAATCGTGCGGAGCTGACCATATTCTCCAGGAAAACCATACTCCGTGGCACTGACTGAGGACTTACCCGAGACCATCAACACATTCCGCTACTATAGCGGCTGGGCAGACAAAATCTTCGGTCAGACCATTGGCACTACACACCAGAAATTCGCATACACACTGCGCCAGCCTATTGGCGTTGTTGCTCAGATCATTCCATGGAACTACGTATGTGCTAACGATCTACCTCAGGGACAATCTGAACAAATGCTAAGACGTCACAGCCTCTTTCCATGGCCGCCTGGAAACTCGGACCTGCCCTAGCATGCGGCAATACCATCGTCCTCAAGCCGGCTGAGCAGACGCCCCTCAGCGCCCTCATACTCGCACAATTGATCAAGCAAGCCGGATTCCCACCAGGCGTTGTCAACGTAGTCAACGGCTACGGAGCCGAAGCAGGCACAGCCCTAGTGCAACACCCTCTCGTCGACAAAGTAGCCTTCACCGGCTCCACCGCCACCGCAAAAGGCATCATGGGCCTCGCCGCCAAAACCCTCAAGAACATCACCCTCGAAACAGGCGGCAAATCCCCCCTCCTAGTCTTCAACGACGCCGACCTCGAACAAGCCGTCAAATGGGCCCACGCCGGCATCATGTCAAACCAAGGCCAAATCTGCACAGCAACCTCGCGAATCCTGGTCCAGCGCGACATATACCCCCAGTTCATCGCCAAGTACAAAGAGACCGTCTCAGAAGTCTCCAAGATCGGCGACCAATGGGACGAGAACACTTTCCAGGGCCCGCAGGTCTCCAAAGCACAGCTCGACCGCATCCTCTCGTACGTCGACAAGGGCAAAGCCGAGGGCGCGACGCTCGCCATCGGCGGCAAAGCCTGCCCGATCGACGGCAAGGGCTTCTTCGTCCAGCCGACCGTTTTCACAGATGTGAAAGAGAGCATGGCGATTTGGCAAGAGGAAGTCTTCGGGCCTTTTGCGGTCATTGGCACGTTCGAGGACGAAGCTGAAGCGATCGCTAGAGCGAACAACAGCGAGTATGGCCTGGGTGCTTCGGTTTTCACGCGCGATATCGAGAAGGCGCATCGCGTTGCGTCGGAGATTGAGGCGGGTATGGTGTGGATTAATTCGAGCCAGGACAGCGATCCGCGCGTTCCCTTCGGTGGCGTGAAGCAAAGTGGTATTGGAAGGGAGCTGGGAGAAGCGGGCTTGGAGGCGTACACACAGATCAAGGCTGTGCATGTCAATCTCGGATCTAAGCTTTAGGCGATTGCATGATTTAATGAAATGAAGCTGGCACTGTATGCATCCTCGCTCGATACCACTGACGTGTGTATGTCAATGGTACGTAGAAGGTTCTGCATCGAAACCACAATGCAACGCCAACACTAGCACGTAGTGGGTCAAAATTTGTTGATCGTATTGATTTATCCTCAAAAACTTCTATTGATGCACAAACACCTGCCCCGACCGATCCGCGCTCACAATCATGCCAAAAGGCCGCTCCAACACCGCAACATCAGTGATAGTATCCAGATGTCCGTCAAGCAATTGCTGCGCCGACGAACGAATCGCCTCGTATCTGGACTTCGCTGGCGGTCCACGTTTTGTAGAGCCATTGGCGGAAATCTTGTTCGACTCGACCACGTCCGCAGTATTGCTGCTGCTGTCCGAGAGCTTCTCGCTCAGGACCTTGGTGTCGAGGCCAAGAGCACTGAAAGTATAGGTGGGCTTCTCATCCGCAGCACCACCGCTAATGAGCCTGCAGCCTTCCAGCCTTTCACAATCCCAGAAGCGTACTCGGCCGTCTGGACCACCAGTCACGGCAAACGCATACTGCGTTTCGGAGTCGTTGGATGCTTGTTGTTGGCCGAAGTAGAGTGAAGACGAGACCGCAGGAGCGGCAGCGGCAGAGTCCGAGATGCTGGAGTCAGTACGCACGGCATCGGCGACTCTACTCAGCTGGCTTTCATACTTGTCGTCATCGAGGTTTCGAAGCTCGTAATCCCGTAGGTGAAGCCGGTCTTTGCCATCTGACGTAGCAGGTCGGTAAATCTCGTGGCAGATGACTTTCTCGATATCCCATACTGTCACCTCACCTCGATTCGTGCCACCAGAGACGCAGACCCTGTTCCTCCGAGCTGTCTTACGGCTAGGGTGAAGCTGAAGGCGAGTAATGGGAGCAGCGCTTGGGAAAGTCCACGATCTAAGCTTAAGCTTGAAACGGAGATCCCAAAGATCAAGCACGCCGTGCGATGTACCAGTCAAAAGCCAGTCGTGACGTCTTCCGATGCAGAAACAGGTCAAAGCACCATGCTGCGCGGGGCTGTGGAATTCGAATATGGGTGTCATTGTGCGCATGTCAACGGCCAAGACACGGTTGAGACTTGTTGCCAGAACAAGAGTGCTGACGGACTCTCCTCGATAATGCTCTATCCATACAGCGTGCTCTCCAGCAGGGTCCGAAGTAGGAATGTGCCACTCACGCAGACAGCGAAGCTTTCCGTAACGAGTCGTGTTCCCAGGTTCTGTGGTGATGTCTACTTTGACGGCGTGCACGCTGCCGTCCGAGCCTGTGCAAATGAAGGCATGTGTTGACTCTATGAAGCACAAGCCTGTAACTTTGACATTTGGCGCCAGACGATATGTATTGCGTGAGCGGTGGCTGACATTACGTTCCAGGCGTTCGCTGTCCCATACTTTGATGGTGCCGTCATTAGAAGCTGTAAGAAAGAAGGTATGGTCAGGCGCTACGAGTATACGTGACACCCGTTCAGTGTGCTCGTTCAAGACAGCCAACAGCTTGCCCTGTGGTCGCCAGGGCCCTGTTGTCGTTTGGCTGCTGCTGCTGCTGCTGCTGCTAGGTATTAGGCCACGTTTCGGTAGCTGGATGAGTGGTCCAAATTCGGCGACGTCAACAGGATAATTGTCCACGTACAGGGCATCCAGCAATTTCAGTACTGTCGGGTCGTTGCCGTCGTAGTTGTGGAAGGACTTGCCACTCTGCATTCGTTCCAACCCTTGACGTTGTGGTTGCGCTGATCCAGCGGAAGGTGACGGTCTCCGGCTAGGACTTCTGATTGGGGCCTGCAATCTGCCTGCCGCCATTGCACCATCTGTCGAAACCTCAGGAGCAGCTTTACTGCGAGAGTTATGTCCAGGTAGAAGTCCAACACCACTGTTACGATGTCGGAAGGCACTGTCATTGTCTTTGGCAAGTAGATCAAGACCAGAGTTCGGTGATGAAGAAAGGCTGCCTGAGGTTCGTTTCTGGAGTGTCGAAATCTTGATAGGCTGGAGACCCAAGTAATTTGGACTTCTCTGTCCGTCCGCTCTAGTTGAGCTTGCATCGTCGCCGCCACTCTCTTTGGCACGAGCATCATCTCGCTTGACTGCGGTCGCTGCCTCCTGTAAAGCTTCGGCAATGGATCGATCGTGGTCTTGGCCACGTACGTGCTCCTCGTATGTGTCTACGTCGTTCTCAAACAAGACCGTGTGCGGTCTGATCTTGTGCCGGGCCAGTGATACAACTTCCTCATAAGCAGGGCTTGTCTCGGTCGAGTCGTTGGCGCGTCCACGGTGCGCGGCTTTCCAAAGATATTCTCTGAAAGCGAGAATCTTCATTTCGTCCTCGCTCTGCATACCGGCGTTTCGCAAGCGACCCAGCCACTGCTCGTCTTCGTCCATTTTTTGCATCTTGCTCACGAACTTTGACCCGAATTCCGCAACTGAGGACACAGGTGGCATGTACGATGCTGTGCGTCCAGACAATTGTCTCGCCTCCTTTGCAGAGTTCCAGAAGGTGCCTTTCTCTGCCCGTGTTGCCCATTGAAGACACATATCTAGGACTGCACGTGGCAAGGGCTTCTTCAGGGCGTCTAGCAATTCTGCTTCATTCATGTTGGCCACCGGAGTTTTGAGATAGGGCGAGACTAATGGGGTAACCAGAATGCGAATGTCAGCTACAGAGAGGAAGGTCGTCGCCGCTGAGATGAAATACGAAGCAGCTTCCCGAATCCAGAGGTTGGGATGCATGGAGAAACGTGCGATGGTGTCGATAAGCTCCCAGGTCTTGGCTCGTTGTAGTAGTCCCAGCTCGGCCATGTTCGCAAGCGAGCGAAGCACCTGCTCGACAAGCGATTCTTGTGGATCTGAAAGTGCTTGCAGCATCAAAGGTAGGATAAACTCCTCAAGGCTTGCGCCTCCGATGTAAACCGCTACACCAACGATCGTCTTGAAGAAAGCGCACTTCAAGATCCAGTCTGGGTCATTCAAATATGTATTCAGATGGCTCAGTATGACCTCGCTGGCCTTTGATTCGCCGAAGAATACACAAAGACTTGTAACTGATGACAGAAAAGCTCGTCGGACAGAATTGTCTGGGTCAACGAGAAATATCTTCGTCTGAGCCTCGAACTGGTCTATGAGCTCGAGTCGTGTGGCATCATATGCGTCCAAGGCGAAAAGTCCGGCTCCATCGTCTTCAGTTCCTGCGTTGGCGGAGGGCATCGATCCATCTGCTCTGAGAGCTTGTATCATATCGAGAAATCGAGCGGCTGTCTCAGAGAGACTAGCGAGACATGCTGCATATGTGGCGCGTACGATGTTGTTATTGCGGAAGCTCGCACTTTTCGTGAACGTCTGCAGCCGGGGGAATATGTATTGAGTGAACAAAAGTGAGTTCACGGGTGAGGCGACCGTAACCAACGCTAACAGCTGCGTGGTTGATCTCAAAGCTGCTATCAAAACCATTTCGTTCGTGTCTTCAAGCAGAGGCATGATGTACGGTAGCACGCGATCAAGCTTGGCCTCATCAGGCAAGCGTTCCGCAAACGCGAGCAAAAGCTCACAGGCACGCACTCTGGACGTGGCTCGCGCAGTACTTCGCAATGAGGCAGTGACGACATTCAAGAGAATACATGTACCATCGTCGCTTTGTGAAGGTGGAGCCGATACTGCGGGATGTCGTGAGTTGGGAAGATCGACTTGCAATGGGAACAACGGTTGTAGTTGAGCAGATCCATTCTTGTTGCGACTTTGGTGATCCGGCAGCGATTCATAGCCAAGAGATACGGAAAGCATCTCAAAGTCATCATAGATACGGTCAATCCGGTCATCTGCTTCACCATTGTTGCTGTTGGGTGCAGTCGAGGCCTTCCTCCCTACACTTG
Source organism: Melanodothis sp. VS III C KN 2 (assembly GCA_019775565.1). NCBI lineage: Eukaryota > Fungi > Ascomycota > Dothideomycetes > Cladosporiales > Cladosporiaceae > Melanodothis > Melanodothis sp. VS III C KN 2. Next base: position 132,035 of record JACWFM010000054.1, read on the forward strand.
GATTCGTGACTTCCTGCGTGAGCGTATGCAGATGTTGATAGAAGTAGAGAGGGAACGCTCTTCCTTTGTACTCGTCAAGATAGTCCTGCGCATGCCAACGCTCTTGGGGGTCAAGACGAATCATGCTGCTGATGAGAGAGCGAACGTGCACGTCGTCAATCTTACTCAGGAGTGCAAAGGCCGGGTCATATTCTTTCTTTCGATATTTGAACAATTGGCTGAGCGTGAATGTTGGTGTCTCCGTAAACAGCTCAGCAAGAACACAGCCCAAACTGAAGATGTCCATGTTCCATTGCACAGTATCGCAATCGCTCGGCTGGTGACCTGGAGCAATGAATCGCTCTGGCGCCAGATAACATGTTCGTCGGGATGTGGTATCAAAGTAGAACGTGAAATCCGCCGGATTGTCTTCCGGGAGATAGACGGGTTTGAAAGCTGATGAGAAGTCGGTGAGGTACACCCAGCCCCAAGATGTCACCAACACATTCTCCGTTTTGATGTCGCCGTGGAACACACCATGAGCATGACAGTCACGAATGGCACACAGTAGCTGGAAAGCAATCCACTTTTTTTCGATGCCTTCCAGGAAAGGGCGAATACTCATGCGATCATAAAGTGAGCTGTGAATGTATTGTCTGACCAAGATGCCAAAGTTGCTTGTCTCCAGTACTCGTGAGTAGGTCAACACGTTCGGCACATTCTCAAGCATACGTCGTTCTTTCCGTAGAGCCGTGGCATACTTGCTGAAAGAAACCTTGGCGCTTGACTTCATGCATACTTTGGCCACCACGATACCGCTTTTGTGCTGAGCGCGGACTGTCCTGAGGAATCTAGGGCCGCCCAAAGCCTTCTCAAAGGTTAGGTCTGCAAGTTCTGGTGTTTCGATAGCGCTCGGCCCAGCAGGCAGCGTCGTGAGAGAGTACCCTTGACCCATCTTGAGTTGATGTCAGCGGATGGCCCAGTGTTGAGAGGCGGCGCTCAGGTGCCAGGATGAGGAAATGAGTTCGGCGTCATCGATGTGTCCTTATAAAGACAGTCCCGCGCACAGTGATGACCGATTAGAGCCACAAGGTTCGTTAGTGAGCGATACTGTATGTTTGTCACGCGGCCGATTGCTGGCTGGTCGTGCAAACGTTATGGTCGTCTCGGTGGAGCAGCGCTAGTGTCCGGGCGGCTTGGGTCGTGCCGAAGGAAGCTCTAGCCACATTGCGTGCGCGCTCACGTCATGATTACATCGGAGTCCAGTCCTCCTACACATTTGCATCGTCGATCATCGTCGTCAATTGTTGAAACTGGAAATATGTGCACTCAGAATTAAGTATCGATTTGGTATCTAATTTTTCAAAATCCCCCAATGCTTCGTACCGAGGTGTAATTCGTAACATTCATGCACGCGCTTCGCTTTTAAAGTCAAAGAATCGATGCCAACATCTTACTTGGGGCCGAAGGCGCCCTTCTTCTTGAGCTCGGCCTCCTCCTCTTCGCGGAGCTCCTGGTCGATCTTTGCGCCCTTGCTGGGCTCGTTGCCGTGGTTCTTGGCCTGAGTCATTGTCAGAAAGTTGCGTCGGGAATTATGGTTTTGGACAGGCTTCACATACGGGGAGAGTGGCGTCCTTCTTGCTCTCGGTGACCTCCTCGGGCTCGGGTGTGGGCTCCTTCTCACGCTTGGTCTCACGCTCGAGCTGGTTGGCAATGGAACGCTCGTCCTCTGTGTCCAGTATTAGTCTTCCGTGTCATATCATATCCAATTCATGGTTCTTGACATACTGGAGTCGTTGGCCAGGTGAGAGTTCTCCTTGCCTTCGTGGAAGCGGTTGGCCTCCTTCTGGGCCTTGATGGTAGCGTCGCTCTCGGTGCGCTGCATAATGTTAGTCCATTGGACTTCATTGCGTTGTCATTGGCATGGAAATGCTTATCTTACCTGGTCACCAGCCTCGTAGGTGCTGCGGGATCCGACGTTGGAAGACATGTTGATGTGGTTGTGGGGGCTTGGTTGGTGGTGGTGGTTTGGTGGTTGTTATAGGATTTGAAGAGTAATTGAGATGTTGTTGACGATGAATGGAGGGGAAAGAGAGCACAAGACACGCGCAGCAGAACCTTTTGATGTAGTAGTGGGGGTGTCCTTCGATGTGATGTCATCTGGTGCTTCAAGTCGATGATCGAATTCACATCATGGCCCCCACCGCGGTTGGCCCGCCGATCAGGAACCAAGCGCGTTGTGCGCCCAATGCTAAAGATAATAACGCAAGAAGCCCACTCAACCGATATATCAGATTCCAGAAACCTCTGTCATCACAATTCTCCTGACAAGCGATGTCATGAATCCTCTCGACAACCCACCTCCCTGTTTCATGTCAGACCCTACGTCTGCTTCGCTTGTCGTCATGCCCGTCTTCTACCCATTGCGCATGCTTTGTTGTCCCCAGTAGTATACGTGCTAATTTCAACCGAGTTACATAGCTAGTGTTGATGCACCATTGCAAGCATACGGTACAATCATATGCACAGATCCCAAGACAAGACAAACACGACAAGCCTCAATACTCCTCACGAGATGAGCCAGCCACTTTCGCCAGCCTGTTTCTGCGCTGCCGATCTCTACCCCTTGGTAGCGTATCAGGAGATTCGTTATCACGACTTGAGGGATGAAATCGTCGCTCTACGGGCATAGTGAGGAGAACCTCAAAAAGATAATTGTTCTGTTTGTGCTTTCGGGAGGTTCTTGTTCCTCTGTAAAGCTTTGTGTGCTATGCCAGCGGAGACTTTTTCTCCTCATGATTCGCTCAGTGTAGCGACTCCTACTTCTAAGCGTTATGGTCAACTGTAGAAGGCTGCCAGAAAGAGCTAGATGTAGTTGCGTTCGCCAGAAAACTCCGAGCGACCAAAAATGAAGTGCAACGAACCATGAATTGGTACAGCGTGAAGAAAATCGCCTAGGCCATTGTTTGAATGACCTCCCCTAGACTTCTAAAGGTATGTGTGGAATTGAGGCTGGGATAATATCTCATCTTGACATCCGGCCCTATCATACGATGGAATGTGATGAAGCTCGCATACTGTGACTTCGGACAGCGAAACTTATCCGGTGTGTTTGTCAAATCGTCTGATCAAACGTCGCTTTGGGAAAAGACCAAGGAATGCAATACATGTGAGCCAAAGTGCGACACTTTGCAAACCAAGGTAGTTAGTAGTACGCTATGTATACATTGTGAACACTGTCAGTGTCTGGCGAGGTCATAAAGGACATATTAATGCGCAAAGCCGTGTTTTTGAACCACCCTAACCCCAACCCTACATCTTACACCAGATCAGCATAAAAGTACAAATACATTTAAATATGTTGACCTTCATGTGGGTTCTCAATTCACCGAAAAACACTATAGTGTGGCCTGTGGACAACTTGAGTAACGTCAAAATCGGACTTACATGGCACTCATGGCTTCAAGGGATCTTAAACAGGGTAAGATGAAGATAGTATTAGGTTACAACTAACATTTCGTACAGCAGTGATTCGCGCGTCACTCTGCTTATCCGTCGTCATTATCGTCGTGTGTATACGCGGTCAAGTAACGCCATCCGCATGGGGAGCATCCTCAATCCTGAGGGTACTAGCCGGATGGCCACCACCTCAGATGTATTCGGGTTGAAGGTAGATGTCTGCGCAACTAGCCGGAAGCGGGAGATCGTAGGAGGACAAGCGGACGAAGAGCTGCGGGACACCTGGTATCACAAACGAAGATCAGCACTGGTCCATGGACACAGGCAAAATTGCTCTTGGCTTACCGTGCCACCAATCACAAACGATCCATCCTCCAAAGGTATCAAGAGTAGCATTGGCACCAGGGGCGCTGTTCCACTGCAGTCCGGTCGAGTTGATGAAGAAGCCGTCGCCGTCGCCGCGCGTGGAAGAGCCTCCTGCACCAGCGTCGATGCGGACAGGCTGCCAGCCAGTGTAAGCGGTATCGGACAGTGCCAATTTCATGCTCCTGAGTTGCTTGTCAGTTGGATCGTTCTGTCAAGTATGGACGACAGGTATCCTACCAAGGGAAATCAGTGCCCAAGTCGAACTCTTGAAGGTTGTTCGGTGCCTCAGCGGTTGACGTGTTGGTCGCGTCAAGGAAGCCCTTTGCTGCAATAGAAGCGTTTCTAACAAATGTTGCGTCGCCCAGGCCGGCCCCGGTGTGGTAGGAAGTAACGTACTACGCGATTAGCTCGAGCACGCATCGAAGCGGTGGCACTTTACTTACAAGGTTGTCGAACAGACGCTTGTTCCTCTGGTGAGGCTTGAGTTCCGACTTCAAACGGTACTCGCCTGTGTCGTTCAAAGCGGCAAGAGCTGACGAGGCAACGAAGGCGAGGACTGCGAGTTTGGACAAGCCGTACATGGTGGTAGAGTGTATGGGATGACGTTTGATGTTGATGGTGTTGTTCTGAATGGCCTCAATGATCTAGTTTATTATTACAAGGAAGACAGATGTCTGGATGATGACTTCAAGGTGTGAGGAAAGTGGGAGACAATGCAACAGTGAAGCAAGAACGCATGTCTTGCAGTTGTACATACCCTTGTAGTCCGAAAGACCGTCAACCAATTCTTTCCCGCGATACGTAGTACATCGTCACCAGATCCGCAAACACATTCCCGATTGCCTTGGTGTAACGAAGGGGAACCGACACTTTGACTTCTGTTCACAAGTGGCATCGTCATCGGATCGGCAACGCAGCAACCCAACGTCCACGGCTGCCTCAATTGCGTATGTAAACCTGTCAATCTGCTACATGGTGCGACTGGGGTTCTTGTCCTAGGGTTTGAGGCCACACCTTGAGTTTCAATCAAGCTTTGAGCGCGTACCGGCAATTCGAGTCTGTATCAGAAGTTGTGTCTGTTGAAGACCCGGTGACGTGAGGCGAAGGTCCCATCGTTGTTGCAGATCTAGGGTCAATAGAGCGGTCCGACCATGGACGCTTGTTTTTAGCGCGCCATGTGAGATGGAGGTGGAGGAGAAGTGAGACCTGGACAGAGGAAGGAGGAAGCGGCAAAGATAAAGTCACGTGCCGACGTGCCACGCTTTGTTCGCGTCGTGTAACAGTTCCCGTCGCCATGACCAGATTGAGCTGTCGCAAGACCACTTACCCACATGCCCACGCCTCACTGATGGATTCCGCATACGATGTCCCGGACTCGACGGACTGGTTGAACACGCCACTGGCTCTCCTCTCACACCTCGAAAGCGCACTGCACTGCCAAATATGCAAGGAGTTCTACGACACGCCGATGATCACATCATGCTCGCACACATTTTGTTCACGATGCATACGGACGTCACTCTCAGCTGATGGTCGCTGTCCGGCCTGTCGCGCATCCGACCAAGCGAGCAAGTTGCGCAATAACTGGCAGTTGCAGGAAGTTGTGTCAACATTCTTGGCCGCTCGACCACAAGCCTTGAAGATCGCAAGAGAAGAGCGAGACCAAGCGAGTGAAGACAAGAAGCCTGCGAAACGGAAACGCGCGGTACTGGACTCGGACGACATAGCTGAGGCAGAAGGAGGAGGCAGGACCACTCGCAGCAAGAGCAGGCGCACTGTCGCATCGCAAAGTTCGCAACAGGAACTCATCGAAGTGGACGATTCAGATGAGGATGGAAGCTTTGAGCCAGAGAAACCCAAAGACGATGGTCTGATTGAATGTCCACTCGGTTGTGGGAAGCGCATGAAGATTGAGGCTGTCGAACCACATCTCGATAGGTGCGAGGATGAGAAAGAGGCAGAGAGGAAGGCCAAAGCGCGGATACACAAAGGCGGATTGAGCAGCTCGAGAGCACCACAGCGAAACACACCAAGACCCCAGGATCGAATATCGGAGCTGAACTATTCCTTGTTGAAAGAGACAGCAATGCGCAAGAAGATGGACGAGCTTGGGCTTCCGAGTTTTGGCAGCAAACAGCTCATGGTGAGACGACATACGGAATGGGTCAATTTATGGAATGCCAATTGCGATTCTAGTAATTCGCGAACCAAGAAGGAGCTTCTTCACGATCTCGACACATGGGAGAGGACACAAGGAGGGAGAGCACCAACAACAAATCAGGGCTATGGAATCATGCGGAAGGACTTCGATGGAACCAGCTGGGCGAACAAGAACAAGGACGACTTCAGCAGATTGATAGCTGATGCCCGTCGGAAGAAGACGACCGCTTCACCAAAGCCAGAACCCGATCAACAAGGAGAGAAACACGCACCAACACCTGTTCGTGAAAAGGGCGAGGAACCTGATCACACCACAGTGTCCTCTGTCCCTGCTCCCGAAGAGCAAGCAACCCAAGTTCAACCTAGTGACAAGCAAAACACGCCTGCGCAAAGCAATGGGTTGAGTCCTTATTCTATGGATACTTCGGAATATTTCAAGCACATCAACGGGCTGAATGCAGCCCAACAGGAGCAAACACCACCTGCCACTGGTAATGGTGCTCTCGTGCCGCCAGCGCCAATTGGCATGCCTCGCAAGGAAAGTCACGACTACCATGTCAATCAACATGAAGGTTCAGAGCCTTGTGATCTGCCATCACATCTCGCAACCTCATCTGTGCGGAAAGTGTCGATGTTCTCGCTACCACAGGAATCTTCGAGGGATCAATAAGGCGCGAGGTCTGCTACATGCGGTGGACGATGCGCTCGTGATTGTAATGTTGGAGTAAGGCTTAGGATCTGCACTTGTATAGGAGATACGCATAGGAATGCTACGAAGATACTCAAGTTGCCCACAAAACATTGCTAATTGTGTCAGTAAAGCTGCAGTAGTTCCCTCCCCATACGCGCACAAATTGTGTGCACTCTAGAGATTCTGCCTTTGACAACGGAAGGGCTTCCAAGCGTGAATGATTCAGACCCTGACTAAGACGGAAGCGATCGACCATACCTCATGACGAGAAATGTTTCAGATAGACGTCTCACGACCCTGCATGCGTGTTCGCTCGAGTCTATTCCTCACGATCGAATCAAGTATCACCGCGGAGTACTGACTGAGCCGAGTGCTCGTGTTCACTACTACCGTAAGCTAGACATATAAGCCGATCCGTTAACGACGATTTGCAATGTAGGGACGACTATCTTTACATCACTGACACCTGGCTAGTTTGGTAGATCACATGCGTTCAAACCAATTCTAGTTGTTCTCGATGTCTACTTTGTTTCCTCTTGATCACTATCTTCCCATTAATCTTACCATACCACGTCGACTCAAATAACCACAAACCAAACCCAACCTCCACTCCATAAACATCCAAGAACCCACCAGCAAATCCAACCAAACACACCAAAATGCGCCCCCTCACCCTCCTCTTCTCCTTAACCTCTCTCCTCACCTCAACAACCACAGCCCGCATAACCGGCTTCTCCGCCCCCTCAACGATCGTCCCCGGCGCCCCCATCCAACTCTACCTCCGAGCAGAAAACTACATCCAGCGCGTCCAAGACGTCGCCGTAGCATTCGGGATCACGCCCACAGAGCAGCACCATCCTCGCTCGCTCGGCACGTTCGTGGGAGAGAAGTTCTTAGGTCCTGGTACGTTGGCTCTTACCTCTACTTCTTACTTGACAAGCGTTGAACGGTATAAGCGCACGTGAGATGGATGGTAGTTGCTGACTTTTATGAATTAGAAAACTCAAACATCATTGGCAATATCACTGCCAACGTGAGCATTCCCACCAGCAGACCTGAGGGCGGCGCGACAATCACGGCGGCGTTGTTCTCGCTGTATGGCGTTAGTTTGACGGGGAGCGTGGAGTATTTTGCGGTTAATGTCACGGTGGGGAATGAGACGTCGAGCGAGTACGTGGTGTCGGAGTATGAGCCTGAGGAGACGTTTGAGGCCAGGTGGAGGGCTTGAAGCTGGTTTGTAGAGATTTAAAGAATCAAATGGAAAGTGTCAGAGGTACGCTTGAGAGTTTCTGTGGAATGAATTGATTGTTTCATTCAGTTCAAGTGCTATTTGTAGTGGGAGATGCTTGCCCGGCAAGCCTTCTCGTCATAATCAATCGCAGTATGGACACGGGAAAGTGGGCTGTTCCAGACAGTCCATCACTTCCCGGCATGCAATCATCGTTCATGTTGTGTCTACCAGGAACCACACACGTCGTGAATGCCGAGATTAAACAATCTCCAATCAAGACAAAAACAAGAGTGGCCTCGTTTGACCATCACGATCAACCATCAACGCCTTCCGTGGTAGAGCGGACAGCTCGAGCACCAAAGACTGTTGCCCGCAGCAAAGTGCTCCACAGCATCCAAGAACATGAGAACCTCGCTGCGCTGCTTGTCCATAGCCTCTAACAATTCCTTCTTAAGTTCAAGAAATCTGCTCTCGGCGGCGATGGCAGCGTTCTTCACAACAGCCATTGCCTGTGCTTCGGAGCACGGCCTCTCAAGCATCGAGGAGGCGACTGCGTTTTTCAAGCGTTTGACGTTGTTTGTGCTGACAGAGTCGTGCGGCCAAGCCCAGTAGTCTCGTGTGAGGGTCACGCTTTGCATTGCTGCTGAGACGGCAGGCTTGATAGCCTCGAGCTCGGCGGGTTCAAGGTGGAGGCCCAGGGCGTAGGGGAGCGTGGACATCCATGGATTGCAAGAGAAGACGCGTTGGGAGATGTGCATAGAATTCTCGAGGCTCAGAGGGCTTTCGAGGGCGGAGATAGTAGTGGTGGAAGAGTTGTGGTAACGGTCGTACCATGCGTCCAGAACTTCGAGACCCTTGGAACGGTCAGTAGAGATGAGGTCGTACAAGATTGGCTTGATCTGGTCCTGGAAGATGGCGTTGTACATCATCTGGTGGGCTGACGCATTGCCGCGACGTCCTGAGGGTTGATGGTGGTCAAGAGTGGCAGGCAATGCTTCCGCGAGGTCTCTGGTGAAAGACTGGGTAACATTGTCGCAAGTAGCATTCCTGAGCAATGACCCATTCCCAGCCTCTCTGCACATAGTCACGAGGCTTGCAATGCGAGTCATCGATCCCAACCTGGAAGGGATAGCATCAGGCATGGCGAGGGCAACCCAGTTGCCGCTGATCTTGTTTTCTGTAGATATGGGGACCTTGACATTGATCTTGCTGAGTTGCCTTGCCAGATCGTAACGAAGCTTCTCGAGGGCGTTGTCGCAAGCAGGCTCATTTACCGCCCGCTTCACGTCAAGAGTGGTGAAGCATCTGGTCAATCTGAGTTCCAACTTGGGAACTGAGTAGGACTTTCGTCCTTCAGGCAGTGACTTGGAGAAATACATCTTGAAGCAGATGGGTCCGCCTCTGGGATTGTCGTAGTAGGTTGTTCAAGGATTCCGCTGAGCAGGGAGTAGCAGCAGTGTGTCAAAGGAACCGGCGGACTGTGGGTACACAGGTAGATTCGGATTGTTTGGAGACTTGGTCTGATGATCAAGATGGTTGATAAAGATCTGTTTGGTTGTGAGAGAGACGGCGGAGAAGCCGGGTATCAAATAGGCCAGGCCAGACCTTCCATGACGTCCCATGGAAAGAATGACGCGAGCAGCGAACAGATTGGAACAGCAGATGAAGGTCAGACGCGGCGACAGAATGCCAGCGAGTGGCAAAGACGTGGCTGGAGCTAGTCGTGGAAGCAGAACACGCGGGCCCTGAGAACATCATTCACCAATGGTATGATCATACGGCAGAATCCGGCCTGAGGTCAATTGTGGTAAGGCATCAGGATCGCGATGTAGAAGTTTGTTCGTTCGGAAATATGATATGTTGAGATCTGTGTATCGTACCGATGCCAAACGGCACATCAGCATCGATATCGGCATGCGCACGACAGTTTGCAGCAAACATGCCAGCAAGGTGATAAGAAGACCTGTGGACCCTTTTCCTGCAGCCTTCACGTCTTTACACCCTAAACTGAACATCGCCGCCAAAAATGTGCCTCACCATCGAGACCCGATTATTATGCAACCACTCAGAATATGAGACAGTCGTCGTCTGCCAGGATTCGAGACTGAGCTATCATCGCACTGGACCCAGCGTTGCACAGTTATGCCCACGTCCACAGTTCATGCGTGTCGATTCGAAAGCCTGCTGCGAAGGGTGCCTAGTGGATCTACTCCACGATATCCGAGATGATGCCTGTGAGGATTGCAGGGAGATGATAAGAGTGAGGTTTGGGGAATGGGAGCTGTCGACTCTGAGGCGAGACGCCTAGTATGTGCGGTTGATCGAATGCATGTGGCGGCTGCTGGATTGATGGTGTTGTTGATCATGCAGAGGTAGTATGCATCTCACAACTTGGTCGAGGGTTCCTTGCGAGTAGCAGCGCCACCGAAGACGTATCCGGTTGCGACAGGGCTGAAGCCAGTGGTCCCTGGTAGAGGACAGGGTGCTTTTCGCCACGCTTGGGCGAAGAAGACGGGATGGACGATAGCAGGGTTGAATGGAGTAGCGGTATGGCGTGGTGTTGAGTTGAAGTCTGGGCTTTGGTGTGGTGGCATGGCTTCCATTTGGTTTCGAGGTTGGGCGGTGTCCAGTTGACGGGTCTGCTGTTGATTCATGGGTTGACGTTGAGAGTTTGGGCCAGCAAGCTGTATCGTATTAGCAGTCGTAGCTGATACTGGCTTGGTTTGAGTCTTCACTTACTTTTGGTCTCGAGGGTTGCATGGATGAGATCATGTTTGCGATGAGTAACAAAAGCGAGGTTTTGTGAAAAAGATGAGATGTAGTGAAGATGAAGTAAACTCGTTCGCCGTAGAGATGAGATGAGGTTCGGGATTATGCTACCGAGAATCTCCAATAAACCCCGCGAATGCTCATCGTCACTTCATCAACGAACGATTCCTCCAAGCCGAGGGACGATTAGATCGAGATCGATAGCTTATCACTGGCATGTGCTGACGGACATGCATCTCCCACTGCGTGTACATAAGACATCATTCCCACGCAGCATGCTAAGGAGAGCGCTGGTCCGCACCCAGCCATGCTACACCAACATACACCACGGGCATACCCAATGGCCTCGATACACATCAACATCAACATCCACCGCCCCAATAATTGACATCCGCAACGCCACCTTCTACAAACACCACCCCAGCTCCAACACTACCACCACCACCACCACCAACACCACCACCAACACCATCTCAAACCCACCGCTCTTCCCCAACCTCACCTACACCCTCCCCAACACCCAAACCTGGTCCATAATCTCCCCCTCCTCCCACGCCCGAACAACCTTCCTCCGCATCCTCGCCGGCCAGCACATCGCCCACCCCCCAACATCCCGCCGCTACCCCTTCCTCTCCACCGCCAACCTCTCCCTCCAACAAGCAATCAAATACGTCGGCTTCGACGCGGAGCGCGGCACCAGCGTCAGCGGAGCAGGCTCGAACGTCCGCGGCGCATACCTCAGCGCTCGCTATGAGAGCAGACGCGAAGAGACGGATTTCACGGTCAGGGACTACTTGACGGGGCACACGGAGTTGAATGCTCTCGAGCGGGAAATTAGTGCTGCGGAGAGGGAGGTGCTGGCGGAGGTGGAGGCGCAGTTGGAGCTGGGGGCGTTGATGGGGATGCCGGTTGCGAATCTGAGTAATGGGCAGACGCGACGGGCGAGGATTGCGAGGGTTTTGGTGGAGAGGCCTGAAGTGGTGCTTTTGGATGGGCCGTTCATGGGGTTGGATCCGAGGACGTTGAGGAAATTGGAAGGGGTGTTGGGGAGGTTGGCTGCGAGAGGGCAGCCGCGGTTGGTGGTGAGTTTGAGGCCGGAGGATGAGGTGCCGGGGTGGGTTTCGCATGTTGTCGTTGTGGATGAGGATTTGAAAGTGCTGCATCAAGGGCCGAAGGAGGAGGTTTTGGAAGCTGCGAAAGAGTTCCTGAAGCACAGCATCTCATCAGCACCAGACGCAAGCCACGCCCAACGATTATCACGAGATGGCTTCCCGAAGCACTCCCCTCCCCTCCCCAGGGGCGAAGCCCTCGTCGAGCTCAACGGCGTGCGCGTCTCCTACGGCCCCAAAACCGTCCTAGGCGACTGGCAGCAACCCGACAAAACCCAGCCAGGCCTCTGGTGGTCTCTCCACCGCGGCCAGCGATGTGGCATCTTTGGCCCAAACGGCAGCGGCAAGACGACCATGCTCTCCCTCATCACATCCGATCACCCTCAGACCTACGGTCTTCCGATCAAACTCTTCGGCCGCTCGCGCTTGCCGACGCCAGGCCAACCGGGCATCAGCGTGTTCGACTTGCAGCGTAAGATGGGCCACTCGAGTCCTGAAGTGCACGCCTTCTTCCCGAAGAGGCTTTCACTACGTCGCACACTAGAGTCCGCATGGGCGGACGCGCCGCTCGCGAAACCGACGTTGGACGAAGCGGCCAAGAAGCGCGTCGACGCCACTCTACGCTGGTTCGCAAACGATCTACGCCAGCAACAGCGAGGCTCACACATCTCGAGTGGCAAGCCCGAGGACGAAGCAGACCTCAGCTGGGCAGAGGACATGCGCTTCGGCGAGCTCTCCTTCTCTGCACAGCGGCTGGCGCTTTTCTTGAGAGCGATCGTGCATCGTCCGCCGTTGATCATCCTCGATGAGGCGTTCAGTGGGATTGACGAGACGGTGCGTGATCGCGCTTTGTCTTTCTTGTCTCATGGTGAGAAGGGCAGTGGCGATGCGGTCGTGGAAGGGCTAGGAGAGGAGCAGGCGTTGCTCGTGATCAGCCACGCGAAAGAAGATGTCCCTGGATGTATTCGCGAATGGATCTGCTTGCCGGAGCCTGGGGAGCAGAAGGCCCCGAGGATAGGCGAGTTGAATGGACCATTGGAGTTGAATACTGAGGGCTGGGCGGAGATTTGGGGGAGTGATAAATGATTGTATTGGTGCACAGGACTGTACATATAGATTAGAATCAGTAGTGTATTAGATAGGTGAGATTCTTGGAATTGCATATAGATCAGTCGATTGCAGTCGAAAGGTAAATTATCGTGTACACATACTTAGCCAACGCTCTGTTTCAATCGCAATAGTATTACTGTCTGGTAGCTGGGCCTCCAATACACACGATTACAAATCACGCATCAACATAGCCCACACGACAGCGACAAAAAGATGTATTCATGACCTTCATTCCGTTCGCTCGCGCGGCGCTCAACAGGCCAGGCCACACGTAGCGCATCTATAAGGTAGGTATCTGTTCATGGTGCAAAGCACACTGCAAGCAACACAAACAAAAAAAATCAAAAATTCCAACGTCATCGTGTTGTCATCCTCCCATTCCAACTTCTAACAAGATATCCCTTTGTTCATCTCTTATTGCAGCCAGGGTTGGAAGAGAGGGAGGCAGCGAAGCACGCTTAAGCGTGAGTCTTGATAGCGGCCTCGAGGGCGGCGGGGTTGGCGCCGACGACCTCGCCGACCTGCTTGCCGTCCTTGTAGAGGAGGAAAGTGGGCATGGCGCGCACGCTCTGCTCCTGGGCGACTTCGGGGACCTCGTCGACGTCGATCTTGTAGAAGCGAGCGTCGGTGTAGTTGTTGGAGAACCTGCGGGGAGAGAGGAGAGGTACTGTCAGTGTGTCTGTCCGTCTGTTTCTGTGTTGTGTCTCTTTGTTCGTGGTTCGTTTTGGGCGGATGGATTGATTTGTAATCGGGCGGGCTTGCTGGGACAGGCGGGCGTGGGAAGGATGAGAGAAACTCACTTGACGACCTGAGGAGCGATGACCTTGCAGGGACCGCACCAGGTGGCGAAGAAGTCGACGACCATGAGGCCCTTCTCGCCGAGGGCGGCGTCGAAGTCGGCCTTGCTGTGAATCATGTACAGTCAGTTTTTTGTCTGTTTCGAGCGCAAGGCTGGCGCGCATATGCGGGCGCGCGCGTATGCGTCGAGCAGACTTACGAGGTGAGGTTGTGGACGCCGGTGGAGGTAGACATGGTGGAGGAGAAGTTACGTTTGGTGGTGTTGGAAATGTTGTTGTTGTTGGTGATGTTGTTGTTGAAGGTGCGAGAGAAAGTGGCGCGTGGTGGGGCAGCAAGTGTCCTTGAAGTAAGGCTACGGCTGGCAAGTACTCGTGAAAGGGTGCGAGCTGCAGACATATTGGGGCGGCGGGGCTGGATATATATGGCAGATGTGGGATAATGACGAGATGAGAGGTGACAATGCCTGTCAAAGACTACTCGCTTGGAAATGCTTGATGATGAAGATGATGATGATGATGATTATTGACAAATGCGGTGCTGCGCGTTTGCAAGCAATTCGAGGTGGTGAATTGCGCTCTCCTTAACTTACAAAGCAACGATCGGTCTCGGGAGTCCTTCGCCGAACACATCACACCCAACTCAAAACAATTGCTTACCTCATTAACGATCTCGTTGTCATTTCTCATAATCACTACACACAAAAAGCTTTGAGATCATTATAGAACCTGCTAGCTAGCTATATCTCTCGAGACATGCACAGGAAAAGCAACAAGCCAGCCACCATGCGCTCGCCACGCCATATCCACAACCGGTCCTCTCGCGCCGAAGCACTGGTACAGTATAATGCAAGCGGATGACGTGCGAGTGGCCACACACACCGCGTCGAGAATTCTCAAGGACACCGCCGTGAAGACGACATGTGGATGTGTCCGTGCAAGTCCGCACGTGCACTGCATGCAGATGCACGCATTGAGTGCACATATGCGTGGAAGGAAGACAAGATGCACAAGTGGCACCACTCGTACTGCCAGCGAGACAGAGCGCAGTGGTTGTGATGTGCATCTTACTTCCACACGTGCATACCCATAGTCTGCAGTTCTTGCGCTCAAAGTTCGTGTACAGCCTAACATTAGCTGCGGATAGAAGCTCTTTCATTGTGGCAATATGATCTTCTTTTATATCTGCCGACCATCAAGAGACTATCTGCTCTGCATATCAAGATCACAGACGACTATGCTACTATTGATGATTCTAGAGACTAAGTACCCTTGCTCGTACATATACTTGAGCGCAAACCCTGTAGGATGTCCTCCCACCGCCCACGTCCGGATCGCCGGTACTGTATACCTACATGTATGCATATAAGCTGTGCGGCCGTGGACAGCTGCGTTTTGCGGTGCTGGCCGTGGTGGTACATGCACAATGATGTACGCACACACGCAGACGCACATGTATGTATGTATGTATGTATGTATGTATGTATGTATGTATGTATGTATGTATGTATGTATGTATGTATGTATGTATGTATGTATGTATGTATGTATGTATGTATGTATGTATATGTGGCTTGCTCAATTGGGAATACACACGGCCCCGCTTTTTGCAGAGCACATAGTGGTGCAAAATTAAATAGGGGTCTGGGAATATTGATGAGATCGAACAATCGGGACGGACAGTGTGTGTGTGTAATTTTGTAGGCACATGGCGAACAGGTCTTTGTTTTCAGGTACTTCACAAAGCACATCTCCCATTGAAATGGCCCAGACTGCAAGTCCCAACGGTATCTCCCCTCACAACCATCCCTTCCTTCCACATCTATCAAGTTTTCTGTACAAAGATCTCCTCTTGGATCGGTGCTACCCTGCACACAGGGTTTGACTGTCTCGCCTGTCCGAGTTCTGTATGCCGGGAAAAGGACATCTCCTTATTTCCACAAATAGTACATGTACCTCCCTGCCTCTTCATCATTCCCATCGCAAATTCGTGGGAAATACATACAGGCGAGGCTCAAAATCCACCAAAAAGCCGAATGGGTATAATACGCATTAGTAAAAGGGTAGAAAAAAACACAGCGGGATGCCGCGAACAGTAGAAAAAGATGGAATGTCGAGTTTTCGAATGAGGGCAAAGAAAACGCAAAATGCATTTGTGGCCGTAGACGTCGTGGCCGTGGTGGGGCGGAGTGTGATAGTTTTCGGGCGATCAGCCCATTTTAGAAAGAGACGCGGAGCTTGCTCGCTTCGACTCAACGGGGGTCATGCTCTGGCGTCTTGAGGGTGGGAGGTCGAGGAGTTTTGCGCTGCCAGCAGACACTTTTCTCGCGTGTCCTCGTCCGCCGAAGTGTACAGATGTGGCGCGATGCACTTGTGCTTCAGTGCCTGGGGTCACTGGTTCGAAGTCGTCGTCCTTGCTGCCTCCTTCGATGGTGGCGATCTCGCCTGTGGCGTATTCGGCGAACAGGCCTTCTCGTGAGCGCGCGATGGGTTCGCGGTGGACGAGTGTGGGCTTGCGGCGTACGCTGCCGTGCATGGTCAAGGGCGCGCTGCTGGGTTCACCAGAGATGTCTGGTGTTTCGTCGTAGATACTTTCCTCATCAGCACCAGTGATGGTCGATGTACTGATAGGGCGGCGGCTCTGGCTCTTCTGAGCGTCGGTGTTGGGATCGCCCCGGGAAATGTATTCAGCATCCTTGTCTTGGCCTCCCAGGTCTTCATAGCTGGCGACAAATTCTTGCGGACGCTTGCTGAGAGAGCCAATGCTTCGGCTCAGCTGTGATGAACGTGAACCACGCTTGAGAGAACCGCCGCTTGCAAGCCATGAGCCCTCAGAATCAACAGATGCGAGGGAGGCAGACACGAGACCAGCACGACCACCTGGACTAATTGGCGTGTCAAAGCGGGGTGCACCGCGGGCGTCGACGTCTGAACTGCGACTGTGACCGTTCAACCTGTCGATAGGTCGTGGTGAAGCCCTGCCTCTATGTGTGGCTGCAATAGCCGCAGCACCAACAGGCAGATCTGGCACGTCTGGAGATTGGACACGAGAATCTGGTGGCGACACGGGCATCTCAGGCAAGTCTTCCCTAAATTTGCTCTGCGTGCGTGTTGGCGTACCAGTTTTGTTTCGGTGGAAGGGTGAATGATCGCCACCGACAAGATGTGCTGGAATGGGTCCACGAGACATGGACTCCCGTGAGGTGTTGGTAAATGACATCTCCGAGGGCGGTGCTTGCTTGACTTCCTTCTTGGTTCCGCCACGTCGGAAGATCGTAGCCCAGCCTCCAGTGCGTCTTGATTCGACGGACTGTGGCTCAGAAGTTCTGCGCTCTTCCAGGAGAGCGGGCATACCAGGCGGAGACTCGGGTAGCGATGCAGTCCTCTCTTGTCGCTCGATGGTGTTAGAAAGTAATGATGAAGGCGTAGGCGCCCTGTTGTAGGATGGTGAGAGTGGCGGAGTTGCCATCAATGGCGTATGTTGCGAGTAACGCACAGCTTGTGCAGTCTCGACGACGGGATCTTCCATGGGCGTTTCGATTGGTGTAAAGGTTCCAGGAGCTTCAGCCTGACGCATCTGAGTTTGTTGCTGTTCATGCTCGGGGTGTGGCGAAGGTGAGGGATCGCGGAACGGATCCTCAGCATGCTGCATTTGTTCATCCGGTTGCTGATCAGTATCAATGCCGAGTCCAATGACTTCTTCGGGGCCAAGGTGAGGTTCGTTTCGAAGAGCTGGATGTACGGCTGTGGGTGGTGCCAATGGCTCGCGTGCTCTTCGTTCCTCCTCCACTCGTGACCTCACTTCCTGCTCCCTTCTCGCCTCTTCAGCTTCTTGACGCTTCTTATTGCTATTAGATCGGTCCCTTGCAGCTTTTGCTTTGAGCTTGCGATCTAGCTTCTCCTGCTGTTCCCGCTTGCGCCTTTCCCTCCGCTTCGCATCGCGCTCCATGAGCAGTCTGAGATCACTCGCGTCCATGTCATCGGCTGTCTCTCCAATTCTCTGTGTTCTCTTCTTGAAGGCATCCGCTGATTCCTTCTCTTTGCCTCCGATTGTGTGACGACTCGGCGGTGGCTGTGCGAAAGGCGAAGGTGCCGGGTATTGAGGTACGCCGGAAAGTCTAATGGCAGGTCGAGGGCTGAACATGTCGAAAATTCCGAGCTCCCATCCTCGTTGCTCTGGTACTGTTGACATTGAGTGTATTGACTCTCCATATGGTAGAGAAATGTTGGAGTCCTTGAAATTGCTGAAATTGCGTCGCTTCTTGCTGTCGCGGCGGAAGACGCCGTCGCCGTGCCTTTTAGGCACATTGATAGGCGCACTCATTCCACGGATTTCCTCTTCGCGAAGACGGTCGTTCTCCTTGCGTTTTTTGCTGGAGTGTCGACGAACAGGAAAGGTATCGTGCGCACTACGTTTAGTGCGTGCAGTCCCGGGTCGTGAAGGTGGCCTTGGATCCGTCCGGGGTACGCTAGTCTGCGAGGTGGAATGGTCTCTAAAGTTGTAAGGGATCTGCGGGCGTCCGGTATCAATGGGACGCAGGTGAGGCGATCGCTCCAGGTTCTGGCTGACTGGAAGAGCAGTAATATCCTCTTCCACGCTACCACGGGTTTGGGCAGTGGAGTGGTCAGTGTGCTTTTCGTCGGGCGTAGAAGTCGCGTGACGTTGCAATTGCTGGGGTGCCGGAATTTCTGCGTCGGCGACCGTCTCTGTTTGTTGCGATGCGCGGCGTATGCGCTGAATAATAGCCGTGCTCGGACGGCGTGCTGGGGTGGTAAAGTCGTGGGAGTTGCTGACAATATCGTTGCTACGGTCGGTTGTCGGCGGCGCAGGCGTATCCTTGTTAGGTGGAGCGCTCCGCCGCTTTTTGAAGGGCCACAAGGGCATTGCTTGAGGCGGTGGGAATCGGATGCTGGATTGATGAGGCAGTCATTCCCGGCTTGGGCGATATTCTGCGTTGTAGGTGGAAGATTGATGTTGCTTGTTGCTGGTGATGTGATGGGAAAAGCTCAGGGTGGCACAACGAGCAGCAATAGTAGCAGCACAAAGCGCGTGGTAGCGCAACGGACACAATGCAATGAGTGCAGGCAGCCAGCAATACTGCAGATGTTGTGAAATTGGAGCAATGGCCTGGGTGCTGGCCCTGGCTCGGCCTTGTCTGGGTCTGCGGTCCAAGTGTTACCGACGCATGCACAGGCCCGTGCGAGATGCGAGTCTGCTGTGAGGCGCTTCGGCTAAGGTATTGGCCTGCCAAAGTGCGCCAGGGATCGGCCTTTGCCTTTGCAGAGGGACCTTGGGAGAGACACGGCACAGGGGACCAGGGAAATACGTAATCCGAGCTGGCGGCGCGGCGACAACGATATATTGATGTACGTGAGCAAGTGGGAGTTATGTGGATGTAAGGATCAGGCGAGTCTCGCGGATGCAGGAAAAGAGAGCAGCTCGTGGAAAAAAGACGAGTCGATGACTGTCGGTGGCGCACCTTAAAGTAGACTATGCAGAGGGCAGCTGCCAATTATGCACACCCTCATTGCGACAGCTCGAGTCGCAGCAGACAATGCCTTCTGGCAGCAGCAGCAGGATGGATTGCATATGGATGTGTCGCCGGCTGTCAAACCCTCGCCGTTGCGACTCTAATATACAACAACGCCGGCTCCAACGGCCTGTCCATGTCCATATCGTGTTTCATGTCCTCGAAAACGCTCTACCGACCTTGCCATCCCTCCACCGCGCCGGGGGCCCTTGAGCGTCATGAAAACACCCACGCACCGCTTCGCCCGGAACAGGGCGCCATCGACGCCATCAAAAGACAGCTCTTATGTGGCGCCGCCTCCCGTCCAAGCCGTAGAGTGCTTGCAGGCCGCGCTGCTCACAAGCTCCAAAACCAAAAACCGCCTCTGCCGTCTTCGCCGTCCGAAGCGTGAGGTGTGTGACGAAAGGGACCCGTGACCCTGGCTGCCCAGCTTGCAGCAAGTGGACTCAGTGGAGGGGACCTTCAAAAACTATACGGGTCTACCGAGGTCTGGAACTCTTTCAATAGAGTCGATACCCACTGATCGTCACGAGCGCGCCGCTCTTGGGCGAAATCTGCGCGCCTTGCAAAGAAGCGAAGAACTGGAATAACAGCCCACGCAAGCGAGAGCATGTTTGTTATCGTCTTTCCCCAACGCTCCCGACGTCGCTGCCTCTTTTGGGAATTTCGATCGTTACCCATGATCGCCCGCGCATGAGGTACGGTCCCAATATTGGGCCTGCAGTCGTCCGTCAGCGCAGCGTATCCCAGGCCGCCAAAGCGCGGGAAGGCAGGCACCCAGGCAGGATTGACCGCAGACGGCTTAGGTCTCGGGTCGGGCAACGGCCGGCCTCGTGGTCTTGCTGGGTTTTATCGGTTCTGACCGTTTGGCTCGCCTTCGCCCAATCACAACGCTCGCCTATGTTGGTCAATCTTTGTGCTCTGATGACGATCGCCTGGGCTGGCTGGCTGGCTGGCTGTGGAAGAGCGGAACTTCGATTTCCGGAGAGCTTCGCTTTCGCTGTCAGCCAAAGAACTTGTCATTTCTCATGATCGCGACCGGCAGCTTGGGTGCCGGGATTCATGGGGGAAGAGTGTTGTTTGGTCTGGATCGGATCTTGGCTTGAACTCTCCAGTGTCATGGTAAATAAATTGTGGTGGAAGGTGGCGGGTGCTTCTAAGTTCGAAAGCACCGGCGTCGGAGCAGGATTGTGGGATGTTCGCTGCAGCTCGACGTTCTGATTCGCAGAGCGACGGAATATCAAATCTGATCGAAAGCATCAATCAATGCGCACAATCGTAATCATAGAGTCATGATCGCAACTTGAGATGAGAGTAGGTTCTCTGGAATCTGGCGATCAGTGCGTAGCAAACATGACATAGATGTATATTCGGAGTCGCCGTCCAATAGCAGTTGTTTATTTATTGAAACGTGTGAGACTTATGATCCCATCTCCAAATTAGTCTCGTCAAACCAAAGACAAGAACTTCGTCAATCTTGGGTTCGTCGAGGTACACACGGTTGTGTGGCTGCTCATGTTATTGCTTTGCGCACTCATATCGCACGCACATCATGAGATTTTAACAGCACAGGCAAGACTCCCTGTGGCATCGAATCATGTGAAGCAGCCGAGAAGTCCAACAAGATGTTGAGCGTTTCGTGATCATGGATGAATCTCATAATGCGCAGTGTGGCTACATGGTCGTAAACAGTCGAAGGCAATCTAGACATGATTTACTGCCTCAATTCGTCTTGGCCCAACCCAGCAATCCCTCCAACTTCACGTCCGCCTCCAACAACGTCTTACACTCATCCACAAAAACCTGCTTCTCTCCCATAGCAGCGTGCAAAACCCGCACAGTCTCCACCATACACTCCTTCACCCGCACAACCTCACCTCCACCGTCCTTCCCACTCCCAGCCAAAATCAACCACGCGATAGTTACACCTTTCATGATCTCCATCCTGTGCTCAAACATCCTTGGCCAGCCATTGAAATTGACAGCCTGCAATGCCTGTAGTGTAGCGATGAGTAGGTCTGTCTGTCGGGCTTTCGCTGCTTGTGTGAGAGATTCGCTGAGCATGGGCAGGATGTATTGGAGGTGTTTGACGGAGTCAATGCCGAGGTCGTTGAGCAGGGTGGTGAGGTTTAGGAATAGGACGCGCGTGATGCCTGGGTACTGGCCGCTGTGCGCATATGCGTGCAGGATGCCTTTGCGGAGGATGGTGTCGAGGAATTTGATGCGATTTAGGCGGATGGGGTCTCTTGGTGGTGTGGACGATGTGCTGGGGAAACGGGTTTTGATCAGAGTGAAGAGGGCAGGGTATGTGGCGCCGAGGATGGCGACGGAATCTGGCTCGGAAGTGAGAGTTGGGAGGTATGTTAGGCAAGGCATGAGGGCGTCTTCGAAGACAGAGCCGAGACCGGTGCGTGAGAGGAGAGTGGGTGATGTTGCGCGTAGTAGGGAATGTAGGAGCTCTGCGCCGAGTTGTTTGTACTGCGTTTCCCAATCGTCGACGAGCGTGAGGATGGGCGGGACGAGAAGAGGCCAGAATTGCTCGGTCGATTTCTCCTCGAGGCTATTCACGATCCATTTGAGCAACGCCAACGCAAACTTGTCTTTGTCACTCTTCCATGGCTTCGTGATACGCTCGTCTAAGTTCTCCGATGTCATCTTCGCTGGCAATTCGGACTTCTCCTTTTTGCGGCCCTGCTCGGTGACATTATCCGGTTTGGCCTTGACAAACAACGGACGAATGGTAAGCTTGAGAAAGTGGCTTGCGAGGGCAGAGGTGAGCTCACCATGCTTCTTCACCTCTTCGATCGCCTCACTTGGATCTTTGACGTGAGGGTTTCGTAGTTGCCAGGCCATGACCACGTCGAGGGCGTCCTTCATCCAGGGACCTGGAGGTGTCGCTAAGGCCTTCGCCAATGCCTTGCCATCGAGGAGAGGCTTCAAGGTGTATGTGTCGAGGATGTCGAGGTCGCGTAGGTGTGTGACGAATGTTGTGTACTTGCGTTCGACGGCTATGTTTTGTTAGCACAAGACCTTGCATTCTTTGATTATAGAGGGCACTCACCATCAACATTGTCACGGTTGTCTACGAGCTCGACAAGCAAGGCATACATTACTTGACTTCTCCATGATGGACCCCAGCGACGCACAGCCATGCCAAGGGTGTCACGAGCAGTAAGGTCCTCGCTTCCAGGTGTCTTTTGAGCACGACGCTTCTGCGTATCAACGCCGTCAACTAGCCTCGTGATTTCGTTCAGATTGCGAACGGACGATGTGACGATGTCACAGATCTTGTTTGTCGCTTTAACGCCCTCCCTGGTCACTCCTGTGGGGATTGGTGGTGGCGCTTTACGTCCAGGCTCTGGCGCTTCTGGTAGAGGAGCGTCGCGATAGGGAACGACTGCTGTCAGCATCCACGCCATGTGACGCTCGTCAGCATCTCTGACCAGAAGCTCAGGCAGATCACTGCCACTATCCAGTAGCGACTTGAGCTCGTCGATCAGAGTAATAGCACCTCCCGTATCCGGGCGGTAATGTTTGGAGTCTTCGATGGTAGGGTCGGAGAAAATTGTGAAGTACAGTCCCAATTCATACACCAAACGCATGGCATCGTGTGGGTCTGGCCCACGAAGAGCCTTCTCCAGTTCGACACCGACTCGCTCGCGGCTGATCTTTTTGCGCAAAGCGTCTTTGATGTCTGGGTCGCTCATGGCTTTTAGTGACTCCGAGTCGATGGTGTAGTCGAGTCGGCTTGCGAAACGAATGAGTCTAAGTACACGCAAAGGATCATCCTTGAAAGTCTGGTATGGTTCAAGCGGTGTCCTGATGATACGCTTTGCCATATCGTCGAAGCCCTGGTTGGTGAAGTCCTCGATTTGTTCTGTGTTGATGTTGTAGAAGAGGGCGTTGACGGTTGCATCACGCCTCATCGCATCTTCCTCGGGCGTGCCAAACTCCATCTGTGGGTTCCTGCTGTCGTCCGTGTAGGTCTCCTTCCTCAGGTTGACAAGATCAATGTCGAGGCCGAGAATTTTCGTGGTTACAGTCTCGAGATGTTTTGACTTCTCCGGGTTTGCTTCGATTTTGTGAAGACCTCCAACTGTTTTTGATTTGTCGGTTGTTCCAGCTTTGGCGCTTGACTTCTCTGTGGTGGCGACACCTTCGAGGCCGTACTTTTCAGGGGTGCCTGGAATCTCGAGGTACTCCTTCAGCCGCAGACCGAATTGCAATCCAGTCATCTTGTTGATTGCAACATCGATGTCGTGGCTAGGCACACCAAGAAGTTTGTCTCGGACCCAGCCGCCAGTGAAGCGAAGGATGATTGGCTCTTTTGCGAGTTTTTCTGGTAAATCAACCTGATCCTCTCCGGAAGGTGATGGCAGTCGGTCGACATAGCTGGCGACATCCAGAAGAAGTCGACGGAGAGTTTGCTCGATTTCTGTGAGTTCGAGAGTTTGCGGAGGACCAGCCTCGTCCTCGACTTCTTGGATCATCACGGGACCCATCTTTGCCTTCTTGGAGATGAGTTTCGGCGCTGGGCTCGTGGAGAGCTTGCGTCTTTTGTTTCCTTCAGGCGATGTGGTGACGCGACTAGGAGACATGTACGAGCGGATTGCTGCGCATTGGAGGGTACGCACGGGCAGTGAGTGTTTGTTCAACGTGCACCTCAAAGAAAGAAGTCGGTGACTCGGCAAGGTCTGACGAGCCGTCATTCACTGGAAGGTGAAAGTTAAAGCAAAGAGAACTTTTGTCGATGTGTGTGAATCCAGCCTTAAAGGTGTGGCATTGTAGCAGAATTACGTGTATGTATATCGTCTGCCTTATAGATGCATGGGTGTGAATCTTCGGCGGCTTTTGCCCGGAGCAACGCCTGAGGACCTCCGCTCCCTATCACCAAACAAGATCACGAAGCAACGATGCCTTGATCAGTCCAAGCCCGTCACAACTCACACGCGACCAGTGCAGTGCTCAGCCAATCCTCCTGCATACAAATGCCCATAAATCGTAGCCAAATATCTTGCCGGAGAGCAGCGAGCCTTTCTCATGACACCGACGCCAGATGATCCGCTGCAATCACCGCAGGACTCCGACTCGGACACCAACCTCCATGTCTCCAAGGGCCAGCGCTCAAAGCCCGCCAGGTCGCCTCTCGCGTCCTTGTCGAGCATCCCATACCGTCGGTCCAATGCATCCCTCTCTACTCTGTTCCAGTCAACAACGTCACTCCCCATCGCAACGGGCTCGCCAGGAGCATCTGGCACAGTGACACCCACGGCTGGTCCTCCAAATGGATCTGTATTGTCGCCAGGCGGCTCTGGTACCGCGCGACCATCATCGCCTGCAATACCAGGAGGAAACATCAGCGGCGAAACTAAGGATCTCATCTTGCGGGCGTTTGCGCCGCACGTGTCTGTGCTCGCTTCGCAGGACACAGAAGAGTTGATCAGGCACAAAGGAATCAATGGAGGACTACTGGAGCTTTTGCGACCTTTCGGCGAGCATGTGCAGGGAAAGGTCACTATCAGGGATAGTGTTGGCGCAAGTCGATCTTGGGACGATTATGCGGTGCGCTTCACTGGTGTGAAGGATGGGCTGGAGAGCCCGCGCATGGTGGACAGGAGGAGCATGGAATCTGCTGGAGATCTCACACAAAATGGACCGAACAGGCTATCATCACTGGAGTTTAAGCCCGCTAGGCTACGGTCTGGTGGCGACGTTGCACAGATCGAGGAGTTGGTGGAGCGCCATCTCACTTTCGCCGAGGAGCAATCTGGACCTGTTGAAGCGGACTACCTCAACCACAAGAATCAGAATCCGATGCCCGACCAACAGTCTGATTCTCCGTTCTACATGCTGTACTTGCGACGACTTCTATCCGGCATGCCTATGGTCCCGTCAGAGACGATGAGTCACCCTGTCGCAACCGTAATAGCGATTTCATCTCGCTCGCCCAACCCGATCGAGGAGCTTAGGACACTTTACGCATCATCTAATACCGGCGAGCACAGACTGCCGCCATGGGTGCTCAACGAATTCTTACGATACTACATTCTTGTACACGACGAAGACTATGACGATATCTCGAAATCAATGGCCCTTTACGATCAAATGAAGCGACACTTTGGCTTGCACTGTCATCTCCTGCGTCTACGAAGCGCACAGTGTCTTCCATCCGATGATGACAGTGTCAAGCTTCCGCATCCCGAGTGGATGTCCGCAGCTGAGGAGCTTGCAGAAATTATCAGGCGGGAGACAAGCGAGGACGATGAAGATCCTACACCCTTCATTTTCGAATCCGATGCGAGTGCAATTCGCTCATTCGTGCGCGAGATGGTCACACAGTCGCTCATCCCTAGTATGGAACGCGCGTCTGCACAATGGAACGATCAGGTTGCGTCTAGAAGGCGCGGCATCAGTGGTCGTTTCATGTCGCTGTCGAAGCGTTTCACAACTTTCGGCGGACGCTCGTCATCTGGACCATCTCTGGGAGGTGCTGGCAGTAACTTTGATAGCATCCAGGGTCATTACAGGCCTGATGCCCCGGAAGCAGTCATGCGACGACTCGCGGACCACGCCATGATACTTCGGGATTTCAAGCTTGCCCAAGGTACCTACGAGATCCTATGTCAGGATTTCAAGAACGACAAAGCTTGGAGGTACTATGCAGGCGCGAACGAGATGGCGGCAGTCAGCACTCTTCTAGCTGCTGGAGGCCTTAGCACGAAGACTCGAACGGAAACAGTGGACCAGTATCTCGAGACGGCCTACTACTCATACATTACCCGCTCTAACGCGCCTTACAATGCGCTACGCACGCTGATTCTCGGTACTGAGCTTCTGAAGCTCCGAGGCGCCAGTGCACTAGACGATTCAGCTCGCTGGCTGGGCAAGATCATGGAAGACCATTTGGTGGGACCTACGGGATACGCTTTGGTACTGGAACGCTCAGCGCAATGCTTCGGCGAGCGACCTGGTGTTGTCGGCCTACGCACGGGAGAGCGGAAGCGCAAGGCTGCATTCTGGCATACACTCGCAGCAGATGCATGGTCAAAACAGGACAAAAACAGCCAAGCTGAAAGCTGCCTCGCCGAAGCTGTTCGTATGTATACTGCAGGCGGCGCCGAAATCGAATTCGGCAACATGCACAACTTCCTCGCCACACTGCAGACAAGTGTGAGAGCAAATCGTGCCGGGCCGCAACACCTCGATCTTACCGACGATACACAGACACTCGTGGAGTCCATGCAACAGCAAGATATTCAATCTGGTCTGCACTCGCCAATGGGTCACCGCAAGAGCATAAGCACAAACACAGCGCATCTACCAGTTGTCAACACATCCTTCGATCCTCTAGGGGCGGTGCAAAGCGCGTATGAGGGAGCACCAGCCGAAGCGATGAACTCAGATCAGACTAGGTTGGCTAACACGAACGTTGGACAGACAAGAGATGACGGGTTTGAATGATGGAATGGGTTCTTCGAGGTTTGATTGGGCATTTAGCGTAGGCGCATGGCGTATCGATACACGTGTTAAGCGAAGATAGCACAGGGCTTGAGAGCGCGGGCTGTACATTATAGTGTGTGCATGAGCAGGTTGCCTTGATATGGAATTGAAAGGCAGACTTACCCTCATCAGATACGCCCAGTTGGGCGGGTTCTGCATACCAGATCCGGGCGGCTTGAAGTAACCTGGGATAATCGTGGCTGATGCGAATACAGTAGTCTCTCAATGGTTTAGTATTTGGATGAGGTGAAATGAAAGTCTGATTTACATATAGGTAGACAGCTTAAAACTCGTAACGTGCCTAGGGCAGCCGCATGCGTGTCTCTGGAGCGTATCGAAAGGTCAGCACAGATTACCAATCTCTGCTCCCAAAACCATAATGCCATTAAATTGCCATCGATAGGCAGTTCAACGATAAAGTACCTTGCATGTATACCTCTTTCTTCCTCTCTCCCATAATGCACCCAACCTTGCCAACAGGAATCTCCAAGCAGTCCAACCTCCCGCATACCTTTCTCCCTCTCGTTTGACGATGCCTACGACGCCTCTACATCTACACAATGGGCCAAACTACCGACAAAACGACTCAGGACGACACACCGGTACCGGTTGACCAAGAGTCGATGGTGATTTGCCTCTCTCGAACGACGGCATCCACGACCTATATCAACTGGATTTCACTCGCCACCCAGGTTCCAACGCCAACTTCCTCGCCCGGCTCAAGCACCTGTACGAGGAGCATCGCTCAAACCCCTTGCCACGCTGGGTCGGGCATAGAGCGAAAGCTCACGGGAACCACTTCGTCAGGTTCCGGACAATTTACACAGATTCCCGAAACCGAGGGTAGTCATCAGAGTGAGAGTCAGCCATAGCCTTTCTAGAAGAGAGGAGGACTGGGTGTCTGGAGATCCTTCAGACGCAGCCGCGTGTACGAAAGTCATGCTTGCGGGTCTGAACGGTGATTTCGAGCGCTCACTCCTGATAAAGTGAGCTTCTGCGATCTGGCCCCACGCAAACTGCAGGACCCATTGCCTGTGGAAAGCGGTATGCGCGGTTGGGGCCTCTACTTTGTTGAGAAGGATTATCTGTAAGGACGGTACAAGGTTTTATGTTTCGTGCGCGCTGTGCTCGTTGGCTATCATGCTGGGGGTTTCGCGACATGGTTCGTGGACAGGATCCTCGTTCTTACGATCAACGGCCAAGGGCAACTAACGCTGAGGATTGCAGTGATGTGGTTTGTTTGGCGCCGAATCTCTTGAGGGCTCATGGGCTTGTGCACTGGGAGTAGAGATTTTCTGTTAATGACTGTATGTCACTGTCACTTGGACTTCACTTGAAAGAGGATGAGCACGTTCAAACATCAGGGCGGGTCTTAGTAATGGACGCACAACAACGAAACTCGGATTCGAACGTGGCGTCCGGCCGGTGGCCAAAGGCCTGTTAGCTATTCATAGACGGCATGGCATCTCACTGGAAGTTCTTGTTAGCCGACGTTCATCTATATTTGACAGTTGTTGTATGAACAGTACCAAAGACAATGATCTACCTTTGAAACCCCGTTCAATAGTGTATAGCCTCGTGTGGCCGTCCACACCGACTACCGAAGGTTAGTAGCAAAAAGAGCCAAGTACATGTGCACAAATATTTGAGCAAGTACTGTCTGTTCGTCGTCAAATTTCCACCAGCTCTCATGGTTCGCAATGCCAGCTCACCTGCTCATGCGAACATCTCCTGCTCGAATCCATCGAGTGTAGACGAGCCGAGCGAGGAACTGTTCGATGATATTCCAGGCAGGTCAGGTGTCGTGGTGCTTCCGTGGAAACCCTCGACCTGTAGTGAGTATGAGCTTGGTGGCTTGACCTTGATAGGAATGCAAACAACTGTTGAGAAGGCACAAGGGCAACGTAGGATATTTCGTAATAGTTGTATAGTGATTTGTCATGTTCATTCATTTTATTTAGAGTTCGCTTCAACAGCCAAGGTAGCGCTTCTCTAGCCATCGCTTCTCCATATCGTCGACGATGCGGCAGACCACAACCTTGATGTCAGGGAATACGCTCATCAAACGCCTGAGACCTTGCGTGCCTGCGGTGTATGTGACGAAGACGATCTTGTCTTCCTTGACGCCATGGTCAAGCAGAACCTTGACAGCCATGAGGGCAGCACCGCCACTGCTCATCTGGGGATCAAGAAGCAAGACACCACTGTGCTTGCTGATGTCCGGCGACAGGGAGTAGTAGTGCAGCTCAGGTTCACCAGTGCGGAAGTTGGTCTGGATAAGCATGCGTCCGGTGCTGCAATCAGGGATCACCCGCTTCAAACCAGTCTCCAAGATGCTGCCTCCGCGAAGGATCACGACAGCAGAGACTACGCCGTCGAGTGCCAAGCCGTTGTAGACGTTTCCTGGCACTGGCGTCTCAACAACACTCGACTTGTAAAGCAGCGGCTCAGTGGCCTTCTCTATCAACATTACAGCCAGACGGTCGAAGTAGAACACAAAGTCTTCCCGGACCAAGTTGCGCTCCATCAGTCTGGTGTTGATACCACGGACCTGGTTGGAGTGCTCGAGGATGATCACGTTGGGCGACATAGGAGCGTCTTCCGACACTTGGCCGAGTCGCCGTAGCTCAGCCTGATGAAGACTAGACTTCTCATCCAGAGTTTTGTGCACTCGGTCAGAGATCATGCTGATAGCAACTGTGTTCTCGATGCCGCGAGGGACGATGATATCTGGATTTAACCGTAAGCCTTTACTCCGTGTACAATTGTGCAAATTGATGTGGTATTGTGGGAATCAGATAGGAGCGAAAGACGTGCTTGATGATTGTTTCAACAGCGAAATTCAGTTGAACTATGCTTTATTTTGAATCATCATGATGATGGGGGCAAGACACAAAAAATATTTCGACTTACCGCCAACGTTGCGTTGCGGCTCAACGTACTTGTGGTAGTTGGGCTTGACAAAGCTGAACCACTGCTTGATGCAGCCCTCGATGTCTCGTCCGCGCTCTCGCACATCACGAAGCAATCGTCGGGACAAGCAGAGGTCAGGTTCGGCATCGGCAAAGATCTTGAGATCAAGCATGTCCAACACACGCTGATCGTGCAAGGCGAAAATGCCTTCAAGGATGAGCACATGTGGCGAATAGATAGTCGTAGACTGATCTAGACGTGCATGCTTCTCGAAAGAATAGACAGGGATATCTGCCTTTTTGCTAGTGAGGCGTCAGTACATGATGCTTTGCCGATGAGCCACAGGACAACATACCCAGACTTGATGTCTCGCAGCCTGTCGACCAGGACGTCGAAGTCGATTGCCTCTGGGGCGTCGAAATCGTACTCGCATCTGAAAGCAGCCGCACTCTCTTCTGGCGTCAACGGCTTGTAGAAGCTGTCCATGGACAGGATCACCACCCATGGCAGGCTCAATTCCTTGATGATGGCATAGGCAAGCGAGGTCTTTCCAGAGCCAGAGCTACCAGCTATGCCGATGATCGAGGTATTGGCCCATGGCGGGGAGTAGTGAGCCCTGTCCAGACGTCCTGTCGAATTGCTCGAGTCGGGTAGCGCATCCTGGCTAGAGTATGTGTTGGGTGGAGTAGACTCCTTCGTGGCCTCCATGGCTCATCGAATTCGCCAGCTCAGAACAGCGGCCGATACAGCAATGGTCCACATGGCGTTCCAGGAGATGGAATGGTGAGTGGAAAGAAATCCAAAATGAGGACCGCGCGAAAGCCATTTTGGCGCGCTTCGGCACCGCCTCGGGCTTGGCGCTGTCAAAAGCGCTGCCGCGGGGGAGAGCACAGCACCTCAGAGACTGCCGGCCATTCATAAAGAGCTTCCTTCTCTTCTTCACGCCGTCTTCTTTCCTACCACACACTCAGACTCGCCTGCCTCTGCGTTGGCGTGCTTGCAGTGTCCACCTGCTGGAATGCCGGCACCTGCAACACCCGGGAAAGTGCCCTGAAAGGGAACAACAGGCCTGCTTCACTGGTACGTCTCCAAATTCCGCGCGCGCACTCACCGCAAAACATCATCATGTCCTCCGCGCTCTGGGTCAGCTGCCTCGGGTAGCAAATCACACCACACTTGCTAACCAACCCCAACAGCAATCCTCCCAACAACAGCGACATCTTCATTAATCGCATAATTTCCTGAAAATGGAGCAGAAGATCGCCGAGATGAAACCCAGCAAAAGGTACGCGCCTACAACCCACCACCTGTCCTCTACTTGTCAAGCCTCGCATGATGTTAAAACAAATGGGAATCTCTCCGAGGAAATAATGCGGAGAAAAAACTACTTTAGATGTTAGACTTCTGATACTATGGCTTGACCGTGGCTTGAGGACAATGGCGGTGTACACTTTCACGAAGATGCAAACGCTAACTCATATCAGTGACATCAACTCTGTCATCATGGACTACCTCATCTCTGAAGGCTACCCTGGCGCTGCTGAAAAGTTCGCGAACGAGACCAATCTCTTCCAGGGAGAAGCATTCGATGTCGAAAGCATCCGCGACCGCGTAAACATACGCAACGCGATCCTCGGTGGACGCATCGAGGAAGCTATCGAGCTCCTCAACAATGACGAGACCTTGGTAAGTCACATCACATCTCCGCTTCCCACATCACATGATTATACTTGTTTCATGCACCACTCGTAATCTCCTTCGGGAGGCACTTGACGAATTGAACACCGATCTTCAGTCCTCAGTATGACCTTTTGACATACATCTCACGCTTTCTCATGACATACTTGCAAGACCTCTTGCTAACATCATGAAAGATCTTAGATGACTATCCACTTCTCCACTTCAAGTTGATGCAACTTCAATTGGTGGAAATCATTCGCTCTGTTCTCGAGAAGAACAATGGCAAGCCTGCATCCGCAGACTTCCGCCCAGCACTCGAGTTCGCGACTACCCAATTGTCGCCTCGTGCTCCGACAGACCCACAATACCTGTCAGCACTGG
This sequence comes from Melanodothis sp. VS III C KN 2, assembly GCA_019775565.1. Classification (NCBI taxonomy): domain Eukaryota; kingdom Fungi; phylum Ascomycota; class Dothideomycetes; order Cladosporiales; family Cladosporiaceae; genus Melanodothis; species Melanodothis sp. VS III C KN 2. The sequence continues at coordinate 163,708 of JACWFM010000054.1, forward strand.
AGAAGACGATGGCCTTGATGATCTTCGACGCCGACAAGATGATACCAGAGATGAAAGGACTCCTGGATCTTGAGCTGAGAGAGTCAGTGGCCGGCGAGGTGAACAAGGTTATCTTGCAATCCAAGGGCATGCAGCCGGAAGCTCGCATCAGAGAGCTTGTCCGCGCAAGAGCATGGGCGGAAGCTCAAGCCAAGGCTCTGGATGTCTTGCCTCCGAACATTGATATTGGATTGGACGGCGAGGGCATGGTTGATAACGATGCCATGGTCACTGGGTAGATTAGTTGAAGGCACGGTGATTGAGCTCAGCTGTTCAAATGGCACATAACACACTCTCGCTCAATTGACTCATGTCGCAATACACTCAATCGGTCTTTGACCTGTTCAGTAGGCCAGCGCATCCAATTTTGCATTGAGCGGTCCAGCGCATGGCCAACGCCACGTAGTACGCGCTCTGCCCAAACCTGCGTGTACCATGCGGTATGAACTGCCGTCATTGCAGCTGCATAATGTGTCAGGATGACAAGCGCAGGTGGATTGTGAGCTTGCACTAGCGTGATATATTCCATCGAGACCAGCACCTGCCATCGGGATATATCCCCCAACTCAACATTCCCGTTGCGTAAGATGTGAGCTGCGTTTTGATATATTCCCCTCAGCTCGAGCAGAGCCGCTTGACAGTGATGAAGGGCATTGGAATCCAACCCATACGAGACTAGCATGCGCTGAACAGCTTCGAATTGAGCAGAGACATTGGGTGGAAGGCTGATCTCTGATGGCTCGGAGCAGCGTCGAACATGCAAGAGCTCAGCCAGTGGGCCTGTCCTAATGTGCTCTGCAGAAAGCTGAATCATGTCTCTGACACCCCTTGTCAAGATGAAATGCTCGGCAATCGTATTCACGCCGAGTGCCACGCAGTCCGTCCCAGCACAACTCCGTGCCATGGAAGAGACTGCCAGTATTGCAGCCAAAGCGAAACGAGCATCAGCAAGTTGAGGATCGATCGGCGATGACAGGATGGAGCGGAATTGCTCTAGCGCGATGGCCTGGTGTTTATCGCAAGTGTGCAACTGTCTGGCGGAGGAGCTGGGCTGGAGGTAGGCCAAGTGCAGAGCTGCCAGAGCCAGGATCCCGTGCATCAGAAAGGCATGTTTGATGGCTTGTTGCGGTATGTAGTCCCGCCAGAGGTGTATCAAATCCTTTCGAACACCCACGATGTCACATACTGTCGTCGCGTAGTGGTACATCAATTCCCTGGGTAAATGTCAACACATTTCCCGACATCCTGACAGTCCCATATATATGCAGCATCACACATACAGATCATGCGTCCACTCTTCAGAATTAGCAGGTATCGTCGGATCTGGCGCATTGCTATGATGAGGTTCTGGCGCAAGTAAACTGCACTCCTCATGCCGTCGAAGACAAGCGCTACACGGGACGAGTTCATCGCATTTCACACGCCTTTGCTTGCATTGTGAGCATCCTCGCCTCGATTTTCTGGATCCGAGCTGTGGCATCTTCTGATGGTGGAGATGCTTCAGGATGTACTTGCGATAGGGTCTTGACAATCTTGGTCAGTATCGGTAGTGTAGAACACAAGAGCGGTCGAGTTTCCCGCGAGCGTTCTACTGTTGCATATGAACAGTGGAGCAGAGAGAAGACCACGCCCGGGTTCCATCTCAAGCTAAGCTCGTTGGCTGGTGGGAGACTCAGGGACGTTGATCACCTTGACCGTCCGCATCCTGCGAATCTTTGATCTTGGCATGTCGGACTGGCCGACTTTCTGGTCGATCTGTGGGGACTGCATAGGAATAGGTCTCACTGGATCTCGTTCATTTTAAGCAGATATAGGCAATTAGTAATTCATATCCACCGCCTTCATAATCATGGCAGGAAGGGCCAACGACGTTACTGGCCAAAGCACGCAGAGGAGATATAATTGGCCAGCGACCCAACGGGGAGGATTCGTACCGAGTTCGAACGGGAAGAACGCATAGCAAACCTTAAATTCGCACCGAGATCGAGCTGAACATGGAGGCGGTGCTAACTGAGCTTACCCAGCGATGATCTTCTGCTGATCAGCCTTGACTCTCATCAGTTGCCCTGTAAAATCCGAGCAAGTGCTTCAGCATCCTAGTCTGAGTCTCCATCTGGCATGGTGTCCAAGATAAAGCAACTCAGCTGCTGCAGGAGGCGGGTCTGCTGTTGATCTTCCGCTCCTACTCGGACTCGGTACGGCTTTGCAAAGCCTCGATTGCATGAGAAATACTGGACGTCCCTTAGGTCATAAGACGCACAGGTATGTGGATCTATGGATTTTTCGCGATGCCCATTCCAATATATATACAAGTAAACAGTCGCATGTCATTGCAATGAACACAGCTACTCAATCTACTCAATCTACCAGCAAGAAATATCTTTGTCTCAGACCCATTTCTTGAATAACACTTTTCCTCGAAGTCGCTACGATGCAATTCCAAATTAACACGGTCGTTGGGCTACTATCTTTGCTTCTGGTTGATGGAACCAAAGGACATGCACTCACGGTCTCCAACCATTCATCAACATTCACTGGCTTCGATCCAGTAAGCAAGCTCGCAGCGCTTTGTACATTCGTCCCTAACTTTCCAACAGTGTGACGCACTTATCTCTGCCAACTTATCTCACACTGTATACCTCGCATCTTCCCCGCTCTACTCAACCCTCGTCGAAGGCTCCTGGACCGAAGATACGCAGAGGACTCCGTACTGCTTCGTTGTCCCTAGCACAACTGCAGAAGTTTCTAAGGCTGTAGTCGCCCTCAACTCAGCCGGGAACGGTGCCGGCGACTGGCACATAGCCATTCGGAGCGGCGGGCACGGGTCCGACAATCAGAACAGTATCACCAATGGTGTAGTGATCGACTTGACCCATCTGAATGCTACGGATTACAACCCCGAAACAAAGGTTGCCAGCATCGGGACTGGAGCTCGGTGGGGAGAAGTATACTCCGAGCTGCAAGAGCATGGGGTCGGGGTGACAGGTGGACGACAATCGCCAGTTGGCGTCGGAGGGCTTACTCTCGGTGGCGGAGTCGGGTGGACCACACCGCGAACCGGGTTTGCCTGCGACAATGTTGTCAACTACGAGGTTGTGCTGGCGAGCGGAGAGATTGTCAATGCTAATGCGTCTTGCCACTCTGATCTGTGGCGAACGCTCAAAGGAGGCAGTTCCAATTTCGGCATCGTCACCAAATTCGACATCGAGACCTTCCCGGCTAGCAACATCACGCTTGAAAGGCGTACTATTGGGCCTGAGCATACCGACGAGTATATCGAAGCCATCGTTGATTATACAAACCTGGATCAATCGTACGATGAGAACGCGATGGTATCGGTCATCTCCTACACCCCAGACGCAGGCATTATGATGACGGCTACTGAAGTCAACACTGTCAACAACGCCAGCACCACGGCTTTCGAGAAGTTTAATCGCATGCCAGTAATAACCACGACTGGCAAGAATTCGTACACTCTGCCAGACGCTGCCGCAATCGGTGCTCCGGAATTGGCTAAAAGCCGCGATGCCCAGTAGCTTGATCCCAACAGCACACAAAGCTGACGAGATGGCTGACACTTCGTTGCTAGAAACGTTGGAGCTGGGGCAGTCACAGTTGCTAACGACCGGCGAGTTGTAAAATACTTGTTCGAACAACAAGTGCAGCTCATCGCCAGCCTCAATGCCACCCTAGGGAAGAACTTTACCACCATGATCGAGCTCCAACCTTTACCTTTATACTTCGCTGAAATTGGCGTGAAGAAAGGAGGAAACATGCTTGGACTCGACCGCAGCCCACGCAACAAGCTTTACTTCGCACTAGCAGTCACCTTGACCACCCCGGAGAGTGTCAAGCAGCAGCCGCAAGTGTTGCAGCAGCTGTTGGGGACGATCGAACGTATCAAAGCGTTCGCCGAGTCGATTAGTGCTAGCGAGCAATTCGTGTATCTGCCATATGCGAAGGCTGTCCAGAATCCACTTGGGAGCTATGGTGCTGACAATGTGCGCTACATGAAAGAGGTCTCCAGACGCTATGATCCTACGCGGTTCTTCCAGCGTATGGTGCCGGGTGGGTTCAAGATCGACAGAGTTGGTTAAAGGTCATGATGGCCCATGATGGTGAGCTTCGGTGAGGTCAAGCAGTGACCAGACGGCCATCATTCTATGGTTGGAGAAGTGATTCCTTGTTGATGAATGAGCTGAGGTGGAGTGAAGACTTGATGGTAGTAAACTTGTTTATACGTATGGTAGCTTTTGTGTATGCAGATTTGTATGGATTACGTACGTAAACTTTAGCTTGTTCCACATGCGCGGGGCAGACGCCGAGCTCTGACGTGCCATCGGCCTCACTCACTGTGGTAAAGGCAAGCAAGCAAAGCATCAATCTTGCCGTGTCATTGCCACTGATGGTTTCTACCTCATTCCTCACAGAGATGCCTCGTACGCCAGATTGACAACAAAAGAACGGACCTTTCAATCATTACAACCACGACCTTGCCCGTTAAACCACACCGTCCAGCAACCGAGCTACCACGACAGCTACGTCGACCTGCAAACATGAAGGACAACTTCACCACCAAGATCCTCCACCGGGAATCCTCCGATTATGCAATCAAGAATCGCTACTACCGCAAGCTCTACAGCGATCCTTCGCTCATCGCCAACCTCGATATCGTTAACGAGCTTGACGGACATTCTGGCTGCGTGAACGCGCTAAGCTGGTCAAGATCCGGCGGCCTTCTCGCATCTGGCTCAGATGATCAACACTTGAACATCCACACATACCAGTCAGACCGTGAAGGAAAACAATTTCAGCTGGCTTGCACTGTCGCTACTGGGCACACGCAGAATATCTTTTCGGTCAAGTTCATGCCGCATAGCCATGACAATACTGTGATCACTGCTGCCGGAGATGGAGAGGTTAGGATCTTTGATTTGGAGCATTCGGGACAGGCAAGAGCAGCTTCGACAGCCTCCGCTATGGCAGCGGCAGGAAGGAGAAGAGGTCGGAACAATGTCTTTGAAGGAGTGAAATACCTTAGCGATGGGGACACCAACTGTCGAGTATACCGAAGCCATGGAGATCGGGTAAAGAGGATTGTCACCGAATCCTCTCCATACTTGTTCCTCACATGCTCGGAAGACGGCGAAGTCAGACAATGGGACCTACGGCAACCTTCGTCAGCATACCCATCACCGCATAGCGACAGATCTGGAGGAGACAGCAACGTGCCACCACCTCTGATTTCGTATAAACGCTACAACCTCGACCTCAACTCGATCTCCTGTTCCGCTTCACAGCCTCACTATATTGCTTTGGGAGGAGCTCATCTCCACGCTTTTCTACACGACCGGCGCATGGCTGGCCGCGACCGACTGAGCGAAGCTGGCACACCCATGTCATCACCTGGCCGAAGGTCTTTTGACGACGAAGAAACGATGGTTCAGGCTACCAAGTGTGTGAGGAAGTTCGCGCCAAATGGGCAGCAGAAAATGGGTAGAACGGAGAACGGACACATTACAGCATTGAAGATTAGCGATGCGCGACCGGACGAGATGATTGTTAGCTGGAGTGGCGATCATATCTACTCGTTTGACCTCCACCGTAGCCCTAATCCTGGAGAAACTAATTCGATGGAGTCTGCAAAGAAGGGATTTAATGACAGAGTCAAGACCGGTAAAGCGACAAAGAGGAAACGCCGGTCAAACGAGAGTGAGAGTTCTACAGCACAAGCTGAGACATCAAGAGTGACGTCTCGACCAAGAACTGCAGGCAATGACAGTGGAGAAGAGGATCAAGGTACCGCCCTTCGCATACGTTACCAGAACGGCCAACATGAAGACATAATGCTGCCAAACCGTGAGCAAGCTCGACGACCGGTCGCACCACTCTCGGCTAAGCAGAGAGATGCTCAAAGGATCGCGAAAATGACCGTGAGGATACGGTCGTCCCTGTTCTGTGCAGAACATGAAAGTCACGAACCACTCATTGCATTCACCTCCGCCCTGGGACTGTCAGCGAGCATCTTGTCAGACATGGATCAGGTGATGCGAGACTGGGGTTATCCCATGGATCCTTCGCAAAACGATATTCATTACCAGCACACTCTGCGCCGCAATCGTGAGAGTGGCAGAAGATTCGTACAAGCCGCTGGAACGCTTGCCAGAGCTCTCGGCGGCAAGATGCAAACGCCCTCAGGAGCTGCTAGTCCATTGATGTCCCAATTCTTGACCATAGAGACGCGGAGCAACGATCTACTATTGACGCAAAGCGAGCACTTCGGGTACGACTTCCTCAAAGCCATCCTCCTCTGGCTAGAGTCAGGCATCGGCAGCCTTGTCGAAGGCTTCACGCGACCAGGCGATATGTCACCGTCCTCAAAAGCAGCAGAGAGGCTACCAATCTCAGAGTCGCAAGCCACACCAGAAGCCATCGACGACGTTCTCATCCCATATCTCCTAGGCCTCGCGCAAGATAAGCCAGTCACAAATTTGGAAGCCAACAGGTTCGAAGTCGACGCGCGAAGACAGCTGTTCACATCCGAGCACGCTGCTGTAATTGCTTTCGCTGCTGCAGTCAAGATTCCCTTCGCTGATTTGTCTTCTGCGGTTGGTGAAGGCGCAGAACACATGCAAGCGCAAGATAGGCAGACAGCTTTTAGGTTTTGGGGCCTGAAAGCCGCCCGTGGTGTGCTAATCAATGCTGCCGAGGGAGTAAACTACATATTCGTGGATCGCGCATTCGGTGGGCTTGGTCGAGTGATTAGGGAAATCGAGGAGCAGGAAGCTGGAATGGAGCCTGTTAGCGAGGATGAAGATGAGCCCATCAGTCAGGCTGAGCTTGCGAGATTTGCTGGCGGCCCTGCTGACGAGGGGCAATCAAGGGCTGCGGAGCGTGAAGCCATGGCTGAAGCGGTATCTGCGGATATGATCGCTGATATGATGGAGAGAAGCGAAGGAGATGCGAGTCCTCGCTTGTCTGCCGTCGTCTCTGATGAAACCGACGAAGATGACGATAATGAATATCATGATGTTTTCGATTCAGATGAGGCTTTTGACGATGAAGAAGACGACGATGAAGGCGACTCCTCCGATCCAGACGAGGTCGACGGTGTGCCCAACTCCGGCCTTCCACGCTTCATGTACAGATCTGCCTTCGAACGACGCCAAATGCGTGAGAAGGTCGCATCGACCGTCCCCTGCGGCTCGCATACGCGAACCTACCGCGGACACTGCAACGTTAAGACGGTCAAAGACGTGAATTTCTTCGGCCTCGACGACGAATATGTCGTCTCCGGCTCCGACGACGGCAACCTCTTCATCTGGGATCGCAAAACTTCCCAACTCGTCAACATCCTCGAAGGTGACGGCGAGGTGGTGAACGTAGCTCAAGGCCACCCGTACGAAACAATGCTGGCAGTCAGCGGTATCGACCACACCATCAAAATCTTCTCACCAGATGCGCGAGCACGCGAAGCAGCCCGACTCGGTCGTGGAATTGAAGCTCATGATGCGAGTGGATTCTCTTCTCTTGCCTGGCCTCCTCGCTACGGTGGTCGACGCCGCCCCGCTCGCCACAGCAGCAGTAGTGCCACTTCCGAGCCAGCCGTTGGCCGCACCAACCATGAGAATGAAGAAGACGAAAACGACAACGACGACTACGTAGCACCTTCCGGCCTCGCGAGCCGCAGACGCTTACACCAGAGCTACGAGATCACGCAGCAGAATGACGTTGAACGAATGGGCGGGAATCAGGACGCTTTCATCACGGTAAGTTCAGAAACTATCCTATCACTCCCGGATTTTCGTTCTCCGATGCACGTTTGAAACGTACTTCCCCTGCCGCTTTCGCTTCATGAGCAGCACGAAGTGCCACATTCTTACAAACTAATCGTCCCAGCTTCCCCACCGCCATCTCTTGCAGCTGCTATTCGGACGACTGGGCAATGTTAACATGTTCCCTGAAGAGGAGGAGTAGGGAATTGAGTATTCGCCTGTAGCTGCGATTTTTTTGTTTTCCTGGGTAATGACGGCTCGCTGCTTCAAAACATGAATGCCTTTTGCGTTTTCTTTGACGTGACACATTGTGCTAACTCGAATGAAATGATAGCGTTCGATGCTCGCACAGCTTTCTGCTCGACTTATGGCTTCGCGTGCTGCAGGAGTACAGCCTGGGAATAATGGTCTTGGGGTGCAGGTGGAGGGTGGGCCTGAGGATGAGGTTGCGCGGCTTGTTTTGGGGGATGAGTGTAGGGTCATGTAGAAAATCGTGAGAGACGTCTCGACCTGAACTAAAGTCTTTGAGGGTTCGAAACAAGGAGTCCATTACCACAGACCTCGTCGGTCTCACTCCTAATTGTACTAAAGTTGTCCTGTGTGACCGTGGTCACAAATGCTGACTGAACGCCATTTTCCTCTCCGTAATGCCCTCTTCGTCTCATAAACCTGAAATGACACTCCAATACCCTCTTGCTGCCCACGCAATCTCAGAGCCCTCACTGTCCCTTCGCCTTCGCGGCCTTGGCTGCTCTCTTCCTATTGCTCCTAACCATAACCACGCTCAAGAAGCTTCCCACCACAGCACCACCGAGAAGAAGGAGAATGACTGGAATTCGAATGGCCCAGACGCGGGGCGGAAAGAGGGATTGGATGAAGTGTGAGTCGTCGACGAAGGGCTGTTTTGAAGTCGTTAGGTTAGCTCGGTGCGGTTTCTTTGAATTGCTGGCTCGTTCTAACGCCTACAGAGGCTTGTTCCCCGAAAGTCATTTTGGAGTGAGGTGAGAGGTTTAGGCATACCATAAGGAGAGTCCAGACGGTGTAGTAGGCGAAGATGGTGCTGGCGATAATAAGCATTGCGAGGCCAACGAGACGGTCGAGCTGGCGGGGGTTGGCTGTTAGCTTGTGTACTGTTACGCCTGGTGGCAATAGATGAATGGTTCTTACAGGGTTGCTGGCGCCCATTTTTGGTGTATTTATTTATTATTATTGAATCCGAGGTGTTTTCCGTTCAATTGTTTCGGTTTTGGTGTTTGTCGAATGTAAGGTTAACTCGCATCTCGCATCTCGCATCCCCGCAAGTCAGGGACCACGAACCAGACCAGCTGGCAGTGAAGCCGGCGACCTTGGCGCTGCCTGGCTTTCCATGTGATAGTTCGCCATCCGAATACATCACATAAGCCGCCTATCGCCCGCCAGACCATCTCCCTTTGCACCCACCTACCACACAAACACCCTCAGCGACACTCACTCGCTTCATACCACCGACAACACACCAATCCGCAGAATCTACAGCACAACATGTGGATCGTTGACTGGTGTATGTTGATGCCCTTCCACCACCCATGCCCTGCAGCCCGCCAGCCAGGCGCATACCTCGAATCCTCCATATGGACAACAAGAAACACTCGCTGATGCCTCTTTCTCTTCACAGTCTGGGACATGCTCGCCCAGCTTGGGCTTGCAAACAAGCACGCTAAGCTGCTCTTCCTCGGTCTCGACAACGCCGGCAAGACCACTGTACGCCTACCTTCTCCCGCCACTCCAACATGCATCCACCTACTAACACCCGCCTCCAGCTCCTCCACATGCTCAAGAACGACCGCGTCGCAATCCTCCAGCCCACCCTGCACCCGACATCCGAAGAGCTCTCCATCGGCAGCTGCCGCTTCACCACCTTCGATCTCGGCGGCCACCAGCAGGCCCGCCGCCTGTGGAAGGACTACTTTCCTGAGGTCTCCGGCATCGTCTTCCTCGTCGACGCCAAGGACCCCGAGCGCTTCGCCGAGAGCAAGGCCGAGCTCGATGCGCTGCTCAGCATGGAGGATTTGAGCAAGACTCCCTTCCTTATCTTGGGCAACAAGATCGACCACCCCAACGCTGTGAGCGAGGACCAGCTTAGGCATGAGCTTGGCCTTTACCAGACTAGTAAGTTTGCGGGAGAAAGATTGGAACCCGGTGTCGGACATTGTATACTGACTGGAATTCTTTTCCAGCTGGCAAGGGCAAGGTCCCTCTCGAGGGCATCCGCCCCGTCGAGATCTTCATGTGCTCTGTCGTCATGCGCCAGGGCTACGGCGAGGGCATCCGCTGGCTCTCGCAGTACGTGTAAGCGACACGTGACTTGAATGAGAAATCGAATCTCCCGACGAAGACTGCGGGTCTGGTGTTTGCACAATACGCGAAGCAAGACTCGATTTGAAACAAGGAGACCTAGAAGAGCCAACGAACTATCCGGGCACGGAGGAGATAGAGTCTCATGTGATAAAACAGGGACACAAAGAAACGGAGTTAAGCAGTCGAAGGGCGCAGGGAGGATGATTTTGTTGCGGTGGACATTACCTGTTCCTTCTTTTAAGTAAAACTTTACGCAGCGTTTGTTACGATTGAGATGTTCTATTTGACCAGATGATTTCGTGGTGCGAGCATTGATGAAGGGGCACGTGAGATATTTCCTGCCTGTTGTAGTCTCGAGACATGTGATACGAGTCCAAATCAAGAAGATCGACACTATGCGCAAATTGAATGTGATGTGTACAGCATGTCAAAGTGTTGTGTAATAGACTTCAAAGACTACCGCTCAACTTCTTTGTACTGCTCGGGGTTCTACGAATCAACCATACCTTAGGTCAACAGAAATTTGCATCCATCCCAATAGCAGAACTATACGCCACTATTGTTTAAAGTAATTAATGCTCTTTTCTGTCATTCGAGTTGGGAGGCAAAAGACCGTCCTCGCCAGCCAGCCAGCTCCCAAAAAGCGCAACCCCAAACGTCAACTCCAAGGGTTGACCCCTCGGCCACCGCAACATAACTTCGAAACATCAGTAACACCATCTTGATAAACACACACAAGGCCGCCATGGCCGAGCTATTACAGAAGACAGACGCCGCATCTGATGCATCACTAAGTCCTCCCACAAACACAACCGCGCCACCGGAGAAGGCAAGCGCAATCTGGACACGCCGCTTCATCATCCTCACTTTCTGGGCAGTGGTAGCGACGCTGGGCTTGCCGCATTGGATATGGACGACATCGATCCATCGCGAGGAACTACCTGTGGAGGAGATGGCGAGGTGGGCGGAGGGGAATGTGAGTGTTTTGGGGTGAAGTGTATTCAATTTATACTATGTATATGCTGACATCCCCGGACTAGGCGTGTGAACTTCAATATCCCGTTCGTGTGGTATTGGAGGCTCCGAATAGACCGGCTGAGCAGTTGCAGAGTTTGGCTGGTGAGGTGCAAGACGCGCTGAGACGAGATGGGGGGAGAGATGTGTATGATTTTGAGGTGTCTGCTAAGAATGCTGGGCTGGATGGCGCAGGGGAGCCTGCGATTACAGTCGTCTTGAAAGAAGACGAGACGACGACAAGCCCGGTGTCTGACCTGCTCTCGATGACACCAACTTTGGAGATCACACATGGATCCGCAGGAAGCAATGCTCTCCCCGCCTTCTTGGTTCAAGAAGTGAGGCGAATCTTCCAAGATGAGCAAGCATCCGTTGCCTACCTCCTACGAGGCAGCTCGTTCGGCAAAGTAGGCGAGGACTTCCAGCTTGACCATGAAACGACACAGGCAATCGAGAAGCGGACTACACGTGCTTTCAAGTACGCGTCGACATACCACGTCACGTTCTCACTCTTTGCAGCCTCAGCATCGCCCTCGGCCTGGGATATCGAGGAGGCTGTCCAGCAATATATCAACCCACTTCTCCGCCAACTTGCCACTGTCAGTGACTTCCACATCGACACCCAAGTTCAACTATTTGCTTCATTCTCGCCTTCTATCGCTGGCCCTCAACTGGACGAAGCAAGCAACACATACAAACTCTTGCACTCCGATCTCAGTGGCTTCATCAACGCCGCAGAGTGGCCCTTGAGCCCCAGCATCGGCTCCGGACCGACCATCAACATGGTCCTCTACGTCCCGTCCCCCTCTCAGAGCCCTCTTCTCCTTGAAAATGGCGGCAACAGCTGGACCATCCCCCAGTGGGGTGGCGTGCAGATTCTCAACCCAAACAATACGCAAACGACCCGCCTGACAACCTCCGATCTCGAACCAGTCATGCTCACCTTCGCCGAACAACTGATGTCCCTCCTTGGCGTCCCCTCAACACCACCCTCCCTTGCCCTACGCATCTCACGCCTCAAACGCGAGCGCGCAACAAGCCTCATCCTGTCAGCCTCCTCGACCCTCGGCGCCTTAGTCCGACTCACCCACAAACTCGAAAGCATCGCTATCCCAGCTTCCGTCGCAACCTCCGTCGACCTCACTCTGCACCACCTCGAAGCTGCCTGCAGCAGTCTCCGACAAGGAGAATATCAGCTCGCACTTGAAAATGCACGTGTCGCTGAGGCGGAAGCGGAGAAAGCGTTCTTTGAGCCTTCGATGGTGGGTCAGGTGTATTTCCCGGACGAGCACAAGGTTGCGGTGTATGTGCCGCTGCTGGGTCCGATGGCTGTGCCGCTTGTGATGAGTGCGCTGAAGGAGTTGAAGGGGTGGAGGCAGGGGAAGGTTAAGACCGCGTAAGATGTCTTGTATGAGGGCTAAACCTCAGCATTATAGTTTACATGGGCACGGAGAATTAACATATGGTTTCACTTATTTTCTTGTGTAATCTATCACCCATATTTGGTGTCATAAGATGTTATCTCAACCTCTTCCTGGATCCACGCTACTTGTTATGTCTGACCAGTAAGACAAGCAGTTTCCCTTACAGCTTTCGGCGCATGTCACCACGCATCATTGAGGTCGACATAAGCACGATTTGTGTTTCTTAACGCTGCGTCTGCAGCACGATATCCTGCTTGAAGCCGGTAGCTTCTTGTGCGCTCGCTAGGATAATCTCATATGATGCATAACCATACAGCATAATAAATACATCCAACACGCCGCATGCTCGCAGTATTTCAAGCCAATAAAAAAAGACAGCATTGATGTGATGAGTGGTAAAAGAACATTAGCCCGGTTGATATCTTTCTCTAAGCGCCAAGCACCGAGGCAGAACAGGGAACAGCACCCAACAAGCTTCTGACTTCTCCAGTGGTGGCGTGCAGCTTGCAGCATGCAGCTTGCAGGCCTGGGCGGCTATGCGCTTCTGATTGGTGTGGCCTGGGAATCACAGCGCTTACATGAACACCCTCATGGGCTGAGAAGAGCTGAGGGGAGCATGGCGGCCGGACGCGTGCATATCCTCACCGTGTACTATCTGTAGGATCCTGCTTATCCTTGAGGGCTGGTCCCATCTTCCCTCCCTCTCCCCATTTCTTGTGTCTATACCGCTTGGCCGTTTCAGGGCTCGAATGGATACCTGAGTCTGACTGAGTGCCTGCGACGACTGCGCGACTGCGACAGGATACATACCGCTTTTGAGAACTTCCATTCTGGACGGGGAGAAGCACTATACTGCGCGGTGCGCACGCCCAGTGGCTCTTCTCGCACGAGACGGCCACCAGATCTGGATAATAGCATATACATATATCATCAATACGTCCCCACGACCGTCCGACCAGGATGCCTCGATTCTTCGTGACCCGACGCTGGCGCTTTGCCAGAATAATGTACGCCTTCTTCGTCGTCGAGTTCCTCCTCACAGTCGCCGTCCTCACCCTCTACGGCATCGCGGACCCAAACACATACCGCACCAGACTCTGGCAGAACGGCGCAGATGCGGGCTTCAATAGCGATCCTAGTATCGTGTTATACAGCTATGCGAACTACAAGCCTATCAAAACTCCACTGGTCTGGAGTCAATAGTACGTCTACAGAGAGGAGATATGTCCCGTCCACGTCACTTCCAGCCAGCTAATACCCAACCAGCACAACGACCTTCAACATCGCCATTTCAGTCCTCGGCATGTTCATTCTACTGTGCAAAGTAGTCATGTTCATCATGCACCTCTTCATCCCACTACTGGCTTTCTTCGTCCACGGCCTCATGGTAGCCCTCTACGCCGTCTCGCTGCGTAACCAATCCGCGCCAGACATGAGCGATCCCGAAAAGCCCAGCCCAGGCCTGCCTTGGTACATGAGCAAAGGCTGCAGCTACGCCACGCCCTCGAACAAAGGCTTCTGCATGCAAGCCCGCGCCAGCTTCGGCGTGACATGCGCCATGGTGCAAGTCAATCCAGAACAAGCACCACGTAAACACAATCTTCAATTCTAACACCAATCCAGAGCCTTCTTCAGCCTCGCCCTCCTCTACTCCGCCCTCTCCATCATTCCCACGCAACGCGAACGCTCCGCCCGCGCCGAAACCATCGAAATGGAAAAGCTCTCCGAGTACCGCCCGCAGACCATGACGCGCGACGAGCAACGCGACATGAATCGCCAGATCTTCCTCAACTTGCCCAAAACCCCGACGACGCCTTGGGGAAGGGATCCTTCGAACCCGATGACGCCGCGGACGGTGGCGTTTACGCAGTTGAATGGAGCGGCGCCGAGTGGATATCAGCACCATGGGACGCCGCAGGTGGTGGGTGCGGGACAGGGGCCGAGTAGGTTGTTGCCTTTCAGACAGCAGTATGGGGATGGGGTTGATGGGAGTTAGGAGGATATATCTTTGTTGAAAATGAATGTTTGGGCGTTCAAGGTGGCGATTAAAGGAACCTTGTGTTTAATTTGTTAATACCCCCGGAAAAGAAATGTATGAATCATGAACCTCTTGCGACAGGATCAACTATTATGTCTCTGGAACAAGGTACGTACATCTTTGGCTGCGGTCTTTCCCTTAGCAACCAACCCCGGGTTCAATTCTCTGTCCTGGCGTTTCCCGAGGCAGCAAGCTCTTCGGCCTAGACGAACAATATGAGGTCGAGACGAAAGACAAATGTCCGACATCAACAAGAGGAAGCCCACTTACAAACGATTGGCCCAAAAGCAGGGTACCTGGCTGTCCAGTGGTCCCCGATTCACAGCTCCAGCTGGATTAATCAAGCGCGCCAGCACCACGACCTTTAAACAACCCAGCCTCATAGTTTCCTGGCACGTGGGGACCCTCGTTCACTTCTTCTTTCCTTCTTGACGGCAGAGAGAGTAGGGACAAAAAGACAAAAGGATGAGTGCCCTAAGACGGAGTTGAACCGGCGACCTCGTCATTACTAGTGACGCGCTCTACCAACTGAGCTATCAGGGCTGAACAGAGCTGGAATTGCTCTGACTCGATGATGTCAGCAAATAATGTATTGATTATGTTCGTGTTGCTTCACATTCCATTTTCGATCTCGCGTACTGCAATGAGTTCCGAAGAAGAAGAGTGTCAAGAACCCAGCCTCCTTTCCGGTAATGTACAAACGATATAATACAAAGACAATCCTATAAGTACAATTCCATCCTTTCCAATGACGCACACTCTTTCCTCTACTCTTTCAACCTCAAATGATACGTCTCCAACTGCCCCTCCGTCATCCTCGTCGGACTCTTCACAAGCATATCCTCCCCCCTCCCACTCTTCGGAAAAGCAATAACATCTCTCACACTTTCTTTCCCCATCATAACAGCCACCAGCCGGTCGAATCCCAACGCCAACCCTGCGTGCGGCGGACACCCGGCGCGCAGCACTTCCAGTAAGTGCGCGAAATCCTTCAAGCGTGCGTCGCTCATCTGCAAGACCTCGCGCATGATCAATTCTTGCATTTCCGCGCTGTGGATTCGCCGACTGCCGCCACCGAGCTCGACACCGTTGACGACGAGGTCGTAGTGGTCTGCGCGCACGCTGAGGGGGTCTGTGAGCAGGAGGTCGACGTCCTCGGCTGTTTTCGGAGAGGTGAAAGGGTGATGGGTGGCGGCGAGGCCGGCAGCGCCACCTTGGCCTGGTTCGGCGTCGTTGCTGGGGGAGAAGAGCGGGAAGTCGTTGATCCAGGTGAAAGCGAAGCCCTGCGGGGGTTGGAGGTAGTTGTGCTTGACGGCGGACTTGTGCAGGGCGAGACGCAGATTGCCTATGGGCGTGGAGCCGCCGGAATGGTAGTCTGCGCGGGGCCGGGCTTGGATGACGACGAGGTCGCCGTCTTCGAGCGAGAGCATGTCTTCGAGGGCTTCGGCGGCTTCGAAGCCGAAGACTTGCAGGCCTTGGAGGGGTTTGCGAGTGTCGAAGATGAAGATGCCGGGCTGGCCGTGGGGGTTTTGGATGAAGGGTTGGGCTTCGGGGGAGTCCATGAAGGTTGTGACGAACTTGCGGGTTTCGTTGGCGTCTTCGGCGATGGAGAATTTCATCACTTCGACGATGGGGTCGTTTAGTGGTCCGATTTTGTTGACGAGGTCGACGGGGATCATGTATTCGATGCGCTGGATTTCAGAGCCCAGGCGGAGATCAGGCTTGTCAGAGCCGTATCTCGACATGGCTTCTTCGTACGACATGCGTGGGAAAACGTCCGGTAGGTCGGTGGCTCCCAGTAGCTCTGTCCATAGCCTTTTCACCACAGCTTCGACAGTACGCATGACGTCTTCGGCCGACGCGAAAGACATTTCCAGATCGACCTGAGTGAACTCGGGCTGCCTATCAGCTCGAAGGTCTTCGTCGCGGAAGCACTTTGCAACCTGCATGTAGCGAGGAATTCCACTGGCCATCAATATTTGCTTGTACTGCTGAGGACTCTGAGGCAAAGCATAAGCTAGACCAGGTGCTCGCGTAGGCACCAAGAATTCTCTCGCGCCTTCTGGAGTAGACTTAAACAGTAACGGGGTCTCGATCTCAGTGAAGTTGTGCTTTTCGCAGAGCTCGTTGCGTACAATACGTGCGGCCTTGCTCCTGAATGCAAGGGCGTTGCGAACAGCCGGATCGTTTCGAATTTGGAGATGGCGTTGTTCCGGAGGGAAGACAGTGTCTTTCGACATGATGATGTCGCTAGGGAATGCGTTCAGAGGCGTGATGTTGTCGACTTTGACTTCGACGCTCGTGATGAGACCAGCTCTGGTTTCGCGGTTGCTGCCCGACGGAGCCTTTCGCGCTTTGATTGTGCCATTGATGGCTACTGGCGAGTGCTCTTGAAGCTCACGCAATGTGGCGTGAGGCGAGTTACTGCCATCGACGCCTTTGGTCGGAGTTGAGACGAGCTGCACGGTGGCGCCAAGAGTCATGTCGTGGAGCTCAGCGAAGGTTAGAGACTTGGACGCATCCCGACGAGTACCAATGTATCCATGTAGGACGACTTGTGTATCGTTCAACTCCGTGCCCCGTGTAGCGAGCTGGTCGAATGTACATGATGCTGGTGGGAAGTGTACTGGTGTGATTGTCAATATAATTCTAGCATTAGCCAAAGATTGTGTATATCCTACAAGACCTCTTGAAATTCTCCAGTACACTGGCACTGTCAGCCGTACTGTACAGCCTCGTCTGACCTGTTCTTTTATTTATGGGTCCGGCGAGCCTCCCCAATGACTGGACAGACTCGATGCTCAGCGTTCTACATGATGCAGGCAAATTGAGCAAACGAGCTCGTAGTGCTGGTGATACAGCAGTGCTCAGCGCACGCCTTTGAAATGACATGGAGGGAAAATTAGAACAAGACAAGCGACCTCGATGAATCGTCTCCTCGAAGCTGTACAGCAGCATCGCCGAGCAACGAATGGAGCCCGCAGCGGCTTCCCAAAGCAGCTAGCGCGCGCGTCGCAGCAACACTTTTCTCGCAGCGCAGCGCCCGTTCTCTTTCTGCTCCCTTCAATGACCCTCCTATTCAAAAGGATGTACGTATTGTTTTCTCCACCACCCGCTCAAAGCACCAGCTAACGATTATCTCAGGTGATGAAAGCTTAGCGTGTATCAGATGAAGCAGTGTTCCATTCAGGGTGCTCGAGCTCTCCCTTCACCGGGCTTAAGGGCTTGAGTATCCGGATGGGACCAGCATGATATCTGCGTTCGGCACACCTCCTTGTTAATCAACGGACGCGACGAAGCAACTCTGACTTACTTTTTGAATCCGAGGGTTATTCTGGCTGTCGGCGATCCTGTGCCATTCAGCCTCCACCTTGCTGAGATCTGAAATCTCGTGTACAGTTACGATAATCTGAATGAAACCATTTCCTACCAGTGTTTGTCCTCTCCTCCAGCTCAAGGACCAGTATCAAGCTCCATCCTGCTTGATCCCATCGTGACATACACCGTCATTCGAGGTACTTACAAGAGGCCGAATGTTTCCATCGCGGCCTTTTGCACCTCGGCGCGGTAGAGCAGCAAGCCGCATCAACAAGTTGAGGCCAGCCTGTCAATGCTGCCTTGACTGTAACATGTTCGCGACATCCTTGTTGTTACTCTCTACAGATCTGCTGTGATATTGTATCCCTTATGCATGTCTGCTCATATGAAGACGAGAGACATTGCCACGCCAAGGCTCGTCAAGCCGGATGGCCAGCTTCCAGGTGGTAGCTTCCGCGCAGCAACGTAGGCTTCCTGTTTAAGGGCATCCAATCTCCCGTAGACGACTCGTAACAACCCACGCCCCGCAGCCTGCCGGGATACAACTGCGCATTCATCACCGCTCCCCTTCGCGAACAATGCTACTGCTGCCACCCTGAAACGCGCCACGAACCACGCCGTCCCGCCTCACCACTACCAACACCATCACCGCCCCGCTAGCACCGCCGCCCTCCAGCTCACTTCCACCACCAGCTCATGTCGAGCTCCTTCGAGAAGTCCGTCAAAGGCGGCACCAAAGTCAAGCTTGCGCCGCCCAAATCAAAATATGTCGAGCACATCCTGCTCGCGACCCAGTCCGGCGAGGCTGGTGTCGCAGAGGTGTTTCGTACCCTGACCCACCGCCTCCGCGACTCGACCTGGACGGTAGCCTTCAAGTCGCTCATCATTGTGCACCTGATGATCAAGGAAGGCACTCCAAACGTCACCCTCAGCTACCTGAGCGCGGCACCCACACACCGACTGGCGATCAACAGTTTCACGGACGTGCAGACACAGGGACACAACATTCGACGATACTCTGAATACCTCCTGGCCCGCGCGCAGGCGTTTGAGGCGGCAAAATGCGACTTCGTTGCGAATGGACAGGAGCATGTAAAGAGGTTGACGGTGGAAAAAGGCTTGCTTAGAGAGACGGAAATCATCCAGGTTCAGGTCAGGTCGTTGGTGAAATGTAATATGCTGGATGATGATATGGAAAACGAGATCTCGCTCACGGCTTTCCGTTTGCTTACGCGAGATCTCCTCGACTTGTACGCGGCGGAGAACGAGGCGGTCATGAATGTGCTGGGCCACTACTTTGAAATGTCAAGGACAGATGCGGAGCGTGCTATCAAGATCTACAAGACATTTTGTAAACAGACGGATCAGGTGGTGCAATACCTCGGCGTAGCGCGCCAGTTCGAACACGCCACGCGTTTGGAAATCCCCAAGATCAAACACGCACCTACGAGTCTGGCGGATAGTCTGCAAGAGTATCTGAACGACAAGGAGTTCGACATCAACCGTCGACAATATCTGGCAGAGCAAGAAGCAAAGAAGGCAGGCAAGCCGTTCTCGAAACCTGCAGCACAACAGAAGAGCCAGCCAGCAGCTTCGAAGCCCACAGAGAACACGCCAGCAATCGCTGCTCCAACTGAGCAACCCAAAGGACCGGCTCCCGATCTCATCGATTTCTTCGACAGCATCGAGCAGAAACAGCAACCAATGGCTCAGCCAGTGCAGCAATACCAGCAGCCACAGCAGCAGGGATTCGTCACGACGCAGCAGAGCAGCTTTGGGGCACCACAGCTTGGCTTCCCTCAAACTTTCCAACAACCTATGCAAGGGCTTCAACAGCAGCCTACCGCGAATGGATTCATGGGCGGCGATCAGTCAACCAACCCATTCGGTCAGCAGCAGCCTGCTATGACTGGATTTACTGGCAACGATCAAACAACAAACCCCTTCGGCCAACCACAATTGCAACATGCCCAGCCTCCGCCAGCCCAGCTGCAACCCGTGCAAACCAACTACACAGGCGCTGGATTCGGTGGATATGGGCCACAACCGCCCCAACAAACGTTCACCACCGGCGGCGCATTCCCACAAGATGTTCAACAACCGTTTGGAAACACCACAGTGCAATCCCCAGCTCAACTGCAACCTCAACAAACAAACCCCTTCAGGCAAAGCATGATGCCTACCGGCACCATGGGAGTTCAAACCAACCTCGACAACACCGCAGCCATACAACGACAAAACACAAACCCATTCGCGAAACACACCCAGCCACAAATGTCCGCCTTCCAGCAACAATCGATACCAGAAGACGGCGTGCCACAGGCTTACCCTCAATCGACCTCACCCTTTGGCCAACAGCAGCAGCAGCAGCAGCAGACAGGCCTCCAGCCACTACAAGCACAGGCGACTGGAACCAACCCTTTCGCGCGCCCTCAGACAGCAACCAACAACACTGCACCACTGCAAGTCCAGGCGACCGGCACAAACCCCTTCAGACAATCAATGTTCGTCAACCAACAAACAGGCCAAGGATGGCAGAACGCGCCGCAAGCGACCATGGGCGGCTTGGAGCAATTGGAAACCATTTCTGTGTTCCCGAGGCCCGGACAACCGCAACCGCAGCAGCAACAATCACCTTGGGGTTAAGTCCATCTGGCATGGAGTCTTGTAATATTGTCTTGATCTTTCCCTTCTTGAGTGGAATTAGCGATGGCGTTTTTATCTCTCTTGTTTGGGGGCACATGAGCGGAAGAGAAGAAATTGGTACGGGCGAGTACTACCCCCATTTGCATACCTGGTGCGTGATAGCGTAGAATAGCGATGGGCAAAAGCGAATTACATATTCTCGTGTGAAGGCGCCGTTAGCATTCTGATTTCATTTTCCCTTCTCCACCAAATCTGTACATTGTGCCTCATGCGACACATTCATTTTCCAGCGGAGTCGGCCAAAAGTTATACGGTCAAGTCAGGCAGCATCTCGAATTTTTACCTGAGCTGCGTCGCCTCCACGTCGTGTCGTCAGAATACCGGTTGCTGCACTGGGCCCAAAGAAGGCACGTCCGGACCAAAAGAAAAAAAAATTGAAAAAGGAGGGGGGGGGGAAAAATGATGATGGACGATGCTGGTGAGCCAGCACCGGAAGACGTGTTGTGATATTGAAGAACTGTCATTATCATGAGATGCTCCTCAACAGGGAATCGAACCCTGGTCTCCCGCGACTTGTCGGTGTTAATGACAAGCGGAAATCATAGCCACTAGACCATTGGGGATGTGGTGTACTGAATTGTACACCAATGGATGAAGGTGTACACGACAATGCTACTTATTGTCGCTAAAGCGCCATTATGTGCTCGAACGCCGTAGCATCTCTATGCATCTTTCCCGTCGTTCCTTGTGTGTGTTCATTACTTCTTCTCCATGTATACAAACTACGTTCAACGCCTCCTTGTTGTAGTCGCAGGGGGCGTCTCGAAAGCATCATCGTCGCTGATCTCGTCGTCGTCCGGTTCCTGCAGTCTTCTAGTAGAAGCGGTAGCCCGGGCTCCGGCTGCGCGCGACGTGCGGCTGCTAGCAGCTGGGGTCTGACTGTTGAAGCTGAGCTGAGTCTGGCGGGATTGAGCAGCCTTTCTCGTTGCGGTGGTCTTGCTTGAGGCTGAAGCGGCGGTCGTCCTTTTCACAGGTGCGCGCTTTGGCGGAACTGACTCCTGTGTCATGAACAGGCCCCCTTCGTCGTCGTCGTCGTCGTCGTCCAGGTTGATGACTTCGTTTGCTTCTTCTTCCTCTTCTTCGTCGGAAAGTGTGGTGTCTTTCTTCTTGCCACGACCTTTGGCGGTAGCTTTGGTGGCCGGTTTCTTGCTCGCTGCAGCGGCCTTGCGTGTTGTGCCAGCCGCAGCTGTGCTACCACCTCGGCCTCGAGCGCGTGTACCTCTACCTCTGCCTGCAGTTGTGCGGGATGGTGCAACGCTCTCAGCATCGTCGTCATCATCGTCAACATCCATCGCATCTTGGTCCTGCTCGTCGCGAATGACCGAGTCCGGATCATCCTCCCAGTGACCGTCGAAGTCAGAGTCCCATCCGTCCGGTTTAGGCTTGCGATTGATACGCTTTCTAGCCATACGATCACCCTTCTCGAACTTCTGCTCCCACTTATTCTTCAGCTCCTCCATCATCTCCGCAATGGCGTTCTCATCTTCCATGTCGCCATCGTTGTTAACCAGATGATCGACTTGGTCGCCCATGGTGGTCATGATGAACTCCTCCATAGCGTGCTTGTCGTCCTTTTGCACGAATTGTTGCACGGCATCGCCAAAGGCGCTCTGGGGAAGGATAGTGAGGTTTTGTGCTGTGAGGAACTCCTTCACCAGTTCGTCAATCTTGATAGCGTCCATGTTGAGTTGCGCCATGGAGTCGGCATCGGGTACCTCGATCGCCGCTTTGGACTTCTTTATGCCAGCGGTCTTTTTGCGATGATATTGGATGATGTCGTTGGTGTTGGCGACTCTGTCGGCGTATCTTGCAGAGAATCGCTGCGGATTATCGATGATGTAACTCCCACCCTCAGGCGCCGTGTACTCGACACGCAGTCGGACGAGAGGCAAAGGTGGGACCAGCTCTTCGTCGGGCTCGTCCTCGTTTTCTTGCTGCAGCTCGAGCCACTCAGCATTCGCTTGCTTGATGAGTTCATCAACATGCTTCATGCAGAAACGGTCCACTGCAGCTTTGTTGTCTCCGCCTTCGAGACCTATCTTGCGCATCTGCCGATCTTCCTGAAGCACGACTTCCCTCATGACGAAAGGGCGAACTGATTTCAGTCTTATGGGTTCGTGCGTGAACTCTTTACCAGTAATACTCAAGATGGTAACATGCTTGGGTTCTGTTTCTGGCTGGCAAAGAGATGTGGCGACGGACGACCCAGGCTGGATTACTTTGAAGCCGCGCTCGCTGTTCGTTTCAGGTTCGATCTTGCACTCGTGTTCGTGGCCCCAGATGATCAGGTCAAGGAATTCGGGTAAGAAACTCTCGGGAAGATAGCCTGATTCGGTGTATGCGTGATGGTTCTGGTGCACACTTGCGAGGTTGAACCATTCGTCTTTGTGCACGTTGGGCTGAAAGAATTTCACGTTTCCGTCGCGGAATGTGCGGAAGAGGCGCTCGTCTCTGACATTGCTCATGCCGTAGAGCGCAAGCTTTGTGGAGCCTTTTTGGAGTAAAACAGGCTTGACCTGGATGTTGTCGGATTCCGGCGTTCGGCCGTAGTAGTTGAGAAGACCAGACATCTGCAAAATGTCGAGAGCGGCCAGATGTCCTTCACCGGACGGGTCGTCATGGTTGCCATGAATCGAAAATACAGGAATGGCGACGTTGATGTTTTCGTCCTCGTAGTTGACATGGTTGAAAGCGCTATTGCTGTCAGTGAATTGCATCGGACGAATTTGTGGTTTCAATGAATGCTCACCCGGCGAACTGTTCGCTTGCGTCGCTCAGCATCTCGATCTCACATGGCTTGTCACCATAGCAGTTCTGCCTCAGACTGCGCATGACCTGGTACATTGACTTGCGAGACGGTTTGTTCTCGTGGAATAGATCGCCGGCCAGAAGAACCATGTCGACATCGCGGTCCTTAGCTAAACACATGATCTCGTCGAAGGCTTTCCAGCTGTCATCGCCCCTGATAGGGTCGCGCTCGCCATAACCGACATGATTGTCTGTAGAGACCAGGACACGGATTGTGTCAGGCGCTGGTTGATATTAGCTAAATGCAATCGCTCATGTGGCGATCGAACACTTACAGTTAGCGGCGGACGGCATTGTGATATGCAAATCCTGGGTGTGATGGATCTGCAAAGTGGGTGTCGTGATTACAGCATCGCAGGAAGAGTCGCGGGTCTTATGTAGGCGGTGCACCGCTTCTTGTAGACGTTCGCGGTGCTTTCGCCAGTGAAGTCGCAGTGATTGATTCGCTACACCAAAGCCCAAGCTTCTGGCGCCCTCCAGGCAGGCAGGCGAGAAGACGCGCGATCACGTGCACTTTATAGGATTCCCAAAGGAGATCCGCCCCGCAGTCTTGCATCTGGACTACGACTACAGCGAACGACGAACCACCAGTGAGAAGTGTATATCGAAGAAATCAGATGCAATGAGACCCTCAGGCGCATTGTTCGCGCGTTCAGTCTGGAAAGGTACGGCCGACAAAATGCGCTCTCTTGCTGATCGCCTGCTAACAGTATATCCATAGGCCCTCACATTGTTCCGTACGTCAGTCCAAGACACCACGCTTCTGTCTGAAGTCACCTCCTAACGATACGACTCCAGTTTGCCCATAGTCAGGCCAAAGGCTGGTGAGCGTGTGCCTCCGATCAAGACACAAGCGCGAGCTGCGACGATTCTTCCCAACTTTGTTGGTCTGATCTTCCAAGTACACAACGGCAAGGTCTACAACGATGTTCGGATAACGGAAGACATGGTGGGACACAAGCTCGGAGAGTTCTCAGCGTATGTTTGACCATGCCGAAGAAGTTGGAGATTTGTCTGACACTTAGCAGCACACGGAAGCGCTTCATGTACAAGCAGACGAAGAACAAGTAGAGGGCGAGAATGGACTGCATGGGAACGGCGCAAATGCATCTTTGGGCGATTATACCACCGGAGAGAACAGTGTAAAATATTTGTATACTATGGCGCTTAGGATTGAGGAACCTACAGCGGTTAAGAGGGTACAGGAACCACAGAAACAAGTCATCTCTCCGCGGCGCACTGTGTACATGTTGTTGCAGGCTTGCGATCTTGACCGATCTCATTTTTTGTTTTCTGCAAGCATGAGCTGACTTGGCAGATTGTGGAGGGCTCGATAAGCTACAGACTAGGGAAGGCGAACATCCTGCACTGAACACGCGAGGGCATTGGTGTTTTCAAGGTTTAAATCTCCGATGGCCATGGCATGAAGATGTTCCGTCTGATGGATCCTTGAAAGTCCGTTGGGCTGGGACTGCTCTTTCCGGCCATAAAGCGCTTGGTAGGTGACTTCCAGACGATGAACGGAATCGCGAAGCTCTTTCGCATTGCTTGTAGGAAAACACCTGACCATCAGCAGGAACCATCATAACAATGCGCAGTGGTACTGCCCTTGCAAGGCATCCCACGTCTTCATCTCATCTTGTCTCATCATCCAGTCTCTCCTCCATACTACACTATCAACCACCACACTCTCGTTCAAACACTCGCTTCGTTTCTCATCGCAACCCCGACCATTCCCAACTCTTGCTAATTGTCTGTTCACCGCTCGTTACAACACACGTTTCCGCTGCCGCTCGCTACTGATCCTTGTCGCCCTGGTACGTTGCAATCTTCACACGTTCATCCAGTGTCGTTTGACTGACAAGTGTACAAGCCCATTCGCTTCCCTCCGGCTTCAGAGCCTCGTACCTCGACGGACCATACCTCACCGTAATCATAATCGCCACCCTTGTGCTTTCTCCGACCGTGTCTGCTTTGTCATGACGATGGCAGACAGGACCACGAGACGGATCTACTCAGCCGAACAGCTGCACAAGCTGCGTGGGTCCTTCTCGGCTCCCAAGCTTCGAGAAGCGATTGAAGAGCACGATGGTGAAGATGCAGAACTTGTCAAAGGTACCTCGCTGCCTTTTCCTCCGCCAGCACCTCCGCCTCCTCTTCCGCCTTCGCAACCCCTCCCTCCCGTCTCGCCTAACTGCACTTCTGCCTCAGGTGGAGCCGCTGCTCAGTAACGCGCTTTGTACCGCGCGATTCACCCCTCGCGCTCACTCAAGACCACCGCACATGCTTTCAACCCCAGCATACCATACTGCCATCGCCACCCCCATCCACACCTCCACTGTGCACCATGTCGAGGCTGCCTCGAGAGCCGAGCTTCACTCTTCACAAAGAATGGGTGGAGAGTCTTCTCGAGACTCCGTCGCCGAAACATAAACACGCGCGTGACACTTCGCTAACAGAAGATGAATCACCAGTTCACGTCTTGCGCGAGTCCAAATCTTTCGCAGCACGCTCATTCCGTTCCCGCACGCATGCAAATAGCGTGAACTTCTCATCCAACAAGCTGAACGATGAAAACATTGCCGTTTACGTCGACGCCAACCAAGACCCGCCACCGCGAGTGATTGCAAGCTCCAAGCCACACGTCCTTGGAGAAATCGCGAACAATGGCCAAGCACCAAGATCCGGTCCGTGGCGCCTCCGCACGTCGCCCACACCCTCCATCCGCAAGTCGAAAATTGAAGCTCTGGTCAAACACCACGGCTCTCCCCAGCATGTACGGGTCACTGCAGGCGGCCGCATCGTGCCAAGTGAGCAGTCTCCTCTCTGTCACCCGCGTTTCGGCTACAGCGCCATCAAAAGCAATGGCACTCTGATCAAGGTTGCTCCGAATCACGTCGGCAAGACACAGCAGTGGATCAGCACCACTCAGGATGGCTATGTTGCACAAGATGAAAGCGGACGCCTTTGCCAGATCGTCAACGGCATGGTCTTGCCACTCAACGAGGAGAACGGCGCAGTACGTCTGTACGTGCCAGCGCCCAATCTCAACATCACCCACCGCGGGCCTTCTGCCGGTGCGCCTCTCGCCTTTCAGGACAGCGCTACCCATGACATCCACCCAGACGACTCACGCAGTGCCCTTTCTATTGCCGCACAGCCGACCGTTGCCGCCCAGAAGAATGCTTTGGAGCTTGAATACTCCAAGCTCGAGCAAGAACTCAAGGACCTTGACAAGACCGAGGTCCTGCACGGAGGCACAATGGCGAAAACTGCAAAGGACGCGCTGTTCACGAAGCGCCGCGAATTGGTCACTGGTATGGATCGCGTGCGCAAAGCTCTGAAGTCCCTGAGAGAGCTTCCTCAGGTCTCGCAGGTACCGACGTCTCCGAAGGCAATGCGTGATGGCCAATCCATGTCGCCGCAAAGAGACCGTCTGCCGCCATTCCTCCAGCGCAGTCGCCAGGCCAACAGTGTGAGCGCTCCGTCGATGCGAGCCCCGTGGCAGACTCTCGAGCATCCCGTCTTTGGTCAGATCCCGCCACTGCAAGCTGGGGCGCCGTTCGCTTTGCCGAACTCGAGCGCGCCATTCCCTGCTCTACCATACCAAATGCCTCCACCTGGCGCTTTCATGCCACCTCCGCCTTTCGATGGCACCATGGGCGCACCTTTCTCTGCTTATGCAGAGCCGATGGCGACGTCTGTCGCAGCGACAGAATCTCAACCTGCTGCAAATGATAACGCACTCACCGCGCACACGATTCCTCAGCAAGACGGCTCCAGCTCTGCTTCGGACGTCAAAGTCTCTTCGCCTCGCCAGTCACGTGCTCTGCCAATCAGAGATCCAGAGACGAAACAGATCACCAACATGAAATCGATCTTGAACCCGATGAGCCCTGTCTACAAGCCGAGCGGTGGCGTTCGCCAGACAAGCGCCCTGCCTCGTGATGGCACTGGTCACGAAACTTTCGACACAAGAGGCCACACGCCGCTCAGCTTCTTGCACAATTCCAAACCAGTGTCGAGGACTGCATCCGGCGCTGGCAACGACAGATCCGCCAGCTCAGCAAAGAAGAAGGTGGTCGTTGACAGCTCCAGTGTGTCCAGCGTTAGGACGGCCGACTTCTTCCCTTGTAACACACGCGAGTACTCGATGCGCAAACACGAGTATCCGGTCATGGCCAGTGATTCAGAGAATAGGAAGAATATCGTGCTCGAGAATTACCACGATATCAACACCGGGTCGCAGTCGCCAATCACCCCGAAGCGTGATCTCCACAACACAAACTGGAACCCGGACATTCCAGATGGCGCCTTTGTGAAGTACACGTCTCCACAGACAGAGAGCTACGCTGCTCCAACAGCGCCTCCGGGAACCCCAATCAGCGGTCCCAATGGCGATCAGCAGAGACAGCCAACTCTCAAAGTTGGTGGCGTGGCTTGGGACGAGCAGCTGCAATATCTCAACATCGCGCAGATGCCCGATCGAGTTGCGCACAACTTGAGTCCGAAGAACAAGCGCAATTACCGCTTCATCGAGGAGCACCCAAGCGATTATGCAAGCGAGGATTGTTCATCCCCTGGGCCGGAGCACAAATGCCGCGAGGGCATGTGTACCACAGCAAGCCCGTACGATGCAGTCGACTTCGCTGACAAGTTTCGTGAGTGGATCGAGGGCCATCAAGCTGGTCTCTACCGTAAGCCAGTTGGATCTGACCGCATGGGCGACTTTGTTGATGGTTACTGTGCAGGCTTGCTCAAGTCGCAGCCTGTCACTACTGTCTCCATGGGCATCTCTAATGGCAGCCCTGCAAAGCCATCGTCACGCCGTCCCACTCCAGGTCCAACACCGCCTATTGTAGAACAAGGCGACCGGATTGCCAGTGGTGATCTCACCACGAGACCTCCAATGGAACTCAATTTGACAAGTCTGGACTCTTTGAAGCAAGCTGTATTCGCTCCGCAGAACGAAAACGCTCTTATGACACCAGCTGCAGACAGCTCCAACACAGCCGAGCCCATATATCACCTCGGTGCCTGGCAGAAGCGCCATGAGAACAACGGTGACCTTGCTATGCACAAAACGAATTTCCTCCAGCGTGCCTCCTCGCTCGCTGGGCCTCAGCATCTTCAGAAGCAGCCACCAAACGGCCGCCATGAATCAGGCCAGGACTCAACCGCACAGTCCTTCGCCGGTCATCATTCAAAGACTTCAAGAGCTTCGAATGTGACTGCAGCCCAACCTCGTGTAGTCAGTGGTCATGCACACCCAAATGAGCGTGTGAACAGCATCACCAGCATTGACTCTACCATCAATCGTCCTTGGCCCGGAACCGGCCCTCGCGTAATCAGTCCGTTCGATTGGAAGTCGCCGAGTTCGGTGGCACATGCCGCCAACCTTGCCACCGGATACTTCGCACAGTCTCAATATGACGGTACGGCCATGGATCTTGATGCCGACAGTGACGCCATGCTGACAACCGGCATCTCAGGCGCACCTACGACTGACGCAAACACCGCTTCAGCTAATGGCTGGCAGCGCCAGCATCGCAACGCCTCACTCGATGGCACGTCGGCGCCTACCAGCCCTGGCAGCCCAGGCACTACGTCTCCAAATCTGTCGCCAACCACCTCGCCGAGACTGCTGGCCACTCGCAGCAAGAAGGCTACCGACAGTCCTGGCAAGAAGTCTTCGCCAACGAAGAATCCTTCGCCAGCCAAAGCCAAATTCGAGCACATCGCTAGCAAGGTCGGCATCAGCGTGTCTTCCGAGAAGAAGGATAATCACGATGCTTCCCCTACGTCCAAGAAGAGGTGGAAGGACATTTGGCATGGATCATCGAAGAAGACCGGCAGCAAGGACGAGGGCCACAGTGGTCCCACCTCTCCGGCACGTTGATCTGGATGTTTGTCCAGCAGCGGCGTAGCAAACACACCTCCGTTGGCATTTGCCTTCGACCTCTTGAGCACCTCAACGTTGCCTCGTCAGGATACTTCTCAGAGCAACTTTGGCTGCGTGGCACACTTCTCACACCAGCTTCGGCGCATTTCTTCCAGCGTATGAGCTGCAGACTATGTTTCCTGGCACACATGCCCGCACTGGATCCTCGATACAATAACCACAATGTTCACGCATCAGTATGACACCAGCCCTCATGCAAGCGCCAGCTTTTCCTCACATCATTCTCGGCAGATTGGGCATTCTGATCGCCAAGCATGCCATCTCGTGCGGTTGATATCAATTTCGAGCATCCCCCGACAGCAGAGTATTTCCTTTGTTTGCACAAATGTTGGCTTTCGATGCTTTCTAATGTTTACTGTTGATACGGCAGATTGCGGTCCGTAGATATTAGTGAAGTTTGGATCAATGCAAATTATGTTTTGGAAACCCTTCCTTTCCTCTCATGACTCTTTGTGACATGGACAACCCGTGAAGAACCCGGGCGGACGTTAGTCTCACACTTCGAGACATTTTCGGCACTTGCAAGATCGACCGAGCACGGCCAAAAAGGGGGCGGCTGAAGATGGTTGTGTGGGGAAGGATCGAAACCTTAGCGATCAAATCAAATCCTATCTCTCCCTGTTTTGGGGGCGAGCTGCATGCCTCCGTGTTTCACTACGACCTACATACTTCACCATCGCTCACTTGCCCTGGATATCGCTTGCAGTAGGAAGGAACCGCTGGAGATCGTGAAGAAGAAGTGCACGTGCGCTGTTGGTCTTGCACGCACGTGGTATTGTCGACGTTGGAAGTGTACAGTACCAGCTGTCCGGAAGACGACGGAACACGTGCCCGAGGCTGCCAGCAGCCAGCAGCAAGCACGTCGCTAGAAGGTCTCGTGAGCCCTAGCACAGGCGCCGCAGTGATTTTGAAGCGGCGTACCGAATACTCGGTATTCGATATCTCAGACTATCTGCTGGAATCCTAAGGCACTCCGTCAGCTGAGGCGCCGAGGTCTATCTAATTGCCCTGCACATCAATACAGCACCAGAACGACGTTCAATCCGCGGAGCCAGGAGCAACATGTCGTCCTTTTCACGCTCATCCTCGCGCCCAAGCGCACACCAATCCTTCCAGAGCGTGTCCAGCAGCAATTCTACAGGTCACACAAGCCTGTCGCCCCCGCCACTGGACACGGATGGCCGCAGGAGCCCTTCATCGGGCGGCACCACCAGCGTCTCGACGCAAATCGCCCTCCGCAACATGCGCAGACTCGAAGCCCGTCGCAACATGGAGGAGACTCACTACCTGACCCAAAAGGCTCGCAACTGCAAGCTCAACCCGCCCGTGGACCTGCGCGCGCTGGACTATGTCTCCACATACGACGACAATTTGGTGTGCCCGATTTGCCGCTGTCCCTTGGTGGATCCGGTGCTGCTGATGGACTGCGACCACTGCTTCTGCCGTGAGTGTATCCGTCAAACGTGGCCTCAATCGCCACTGGGTCCCAAGGGGGACTGTCCGACCTGTCGGATGCCGGCGAAGCTTGGCCCTCGTGCGTCAACGACGAAGATTCTGGTCAATATTCTGGATGATCTGATGGTCAAGTGTCCGAAGAGCGAGAATGGCTGCAAATCTCAGGTCAAGCGTGGCGAGGTGCAGGACCATATTGCCATCTACTGCGGTTATTCTATGGTTGAATGCAAAGACTCGAATTGCGGCCAGTCGATTCAGAGGAAGGACTATGAGCAAGGATGTTTGCATTACAAGGTCAGCTGTGAAAGCTGTAACCAGGAGATGCCCAAGGCTGAACTCGAGAGTCACTGGCATATCCAGTGCCCGGATCGACAGATCAACTGTGACTTGTGCAGTGCACTCATACACCACCGGGACAGGGATCAACACCGCAGAGATGCTTGTCCTGCTGTGAGTGTACCGTGTCCTGGTGCATCGTTGGGATGTGTGAACAAGAGCAAACGAGCACATCTCGAAATCCATACCAGAGGGTGCGCACTTGCTAAACTTGGACCTGTGCTAGAAGCCCAGAAACAACGAATGGATGAGCAGGAGTCTGCGCAGAAGACCATCAACCGCAAGCTCGAGATTCTGGAGACTGGATTCAACGCTATGCAGGACATCATCTCCGCCAACCAGCCCAATTTACCGGATAACGCTAGCACAGAGACTCTGGTATTACCATCCCGACATCACAGATCGGATACCACAAGTACCAGAATCGCATCGGCAGACGATTACGACTTCCCAATACCTCCATCTAACCGAGCCTCAGCAATGGAGCCAATACCAACAGCAAGCACGGCGAGGTCCGCTAGCACCAGCAGAGCAGAACCACCCAGAAGACCAGCACCCGGAGCACCCGGCCCACGGCCAGCAGATCTACCGCCCTCAATAACTCAGGACTTTGACCTCGCATCGCCATTTACCCAAAGCAACTCCGATGGCCCGTATACTTCGCCCCTCCACCATCTTCTATCCATGCACGAGAACTTGCGCGAAGAAATGGCTCGCATCTCCACCGCACTGCAAGAACTCGACGGTCGTCATTCGATGCAGATCCTGAATGAGAACCTCCGTAACCGCGAAGAAATCGCTTACCTAGGCGGCCAAGTCGCTGGCATGAACCGGCAAGTCCACTGGCTCACTTCAACACAATTGCAGCGCCAGCAAGGAGCCAGCAGCCCTCGAGCGCCTTCTGCGAGTAGTGTCACTCGTCGAGAACGTGGTGAGGCAACCGACTCGAGCTCAAGCGCTGCTGGCGCAAGTTCTGGCGTTCAAGTCGCCGTCAATGCCATGAGCACCGCAGCTACTGCGCTTCGCGGAGCCGCACGAGTGGTCAATGTTGGTCCTCAGAGCCCAACATCTCCTAATATGAGGAGGGGGATGAGCGAGGAAGGGCGCACGAAGCTTTGATCGTGTCGCCGTTTGGGATGCCATTTTTGGAGAGATGAAGGGATCTCGATGATACGTGAATGTATATGTAAGTATAATACGAACGCACGGGTGCGATTACCACAGCTTTTGCTTGGTTGGGTTGTGGGTGCTCTTGGGAATGGTCTGACCGTTGGCTGTGATGTTTGCGTTTGCCGCGTAATGGTTGCTCCTTTTGAGCAGTGCCAAGAGCTTGTGGTGGTGACGGACCAGTCTGTTAAGTTGGTGTGCGTTGCTGCTATACAGTCGTGCTGCCGACGTGGCTGCAAAGCAAGAGGGTCAGACGTATGAACGCAGTTCCTGAACAACGCGTCAATATATGGGAAGGAACGAGATCACTGCCTGCATCCACTCTCTGCCATTGAAGAAACAGCTTTGGATATGCGTCAGGGACAGCCTTGTATAGTAGATCCAACGCTGCTGGGGTTTCGGCTGGCATCCCGGACGGTGGTCAGAGTTGGTCTAGACTCTTCTGCTCAGAGCCTGGGACTATTGGGTGCCAATGATTGGAGCTTCGAGTGTGACGGCCACGCGGCTGAGTCTGTTAACTGAGACTACAAAGTCTGTTCTCCGGGTTGCCGTCTGGGCAATATTGTCGTGCGAGACAGAAGCGGTCATCCTGTAGAAGGTTAGAGAGCGCCGAGCCAATACTAGCACAATCGTTCCCGCAATTGCCCATGGCGAACCTCGGAAGGCAATAAACACATCTAAGCGACAAGTTGGGTCTGTCCCTATACCTAACCGCATCCTTGAACCGATATTACATATGTACTGCACCACGCCACAATCCTATCGATTTGTTATCTAGACGGCTTGTGCCTTGTGCCTGGCGACTGCCGTTGGCTAGGGCTGCAGTAGCGCCGGCTCACTGATGGCCTCGTCGCCGAAGCCGTCTTGGCTTTAGGGCTAAACTTCAAAGAAAGGAGTCGTGAATTTCCGATGTTATCACATGTGTTCTTGGTCTGCAGACTGCAACCGAGAAGG
Organism: Melanodothis sp. VS III C KN 2; assembly: GCA_019775565.1. Taxonomy (NCBI): domain Eukaryota; kingdom Fungi; phylum Ascomycota; class Dothideomycetes; order Cladosporiales; family Cladosporiaceae; genus Melanodothis; species Melanodothis sp. VS III C KN 2. Next base: position 197,041 of record JACWFM010000054.1, read on the forward strand.
CGTTGAAGCGAGCAGGGCTGAGGCTGAGAATTAATAACGGAACGCCACTGGATGCTCGGTTGATTTGTTGTTGGATATCGTCGTGTTTGCCTTCTGATATTCTCATCCCAGCTGTGCGATGAATTCAAGCAGCAGCTATGGTTGTTCCTCGGAGCGATGACAGGTCTGTATTTCTCAAACCTTAAGCGTCTCGTGTTGCCGATCGCGCTCGCTTTGCGATTGTCAACTGGTTTCCGACGGATGCATGAATATTTGTGGTGGCTCTGGAGACGTTGTAGATCAAATTAATAGTACAACAATTTCGATATTGATGTATGTCGGACAAAGAAGGAAAAAAGATCTAAAAGTCGTGAATGTATCCATGCCATACGCATTACAACGGGTTGTGTTCTTCGAATGATTTGCGGCTTTGTTTGTCGCAAAACGCGTCCTGCGCCGTTCCTTCATTCCATCAGAGCAGCAGCATGCCGACGAAAGAGGTGACACCCAAAAGGCCCATGCCGATGGTCACTCTGGCACCAGCGCTCTCGCCGTTCTTTCCGCTCTTCTTGCTGGTCGCCTTGCACTTGCCGGTGTTGGACAACTTGTCGGCGCCGTCGGTGATCTCGGCAGAGTAGGTCGCCATCGAGGCGACATTGAGAGTGGTGGTCTCGACGGATTCGGTTGAAGTAGCCACGGCAGACCAGCTGGTGGAATCGGTGCAGGTGGCGGAGCTCTCGGCGATGTCGCAGGTCATGTCCATTTCAAAGTCGAGGCCTGAGGTGGCGGTGCTGCCGTGGAAGTGAACTTGGCTGGGGCCGACGGTCATGGTCATTGCCTGTTGTGTATAGGTCAGTGATATATTCAGAAGTGGCTTGTCGCATTGTAGTGAAGTCTTACCGGAGCATCAGTACCGCAGAGTTCTGTGAAAGAGTTGCCAGATCCGGATATGCATTGCAGAGCGAGGACAGTGGTGCCGGGGCAGGCGTCTACAACAGAACCAGCGTAGGTGAAAGCGCCTGCTGAAGGGCCAGGTTCAATCCATGTGACCTGGGTGGACTGCGCAGTGGCAAAGCTAAGAAGGAGCGAAAAGGAAAGAGTAACGAGTGAAAGCATCGTGGCCAGCGATATGGAAAAGCAAGGCCGACAGGATGCGGTTGTGAATAGAAGCGAAACGCTGCGTGTATAGGCTGCAAAGCAAAAGCAACAAAAGGGACTGGACTGGACTGCGATCTAGGACCTACAGAAACGTTTTCTGGAGAGAGGCAGCAGCACCAAACTACTACTAGACTACGAGTGGCCGTTGAGAAAGACTGGGCTCTCCCCATCTCGTTGCCCCCAAGATTGGGCCGTGACTCGCTAGATGAACTGAGCCACCAAGGCGGCAGAGTCGGGCGACTGGGATCATTGGCGCCAATGCTGGTGGACCTTGTGATATTTCGAGCGCGGACCTCTGACTTCTGTGGGACCCATCTCCCGATCAGCCACGCCGTCAGCAGAGCACGCGAGATTGAATCCACCTAGCAGTATAGTTAGCCCATCGGTTTCTTACTAACCGACGATTCTGGCCCAAAGGTGTCGTTTCAGAGACATCGTGGGAGGCTTGAAGACTCTCCTGCGACGGAGTCTGTCGCATCATGTCAGCGGCGATACACCGATACATGAAACCGGGGCCGGCCGGAGGCATGTCTGAAAATACGCTCGGCGCGGCAGTCAGAGTGGAATGGGCTTGTCATCATCACAGATCCTTCACCACGGCCTGGCCCCTGTCGCCGAATAAATGGCCAGCAGATACAAAGTGCTCGCATGTCACCAGTGCTCTTTGCTTGCACTTTACAGGTGAGGTCAGATCTTGCCAAACGCTTTGAACTCTGGGGCTCGTATTCAGACGCCATCAACGACGCCATCCACGATCGACGTCGACCGAAGTTCCGGTAAGGCTGGAAGACGCTTTTTCCACAAAAAACTCAAAGTTTCTTCACGGCGTCTCTCCTTACGCCACGGACTGTAGTCCGCGAGCACGGATGGAAGAACTCTGTCGCGACGCGACGCCTTTGCCGGTGGCGCCACACTATAATTGTGTTTTGATACGCAATCGTCATCAGCATTGTACAAGATGATATCAAGCCGAGACACGACTTCAGCGCCTCACCCTTCGTGGTCTTAACAGTATGGTGAACACCTTACAATATTGGCAAATCCCGACCTGAATAAGCGAAACTCCCGTGAAGTATCCCCGGAGACCCCCGTCTGACATCAGGAGACCATTCGATAACATCGATCGTCCTTCGAAAGCGAAAGAAGAGCATCTCGGCTTCAGACCGGTTCACTATGTCACAATCATGGACTGGCCTCGAAGTTTCTCTCCCTCGCAAGATGTCTCTACTTACACAGAACCTGAGAAATACGCAATGCTCCTGATTGTTCACTAGGATATGCCTAACCAAGAACGATAACTTTGTTCACCATCGAAAATTTTCGCACTCTGGGAAACTGGTTGTACGAAGCAATATATTGCAGCAATTGGTGCCAACTGACACATACGACCATAGCTCAGTGAAAACTGGGCATCCCGTCCGAAATCCCCCATTCTCACCGTCCTGGACGATTGTAGGACCCCAGCATCATGTTGTGACGTTGCCGCTCCAGCTGTCGTTTTCCTGAATCGACGCTGTACAAAGACGCCACATAGCTCCAAACTCTGGATGCAAAAGTGGAGGATGAGCATTGGTCACATTGAGAATTCTCCACTATGTTCCCGGAAAGAAGAGGCGGCTCTAGATGTGAATTTATGCATCGTGTACTGCTTGCTAATTGTGTTGCGACCTAGCACCATCTAGGAAGCAGGTTAGCCGGAACGTACACAATAGAACATTCAGGTATATCACATACAGAACATGGTGTGAGAATTTAGCGAGATAGATTCTGGAATTTTGACTTGTAGTCTATTATCCTCTTTGTAGGAATTTGGGCACGATGAAAGAGGATCGTTGCCTTGGATGGAAAGGAGGTAAACGGCTACCGCCAGATCTTTCCATCGGAGCGCCTGGCCCTTGCTCGACAATCCATCCGCCACGTGATCTTAGCTATACATTTTGGGGCTTTGCCGATCGGGCCAATCCCGGATCATAACCCAAATTCCTGGCTTTGGTACTAGTCCTGGTTTCTGGTTCCAGGATTCATATGGTGACCTCGATAGTTTACACTCACCTACGATTTTAGTGTTCCCTTGCACCTTCGTATCTCGATTGTGGATTACATATGTATCTTCTTTCTAGTCATATATTAAGTCTCTGCGCAGCCACACTAGACCAGATCGAGGAAAACCTGCGCTGCAGCTGACGCCTACACATTGATCCAAGTCCTACGAATTTCGGCGCGAGCGTGTACTCGGAGACGATATATATGCTAGTAAAAAACAATATATATGGTTGATTGAATCAATATAAAAATGCGACGAAGGACACTAAGATCGCAGATCACTGTACCGAAAACGTACCTACTCACGTATATTCTTGCTTGCGTTATTATGCTTATGTACGCCGTACAGGGACCATGTAGGGCGCTACTGAAATACTGCCTTAGCATATCTCGCGGATCATGGTACGGAATGCTTTGCTGTCGTTATCGAAAAGCTCTTCTGTTCACTTGTATGTTTACGACACAAATACTAACTTAGTCTTCAACTTAACACCCAGTGCGGATTTCCTCCGACGATGATGTCAGGTTTGAGACCAGAAGACGTACTAGGCTAGGTTCCATACGAGGACGAGCGCGTACAATTTATGTATGAGCCAGAAGCGCCAAAACACTAACTTAGACGCAAAGGCCTAGTCTACCAGACCGCGCGCCTAAACTAGAACAGCAATCAATCAACACACATTTTTATACCAATGAGAAGTCACCTTCTCGTGCGACACTTAGCGTCTAGCCTAAATTTACAAAATGCCTTATCTCTCACCAGCCTGTCGTTCTCCTCGTCCTCTTACTCCTCCTATCTCGATTTGTGATTACGATTACAAGACACTTGGCTCACGCCTAGCGCATATCCCAAATAGTACTCAAGCCGAACCTCCTATGCAAATTGTCAGCACCTTCAACTCATTGACTACTAGACGCGCAAGCTTTCGCACACCTCAAACGACCGATTGCGAAACAATGGTAACGCTGTAATGCTTTGGAAGCACTCTGTCTCCTGAGATCCAGTGTACGAAGGTTGCTCATATGGTTGGCTAATGCCAGGCGTAGACTCCAAATAGTGCTCAAGCCGAATTTCCTATGCGAATCGTCAGCGCGTTCAATTCATTGACTATCTAGAAGCGCAAGCTTTCGCACACCTCAAACGATCGATTGCGAAACAATGGTAACGCTGCAATGCTTTGAAAGCATTCTGTCTCCCGGGATCCAGTGTACGCAGGTTGCTCATATGGCTGAAGTTCAATTTCAGACTTCCTAAAGCGCGAGAAGCTGGTTAGAGAAACAAAGCTGCTGTGAAAAGCGGATTCTGACTTTAACGACTGCTCACACCTATTACCCCTAAACAGGCCCTCATTCGAGTCCCTCCTAGTCGAACTACCAAAGTCAGAGTCTGGAGGACTTCCGAAGAGATTGCAGCCGCATGGGCGACTGAAGGCGCCACCCGATTGACTTTGCGTCGCAGTGACATGGTCTGATGTAGCGTCAGGTCCGGTCGCGGTTGTAGTGCTGCCACTTGTGGCTCGGTCTAGTAGAGTCTCGAGTATTTCCTCAAACCCTGCGTCAGAGGCCGCTTGGATAGCTTCATCATAAACGTCATTGATAGCGATTCTAGCATCCTTGTTTAGCAACATCTCCACAATCTCTTCGTAACCCCCTGCACAAGCGGCGTAAAGAGCACTTCCGTTGGCGTCTTCCCTCACACCCACTTCCGCGCGGTTCAGGAGTATCTTTTTCACAATTCCCGTGTAGCCTCGTTCACAGGCGGTCACAAGGGCATTGCGCTCGGGTGCCCATGCGATTGGATCGTTGAAAAAGCTGGTGCCAAGATTCCAGGCGCTGTGATTGTTGACATTGGCACCTCTGTCAAGCAGCATGCCGACAGTCATCCTGAGTCCTCTCTCGCAAGCAACGGTAAGGCAATCAGTGTAGCGAGAGTTGTCTCCGAAGGCGAGGGCGTTTACGTCAGCACCATAGTTGAGCAGCATGTCGACGATGGTCATATAGCCTCTTGCACAAGCAGCATGTAGAGGGTGGCCGTAGTATCCACCCCTAGAATTGACCACGGCGCCTTTCTCAAGGAGCATTTTGACAATCCTTATGTGTCCTCCTTCACATGCAGTCTGAAGAGGGGTGCCGTAGCGTCGAACGGGTAGCGTACAGAAAAGCGAGCCATTAGAGCCATTAACAGCGGCGCCCTCGTCTAACAGCATTTTCACAATCTCGACATCACCTCTTTCGCAAGCGATAGTGAGTGTGTTTCCATGGGTATGTCCAGTGTAGCTTGCACTGACACCATGAGCAAGCAGCATCTCTACGATACGCTGATGACGCCCGAAACAGGCCATTTGGAGGCTCACGCCGCCACTTTCGCCTAACAATGCCAAACCGCAAACGTTCTCTAGCAATACCTCAACAGTCTTTGTGTAACCCCCATAACACGCATGTGGTAGCGCTGTAGAAGGACCAAGTTGGTTTGCCCTGGCACCTGTGGCAAGGAGTACCTTCATTGCCCTTCCTTAGCCTTCAGCACAGGTAGCAATCAAGATGTCGCTGTCAGCACTATATGTTCCATACCGCATCATATCGCTGATTTTTTGATCGCCTTGATCGCAAGCAGCGCGCAAAGTGTCATCGTCGATGCTAGCGCCTCTAGCAAGGAGTATCTCCACAGTCCCCTCGTGGCCTCCAGCAAAGGCTTCACACAGAGCCTTTTTGAGTTCGAATGGCGTGACATCTGCAAAATCAGCTTTATCCAGCAGCCTTTGTACAAGCTTCTCATGACCTTGATGGCATGCAGCACAGAGGGCGGTGGGAGCGCGCCATCGGGTTCTGTCGACGTCGAAAAGCATCTCTACTGATGTGTAGTCTGCTCGCTCAATGGCAACAGCCATAGCGGAGTCCATGTCTTCCCCTGAGATTCCAACGAGAGCATTGCTGCGTGCCAGTGTGCTCACTATCCTGTCGTGGCCGTTGTCGCAGGCGAAGAAGAGAGCGCGTCCAACTTTGCTGTGAGAATCCATTGGCACGTCTGTGGCGAGCATTCTTTGAACAACATTGTCGCGACCTTGGCGACAAGCGATGGCGAGAGCAGTCCCGTAATAATCCTGTTCGGCATACGGATTTGCACCTCTGTTGAGTAGCCGTATTGCGATGCCATCATGACCTTCCTCGCAAGCAATGCCAAGAGCGTTGAGGAGGCGCCATCCGCGAGGAGCGTCTACGTCGACGTCCTCGTGAAGCAGCATTTCTACAATATCTTCGTAGCCCTTAGCAGAAGCTTCATAGAGTGCTTCGCTCGATTCGATAACATTGTTGACCCGTGCGTTGATTTTCGTGCCGTTTTTCTGCAGGAGTATACGAACAGCGTATGACAAACCTTCACTGCTGGCCGCCACCAGTGGAAGTTCCTGTGTCAAGGACCTATACCTTAGACGCGACCATGCTTGGAATGCTACCGTTCTGTGTGTTAGTATCTCCAATGAGAGATCGCGTAGTCTCTGTGACCAGCCACCTGAAATCTGTGCGTGTTTTGTCCAGTATTCAGCTGCGTATCTAGCTAATGGGAAGATAGATTCGAAGTCTTTCGTAGTCCATTCGTCGGCCTCGACCCGGAATAGGTATATGAGGCAGCAACTCGCCAGTATGTCATGCGACTCTTGATCGTGTAGACTGTATTTTGCTAAGCATAGACTGTCAGAAACGAGGTATTCCCTTACAGAAGCATGTGCCAGCCGAACATATTCTGTGGCAGATGTTACATGCCACCCACTGCGATCATTGAAATGACGACCAATCTCGCCTTCGCTCTTCGTGACACTCACGAGACTAGAACAAATGCATAGAATGTCGTCCAGATCTCCGAGTACTGCTTCCTTATCGAAGCAAAGTCCTTCTTTGGAAGTGAAGCCGGTCACCTCGAGCAATTCTGACGTCGTAAGTTGACGTTGAGCATGTACCAACCACCTCAGGATCTCTTTAGCCGCCATCGCAGCTCTGCTCCTGTCGATGTTGCGAAGGATTCGATCATAAGTCTCTGGCAGATCTTTCGGCAATTCGTCCAGGGTACGTCGCACCATAGCCCTGTTCACGCACCCAGCCAGAGCATCTAGCTAACAGGTTACCCACCTGAACCTGCGGCAGGAGATCAGTTTTGACGCAACCTTGATGAATCTTCGTTAGGCCTTACATTCCATTGGCTTTCTCCCCGAGCGTCTCCTCAATCTCGTGTAAAACATCCCTGGCTTCTCCTTTCTGCCATTTCTTTTGCCATCCCCTGAAGGCTCTGTCTTTCAGGAGTGTCTGGTGGACGTGTGCTTTGATGTCTTTGTCCACGGCTTGGCTCTTGAGGCATGTTCTTATACCGAACGGTACGAGATCTTCTAGGCCCTCCCGCATCTCGATAACGTTTCTGCTCGTCAAGAGCACATGTAGAGAACTTTCGTGCCAATTCTGCATCTCCTCCAAAATATCGAAAAGTCGATTAGTAGCATTGCATTCGTCCAATGCGTCTAGGACAATGAAAGCGCTTGGTAACGCTGCGAGAGAGTCTCTCAGAGCTTGGAGAAGTTGTTGATCTGATGCTGGCCATTTACCGTCTCCACAACCAGCATATAAAGACCGCATCGTTCCGGGAAGACTCGAGAAGCTGCCTGAAAGCTGGCTGATTAGCGACTTTACCATTGAATTCGGCTCCTGCTTCCTGGGATCCTGGAAGTCAAAAAAGAAGAATGCCAAAGATCTCATCGCATTTTCGTTACAAAAGGCTCGCAGATCCTCAATAACTCCAGTACTGAGTACTGTTTTCCCAGATCCAGCAGATCCGTGTAGCTATGTGAATGAAGCTTTGCTTGTCTTCCAAACGTTATATTGGTGGCCCTGGAGGTACCAGTCTCTAGTGCCAGGTGACCGTCGTCTAAGAGACTTCTTCAGGTTGTCAACAGGATCCGGGGGGGACAACCAGGCTAAGAAGCGATCAATTTCTTTATCTATGTTTTCATTAGCGTTGCACGAAGGGTGACAACCAAATTGTTACCTTCTGTAACATAGTTGTGTGTGTGAGCTAGCAAAAGGCAAAATTAGTTGAAATCCTATGTGTAAAACCATCAAACTATGACAACGTCAAGACTAACGCGTGAGAAGAAGCGGCTTTGATTCTCAACAAGTGCAAAAAGAATGACTCCTAGTTTGAAGTGTAAAGAAACCGGCTACGTACTCGAGGGGCCCTCATTGTACACTCCCGGATTGTTGATTTGTCTTCCGCTCCCGCTCATAATGAAATTAGCAGGACTGCCACCTTCGTTGGCTATGATATAGCCCTCTCCGCCATGTGTGTACTTGCTGGTTTCTTCATGCCCCAGCTCTTCAGTGAGACGTTGAAGCTCATCTAATTTGTCACCAATGAAGAAAATTTCCCTCTGCTCTAAGATTTTGAGGTTCTCCTGGACAGACGAAAGCAGCTTCTGTACTTGGCTTTCCCTGCCGAAAAATACAGCCCTGGCACCTTTCCAAATACGCTTGCTATGTTTGTCCGCCGTCTGAGGACAAGCTCTTTGAAAGATATCTCGAAGTTCAGTCAAGGCCTGTTCGCATTGTCGAAGAACAGGCTGCGCGCTCTTGCTGGCATCCTCAGATATTCTTCCCTCCTTACAGCTCTCTCGTGCACTGCTCAGTAGTTGTTCAATGGCAGGTAACTTTTCGCACAGGTTTCGGAGCTTCCGTGGTAATCCTTGGGCGTCAGTGACAGCGTCGCTGATCTCGAGAATTGCTGTAGCAATGCCAATGCAGGCATCGATTAGCTGGATTGCAGCGATGGCTTCGGCGCCAGACATCTGGAGGACTGATTGACTGGCAAAATGGATATCTCGAAAGCGTAAGACTGATTCTAAAGCGATGCAAAGCGTTCAGGAGTGAATCACAGAGCGACCTTCGGTAAGGTACTCATATGAAAACCAAGCTCGCGTAACCGCCAAGTGTCATGCTAGCCTCTTTACCCGTTCATAGAATGTTGGGGTCGAGTAAATAAGTGGAAGCGTGAAAGAGCATCCTATTTCATCTTAGGGGCCGCTTAGGTGTCGGGGGGCTCGGATGCCCCGTTCAACGGCTAGCCGAATCACATCTGCCCCACCTCTCCTGGGTGGCTCGTTGCAAGATCAAGATTGTTGCGCCCGCACCTGCAGGCTGTCCCACAATGCATATCACTCAAACAACCATACGCCTAGCAGAATTCGCTTCTCGTCCAGCGAGATTTTGCACTGCAAACAAGGAGAAACTCAATTCTACCTCCTCGGGCGTTGAGGCACGCAACAAAAGCGCGTAGCGGGCCGCCAAGACCTCTGCATTGTTCGACGATGTCGCAGCCAGTGTAGAGTGGGTGACTATCTGGGAATTCCGCCTGTTGTATGTTTTTGATTTTGTTATAGCACGCATGATCATCAGCTAACTTTTGCTTTTCGTATTTGACTACAGCTTCCAGACTCTGAAAGAAGCTTGCACTCGTAGTTCTGACTAGATGTAACTGCGCTCGGGTAGCGAACCGAAGCTACGAGGAAGGTTCCTATAGGCCAGTGCGAAGCCTCTCTTTTACAAACACCGTCGGATCGCCTACGTTGTTTCGTATCAATGCTCTCAACACCAAATCATCGATATTAAAATATGGTCTTTGGATGTACGTTTTGTGGACGGTGTGTTGTAACATCTACAATCATATTGTCATCTTGAGTAGCATTGCTCCGAGGAATCATCAAGTGGATACGAGTTCAAAGGCCTCTGAGTAAAGGCTCAATATGGCAGGTGTGATTGTACTCCATACTTATATGTCAAAAGATACATGTAACCCGGCTCGAATCAAGGTAATCGTTGTTATAGAATTGCAGGCTGACATGTGCATAAGTAACCCCAATCCCCTAACCCTTGATATTAATTCACTCCGAATCCACATGCGATGTGTACACCAATACAATGATCATTTGCCTTTTGGATGAAGAGAGAGTGGGACTTAAGACCATATGTGCTTAGGTAAATTGGTTATGAAAAGTTGCGCCGTTCAAAGACGCAATGACGCGATTTGATCAGTTCTCTGGATTCCAGTTGACAGGATTCCAACCAGCAACACTGAAATCGTGAGCATGCGCGACTCAATTTATTGATTGGTAGGCGTAGAAGGAAAATCTACCAATCACGAGCAAAGAATGTAGTGAAAGACGATGTACCTTCCCCTAAATCTGTCTTGCAATTCGTCGCTCACTCGTGTGAATAGCACATCCATCATGCCATCATCCCTGCGGCAAAAGTTCAACCTCTGACGAACAACCAGAATGAAAGTTTGACAACCTCACCTTTCAACACCCCACACACGTCTCATCAGCACCTCACGGCCAACAAAGATATACTGCAAACACGAAGCTAAACAGAACACTCCGTTAAACATCAAACTAAAGGAACTGCCCTTCGTAAGACCACCACACACACAACATGGTCTCCGCCGACGCTCCCCCAGACTCCCACATCGACACCGCCACCGCCCTCGCATACTGGTCCTCAACCGAACCCACCGTCAGCGGCGTCCTCGGCGGCTTCCCCCAAGTCTCACGCATCGACCTGCAAGGCAGCAGCAACTTCCTCGCCAAACTGCGCCGGGCCTCGAAATCCCACCCAGCGACCGCCGGCAAGCTCGCGCGAGCAGCAGACTGCGGCGCCGGCATCGGGCGCATCACCACCGGCTTCCTCGCCAATGTCGCCGAAGTCGTAGACGTGATTGAACCGGTGAAGGAATTCACCGATGTCCTGAAAGCAGGCGAAGCAGGCGTCGGCGAGATTCTGAATGTTGGCTTGGAAGCGTGGCAGCCCACGCACACGTACGATCTGATCTGGAACCAGTGGTGCGTGGGCCAGTTGCCTGATACGCAGCTTGTGGCATACTTGCGGAGGGCGACTGCTGTGCTGAGTCCGGGTGGCTGGATCGTGGTCAAGGAGAATCTGAGCAACGATCACCGCGGCGAGGATGTGTATGATGAGACTGACAGCAGCGTGACGCGGACGGACGAGAAGTTCAGGCAGATTTTCAAAGACGCAAAGTTGAAGATTGTGGCGACGGAGCTGCAGAGGGGGATGCCGAAGGGTTTGTACGAGGTGAGGTCGTACGCGCTGCAGCCGATGTAAGTAGCTACTGTAGCTTATGTGTGACGTATCACGACATGAAAGATGGAGTTAAAAATAATTTTATATGAATGTCTCGTTGATGGTGCGAAATTTTGCTAATATTCAATGCTGTTGTTCTATGTATGCGTCCTGGTCTTCTCTCAAGTGGCATATCATTGAACGAAATTTGTTGAGAAGGAAACAGAGGCCAGGGTTAAGCCTCAAACGAACCAAGCAGACTAATCCACCTGCGCCGTAATCTTGCCATTCTTGAGCGTCAAGATACCAGTGTACAGTGCACGACCTGCGCCGTAGTTCCTGTTTCTCAATTTAGCAATTGTCTCATGACCTACAAAGGGGAAGGGGTATACATACGCATGCCAAACCGCATGATCACCATTTACAGCAACGTCCAATCCACCGGGAGCCTGGAAGCCAAGCGGCCCACCAGTCTTGAACAGCACACCGGAGCGCACATACGGGCCCGTGATGCGATCTGCGATGGCATAGGACACAGAATATTTGGGCGTCGTGTAGCACTGTGGTGAGTAGAACAGAACGTACTTGCCGCTCATGTAATTGAGCGCGGGCGCTTCGACGTAAGGACCGTCGGCTACCTTGTCGTCGTTGGAGAGAATTTTGAGTACAGTTCCGATCATGCTGAAGCCATTATTCACATCGACTTGCTGGATAAGAATGGGAGTCGGCACGATGGGTTTGACGGTGTTGCCGCACTCGCCGCCGTGGCCGATGGCGTTGCCGTCGACCTTGTAGACGACGTAACGCTTCTTTTCCTTCGCGTCGTAGAAGCCGCTGATGTCGATGGCCCCGCCTTGCTTTACGGGGCAGATCCAAGGCTGAGCTGAATTGTCGACGAAAGGTCCTTCGATGTTGTTGCTTGTTGCGTAGCCGAGACAGTGGATTGCACCGTTACTCTGAAGCGCTGCGCTGTAGTAGAGTATGTACTTTCCACCGGGCAGCGCAACGACATCTGGTGCCCAGACCCTGGGGTGAGCCTTGTTTATCCACGGCGCTAGTTTTGGCATTGCGTCTTTTTGGCCACGGAACGTCCAAGTCTTCCAATCCCTCGTGTATGCCATGGGAACGTGTACCTTCTTGCCATCAACCGTCACCTCAGTGGCGTATGCTCTCCAGCCATCATCTGCCCGGATAACTGAAGGGTCAGGAAAATTTTGGCCACCAAGACGTGGTGTGGCGGCAGCGCCGGCGAGACTGAAGAGTGCTGTGGTCGCAGCGAGAGCTGCGGCCAGTAGTGTGCTGAACATCTATATGTATATGCTGTGACGTGAGCGATGAGCTATTGTAAAGCGCGGCAGAATTATCGGGCTTCGAACTAGCACAAGCGAGCGCAATAGTTCTCGGGTCGGAAACGGTGTCGTATGGACAATGTCGTGTTGCCAGTAAACGGGGACGACGAGGTAGCAAGCACCCTTATACTCATTGTTCCCGACGCTGGCAACATATGCCCAGCCTTGGAGACTTCTTGACACGTGAACCGAATACAAAGGACATCGCTCACAAATCCTTTATGATGAAAATTAGCGGTGTGAGGACTTCCTTATTGTCGAGTCAGGGCGGAGTCGGAAGAACAAAGACTGTGATGGCTACAACTCATCTTCGATATCAGCACGTATGTTGGGTGTGGCACTCTGCCTATGGCATTAAAATTGTGCCCTCGATGACTTGCCTATTTGAAGCTGTATGTACAGGTCGATCGTATTTGCTATATGGTAGGTGACGTGACCGAGAAAGGGCACTGACCATGACTTGCCAAGCATTGTCGCATTCCTCGGAGCCGCAAATGGAAATAAGATCGGCTATTTCTCTGGAGACTGTGCTGAGATGCCCTCAGCTGTGTGGATTGACGCTGACTTAAAAAGATGGCCGCCGGCGCTGTGCCGTACGAATCTACAATTGATCTGATGGCTGAATTTCATCCGCCCGAGTTCCGAAGTACCGGTGCACCACATCTTGATGCAAGGCATGGCACCAGACCGCCGAGTACACGCATGTATCCGTATTGTCCATGACGCTGGAGAGACGATATGATCGTGATGGCGGGTGCTTGGATACAAAGTCGGATGGTGTTGCCAAATACATGGCTGCCAAGGTGTTTAGAGTGAATGGCCCTCACATTATGCCGGGTTCGTGAGTGGGACCTCTAGCATGTGAAGGCGAAGAGTTTTGCGAGCAAATACGTTGTCAAGTGATGCTCATAAATCTCAAGTTGGCATTGTGCGAGATCAGTGCCACGGGCGGTCACGGGATTCATCATCCTCGAGATCAGGAAGAACACTGTTAGGATCCAGACCCATCGACTCGCCAGTCCTACGCACGACCTCCTTGAGTGCTTGGCAAGCTGGCGAATCACCAAAGTTATCGAAGAAGCTCTCTCCAAAGTCGCAACTCATGCCAATCCTTGGGTCCAAAGGAACAGCACCGAGGAATGGGATGTCTGTGTCCTTCGCCAGCTGACGACCGCCACCAGTTGTAGCTCTGAAGATCTCTGACTGATGTGTGCAGTTCGGGCAGACAAAGCCAGACATGTTCTCGACAAGACCCAGAATCCGAATGCCGGCCTTGCGGCAGAAATCGATCTCTTTCCGCACGTCCAGCAGGGCGACTTCCTGGGGTGTAGTGACCAGAACAGCACCGTCAATACCAGACTCCTTGAGGAAGCTAGTCACGGATAAATGCTCATCCGAAGTACCAGGAGGTGTGTCTACCACAAGGTAGTCCATCTCGCCCCATTCCACATCCTTCAAGAACTGCTTGATCAGACCGTTTTTCTTCGGTCCGCGCCAGATGACAGCATCGTCACGGTTGGGCAGCATGAACTGTACGCTCATCACGCCGAGGTTGTCGCTCACCCATACGGGCTCCCATCCAGTGTTCGTGACATGAATTGTCTCATCTTCCACTCCCATCATCTTCGGGATGCTAGGTCCACAGATGTCGGTGTCCATAATTCCCACCATATTGTCCGCGTTGCTGGCAAAGGCATGCGCCAGCATAGTTGTGAATGTGCTCTTTCCCACTCCTCCCTTACCACTCAGAACAAGAATCTTGTGCTTGACGCCAGCCAGCCGCTGTGTGATGACTGGGATGTCGGGATCAGGTCCTTTCGGCGCAGATGCGCATATAGCCTGGTTAGGACATCCCGCGCATGCGTCGCCTTTGCCTGCGCTCTGTGACTCGGGACCAGGGCAGTGTTCGGGTTCTGGGGCGACAAGTGCAGGCGCTTTCTTGAGGTGTGAGTCGAGGGCGTCGTCAACTGGCTGGATCGGTTCTTCCAAAGAGGGTGCCATGTTTGCGGTGGGTTTGTAGTCGCACTGCCTCAGCACACAACAATGTGTCTAAAGCGAGAAGAATAACGACGGCGATTCATTCAGAAACATTTGATCTTGTCGCTTAGCAATCCACCAATCGCCCAGCGATAACGGCGGGGTCTACGCCCGCCACTGATGAGGTCAGCTGAATCATGACTCGCCATGATTGACATCTCGAGAGGGACATCTTCAAGACCTCACACAATCCACAAATATTCTTGTGTACGACCTGATATAAGCAGATGTGCTTGTCGTCCTGGTTGGTGGCACAAGATGCTCGCACGAGCTGCGTCCAGGCGTTTTGTGTGCGCTGGCCGGGTTGAACGTCTTCACAATCTGCAGCATATTCGCTACAGATCTTACCTTGCTCCACCTTTCCTCCTTGATGACTATACACCTAGATACCAGCTCCTCACTTCTGTGCAAGAATCGAAAAAGCGCTCAGCAGCATATGCTCACCTCCGCAACTGCAATCTCTGCCCACGGCTGTGTGGCGTCAACCGATTCGAGAAGACGGGAGCATGCCTTATTGGCGCCGACGTAGTAGTCAATACAGTCGCACCTCATTTTGGAGAGGAGCCTTGCCTACAAGGACACAACGGCAGCGGCAGTGTATTCTTCAGCGGCTGCAACCTTCGTTGTGTCTTCTGCCAGAATCACGACATCGCCCATCAGAAGAACGGCTTCAACATTTCGCCTGAGGAGCTTGCGGAATGGTACATCAAGCTGCAAGACGTCGGCAATGTGCACAACATCAACCTGGTTACACCAGAGCACGTTGTACCCCAAGTAGTGCTGTCAATTCTGCACGCAAAGCAGCTCGGTTTGAGGCTGCCGATAGTCTACAACACTTCATCATTCGACTCCCTGGCCAGTATCGAGTTACTCGACGGAATTGTTGATATATATCTGCCTGACTTCAAGGTCTGGAATGAAGACACGTCTAAGCGGTTACTCAAGGTAGAGAACTATGCAAATGTTGCCATGGAATCCATCAAGGCTATGCACGATCAAGTCGGAGACCTTTGCTTCACCAGTGATGGCATTGCTAAGAAAGGTGTACTACTGAGACACCTCGTCATGCCTGGATACGAGGAAGAAGGTAAACTCATCGTGCGCTGGCTTGCTGAGAACGTGAGCAAGGATTTGTACATTCATGTTATGGAGCAATATCACCCACGCGCGCACGTTGGCAAAGAAAAACGTGGTAGAGCATCGGCTCTTGCAGCGGAAAAGGAAGCAATCAATGGGCGACAACCACTCCCACAAGCGAAGAAGCAGCTGCGATATGCAGATATCAATCGTGCTGTCAGCCTTGAAGAGGTTGAAAGCGTGCGCCAAGCGGCCGAACTGGTAGGTGCTCTGCATCACATGTTCCCATCATGTGGGTGATGAACAAGACTGACATTACCAGGCTGGTCTCTGGCGGTTCGCCGAAGCTGCCGAACACGGCGGATTTAACATCTGATGTCAATCTTGAAACATATGGCTGACGGGAGTCAGCGTGCTTCGTGGTCACAACACGCGTGGCGACATGGGTGTCACGAGATCTTTATGTTCTGTATCGCGCTAGGCACATGTCATCGGGATGCTCTTAAGTACAGCCGGGCTTTGTTGTTTACTTATACGTGGCTCGCATGGTGCAGGAACTTTCTTTGTTCCCCACCGGGGACTGTGATGATATGCCAGAGTTATATGGCCAAGCTGCACCTGTAAATAACGGCCAGCGACTACTACCTGCTACATACATGGATTTATGAATCAGGGATTGACAGTTAGGAACTATCATGTGGTGAGACTAGGCTGCAGGTACAACGTACTGCTTGAGATCATACTTTACACCGAAGCCACGGTGTTGGTAACTTTCCTTTGTCCGCTTTCAGTCGCATGATAATTTCGGCAAACAGGAGCGTCAAAGGAATCCATTGAAGCTATCAGCCTGAGATTATGAACCTGCCGAGATAGCTATACCTTGTCTCAGTAGATTGAACCTCAAACCAAGCGCAAGAGGCGGCTCTTAAAAACCAAGTTCGCAATCACGAATCCAGCAAGACTCTACCATCAAGCTTACCAGCACCAGATCATATTCACCCTGCTGAGCGCCAGAGCTGGCCTCTTGCGCTAAGAGCTCCGTTTACGAGCGTCGAACAACAAAGTGCACGATGGCGTCCTTCCCTACCCTGCCAAACATGCTATCACTGCTTCACTACCAACACCGCTTCTACACTTCGGAGCTGGCATCGACACACCGTACGCTCAGCAAACTGTACAAGAAGCTCGAGAGAACTGAAAGAGGGCTATCTGACTGGAAAGACCGAGGTCTCAAGCGCAAAGACAAAAAAAGGCTAGAATGGACTCTCGCGACGACAAAGACTGCCGTCAGGGACGCAGAGGCAAATCGAGCGCTTCTGCACGACCACCTTCGCCAGTGCGGCGACCTTATCACCTCGTACAGCCCGCAGTTCTTCCAAAACGCGCAGGTGCCATGGAGTGCTTCTCCTTTGTCACCGGCCGCTGATACATTCGCACCTGGAGGCGAAGTGCCGCCTACTCCTTGGACAGCGGGACCCTTTGAGGAGAGAACGGTTTGGAGCCTCGAAGAGCCTCAGTACTGGGATCTATCAATGCTTAGGGAACGACAACCACCTTCGACCGGGACCCCAGACTCTGGCTTCCATGAAAGTGCGAATGAGATGACTGCCAGTGTTATTGAAACAGGCTCATCTCGGATCACGGCGCCGAGCAACAGGTCATCTGTTTCAGACAAAGACGAGCTTCCCGAAATGGTGCCTTCCTCTCCAGCTAAGCTTGGCGCAGAAGCGCCCATAAGCCCGCATCGACGTCGATACTCTGAGAATGCGATAGCGACGGTCGAGAGCCATCTGACCAAGGTGTCACGGGTTGATTCTGTGCCGTCGAACCGAACCTCGTCCGAAACAAGAGCCAGCAAGGAGTGATTTTTTGATTTGTACATATGGAGAAAGGCGGCAGGTGATGATGTGTTCTGTCCTAGATTTAGTTCAGGTAAGCTCAGGCTACCTAGCCAATGCATACAATGATACATAGTTGCTCCCTAGTCTTGTCCCCGTGTCACAAGCTCCCCTTCCATCGGACTTCCTCGCTTTTGAGCAGTCGACTTTACGGTTGGGTAGGGAACGACTTCAGACGGTCAAACTTTCCATTTGCTACCTGTTCTGTAGGTAGCAAAAAGCCCGTTTGTAGCAACGTGATACCGTCGACCCGGCTCCACTTCTTCATCAGAATAGGGTTGCAGCTGGGCTGCTGCAAACCGCTGTCCGTGGCGGCGTCACACAACGTGGATGCGTGCCGATCGTAGATGCGGCCGTCAAGCCCGACAAGCCACAAAAGCCTCCAAAGCCGCGTCCAGCCCCAGCTTCGCTCCCGTCCACCTGCAGGCAGTGCCAGTCTTTCTGCTGTAACATAACGTGCACGGCAGCGACGGGGGACAGAGGTGGATGCGGGAACACACATTGTGACGGAGGTGTTCAGCCGCTATTCTCCGATGCGGATTGTTTCTGCTGCTGTGAGACGGACGTGTTGTCTTAGACGTTGTTGTACTCACTGCTGCACTCACTCTCGCTCCTTGCAGGGCGGGACTAGGGTTAAGAGTGTCAAGCGTGGGCCACGTCTCGAAGAGCAATGTTTTGTCGAGATCTGACTAGTCGTCCACTGCTCTGGGCAAAAGTCTCCTGGGCCCGCGGACCTGGTAAGAGCCCTGTTTGTGCGATGCATCGATGGAGTATACCCCGCAGGGCACAGCTGCACTCCACTGCCTTGCCAGATCCCGCGTACCGGTCTTTAGTTAGGATGCTGCAGCATTTCGCTTGTTGGGCTATTGCGAAACGGAGTCTTCGCTGGCAATGCACGGCGTTACGCAATTTGCCAGAGCGTGGCGAGCTGTAAAAAGGACACGCCGAAAGTAAGTACCAAGTGGCTTGGTCGTGTTTGGAAAAGCTCTAGGACGGATTGGGAGCTTCGTTGCTGGATTGCTATGTGGCTGGCTGAAAGAGGCTATCCGACTAGTGTTCACTTGCTACTGTTGACCAGTGGGAGTGTCCGGCGGCTCGAAGTCAATTACACGTGGACGGTGGTGGATACATGTATCTTGCACCGCCTTGCAGCCTTGGTGCAAGTCACGCTGAGCGAGAGAGTCAGCGAGCGGTAGGAGGCGCACCTGGTTCTAGGTCTGCGCAACGCCTTCTCCAACTCTAAAGCCAATACTACTCGAGAGCGGTCACTACCACGACAGCCTTACAGCGAAGCCACAAGCATAGGTACAATGCAACTCGTTATGTCTCCCGACTATACAAGTAAGCATCTTTCCCATCCGCTGCATGTTTCTGTTCCACCCTTGCTCCACTATCCACTATCCCACATCCACCTCCTCACCATCCAGACGCTGTTTCTGCAGGCCGACGTTGACAGCCATTAAACCTCCACATCTGTACCACCAGCGCTACACTCGTTTGCTCTCTCGGCTGGACTACCGCATACGAAACCCTGCAAGTGTCGTAACCGCCACTTCTTGGAGCAAACGCAGCCAGACTTTGCCAGAAAACTCGCATGCCGCACTGCCAATGTGACACCTCTTGTTCTGGTGGGAAAAGAACAACGTCACTGTCGACCTCGTTTCGTTCTTCCTTCCACGCTGTTCTTCTCCTCAACTGTTCAACTTGAGACGATAGAACTGCTGTGTGTCCCCAGGTTCTTCGTTTGTCTTGCTGAAATCGTTTTCTGCATTCAGCTGCCGCACAACCTCTTTCGATCGTTGCACACGAACAGATTCTGATCATACTTGCTCTTGAGCACCCAAGGCAAACGGTCTTGACCTGATCACGACAAACGCCACAAGTTCGTCAAAACCTTGAACATCGTTGCTCACGATGGATCAACAGGGTACCCATGATGCCTTGTCCAACGGAGATTATTCCTCGCTCCCACCTCGAAGGCCAATATCACTTCCCGACCTGCAGGAAGCCGCCCAGGTCTTCGACGACGCAGTGGCTCATAGCCAGAGAGGCATCCCATATGCCGCTGCAGAGCCGACGTTCTCGCTTGCCCAGCAGCAAACGATTTGGAGCCTGAGTAGGGATCTCGTGACGAGATATCCGGCCGCAGCCGGGCTTTCACTTCCCTTTTCCAGCACGCAGAACGAAGCACATGGTGCAACCTCCAGATCATCCTCACTCAACAGTGAGCGGCGATTGGCTATGCCTGTGAAAGTGTCCTTGGACGGCAGTGTGAGCAGAGCAGCATCCTTAAGAGAACAGGCTAGTGCCTCGCGCCGCTCCTCTCTCGGGACTCTCCACGAACACGATCGTTCATCAGAAGATATTCCAGCCGCGAAGAGTTCGCCATCGGCACAATTCCCAGCATCCTTGACTACGCTTCCGAGAAGACAAACAGTGAAACGCCACTCCTCATTGCGTCACCAGACCAGGCCTTCGGAAGTGAATCTCGACGTCCCGCCTCTACCCTTTCACACTCTCGATCGCGCCGCATCAGACTCTCGGCTCTCACCAGGAAAAGTCAGGCCAAGAAGCCATCCGCCATCAAGGTCCCAAATGCCTGGACACAGCTCCAGCGACGACGAAACTCCTGCTGCCATAGCATCTCTGCGTTCCGATGATCCATGGACCCTCCCGCCCCTGCCTCGAAGCATGCCACAGACACCGAGACTCACGCACACGGCTTCAACACGCGCGCCCAGTCTCACATTCAGAAGATTGTCGAGTCTCGATCAGCTGATCACGTACCGTGAGGACAGAGAGTCATGGAAGCGAGAGTCGTACGCTTCTGCACAACTTCCACTTCCAATTGTCGCATCGTGGGAACCGAAGACCCCAGTGCCGTCGACGACAGTAAGTGAGACAGCTTGTTCACACGTGGACACGGAGAAGAGCCCGGATGCAGTCGCGACAGAGTTCAATCCTGTACCCGATGTCCCTGTACGGACCAGCAAGTTCCGCCACTTCGCAGCAGAGGTTGGATTTTGCTTCTCCATCGCAATGACGCAGCTGCTAGCAGAGTACCTGATCTCCGGCTTCGCAGTTGTGCTCCCCAACTTCTTCAACGAGAATGTCAGCACTGGTGCAGGCATGACAGGTCTTTTCTGGCCAGCCGCTTTGCTGACATTGATCCTGAGCTCCTTCTTGCTGATCTTCGCTCGGATCTCCGACATGTACGGCGGCTACGGCCCTTTCATGTTTGGCCTCATCTGGCTCGCGATCTGGACGTTGATCCCCGGCTTTGTTAGTTCAAGCCTGATGCTGAACATTTCCAGAGCGATGCAGGGTCTGGCCATCGCCGCGTACACTCCGTCTACGTTTTCGATGGTCGGCAGCATATATCCAGAAGGCCCACGGAGGAACATTGTCCTGGGCTTGTACGGTGCCTGTGCTCCGTTGGGACTCTACACTGGGTTCCTGACTGGAGGCGCCTTGCCGGCTGTGGAGTCCAGGTGGTATTTCTGGATCGCCTCAGTGCTGGCTTTCATTACCGCGATCACAACGTATCTTTCTGTGCCGCACGATCGTACTGACAGAAAGGGTCTCAATTTGAAGATGGATTGGCTTGGAGCATTCTTGATCACTGGTGGGTTGATCCTGGTCACGTATGCTCTCTCGGTACAGCCGTACGCGAATGTGAATCACCCGGAGATCAATGGTTTCGCGTTTCGGATCGTCTGGGCGCCGCTGTCCAGTGGTACGTTGTGCCTTGCCATTGCCTTCTGGGTAGAGGGATGGTACGCGAGCTGTCCTATGCTGCCGTTCGAGTTTTTCAACCCGCAAGGCGTGAAGGCGCTTTGCTTTGCGTGTCTCTTCTTCTATGGATCCTTCGGAGTTTGGCTGTATATCTCCGCCGAATAGTAAGTGACCAATGAGTTCTGTGAGCTGTAAGGTTCAACACGCTAACGAGAATATTAGCTTCGTCTCTCCCTCAGCATCAACAGACCCAGAAAGTGTCAAAGGCATCATGCTGTCACTATATTACACTCCAATGGCCATCGGTGGAATAGTATTCTGCGTAGTCGGCAGCTCCTTGCTTCACATCGTGCCGATCAAGCTCCTACTCCTCATCTCTGGTCTCGCCTGGATTGCCGCACCTCTCATCTTTGCGGTTGGGCCGGTCCCACTGTACTACTGGTCAGAAGTCCTACCTTCAATGATCTGCGGCACGCTCGGCATAGACTTGACATTCACCATCGCCGCCATCTTCCTGTCTTCTTCGCAGCCGCTGAAATTTCAGGGAGTGGCGGGAGCTGTGTCCTCGATCCTCGTCAACTTGGCCATGTCTTTCTCGCTGCCGATTTCTCTCATCGTAAAAGAGGCTGCGGCGGCTCATGTGGCGAGCGACACCATCGACAGTAAAGTGGACGCGACTTTGTGGGGATTCCGGGCTGCTTTCATCTATGGTGCTGCATCGGCGGCTTGCGGCTTGATTATTGTCATCTTCTTTGTGGAGATTTCGCGGTCGGTCTTCAGTGGAGAGAAGCATGGGGATGACGAAGAAGCCAGACCGGGAGTCTCATCGTCGGCATCCTCTGCATTTGTGTCTGCAGACGGTGAGATGCGCTCGCAGAGCGTGTAGACCAAAAGATATTTTGGACATCATGGCACAGAGACTCGGGATGGAAGTGAGGTGGACTCAAGGGACACGTTGAGCCTCAGTGCTCAAGCTCCGAGGCACCAGTTGAAAGTGAGGTCGAGCTCAAGCGGCATTTTCGACTTCAGGGCCCCAGAGTGAGGTCGGACTTGGTTGGGAGCGGAGGCACGTGAGGTCCCACCGACTGCTCCCATTTGGGCAGGTGATGTGCCCATGTATGCGGTGACAAGCATCGTGCACGGTATATTTATTTTGCTCCTTGGAAAAGTTTTGCTTGCGCAGGGCGGTCGGCATGCTGGGTGGTTATTGCAATTGCAGCAGACAGAGGGCAGCTTCACAGCGTGGCGTTTCGGCTTTTTCGTGTGATGTTATAGGTAGGCTGTATTGATATAGATACATGAATACAATACATGCATGAACTCAAGGTCAGACTCGCCATCGTAAGAACACATCACCTCACTGCTCAAGCTGCTGCTGCTGCCTGTAACCGCAAGCGAGGTCACCTTCTCTCTCTCCACGGATCATCCCACGCGCGCTGCCGCCAAGTGCCACCCACAGCCAGCTCACGGCCCTCGCTCCGTTGTGCTTTCAATGGTATTCCAGGCCAATCGTAGGTGCGCAAGCAGCAACTAGAAGCCGGCAGAAGTGAAGTGAAGAGACGCACGACACACATGAACGCTAGTTCCCCTTCACGCCCAAGCTCCTCGTGCTGTCGCGCCCCACCTTGCCCTCTACGTTCCCACTGCGAGCCAGAAGTTGCACATCTGGCTTCTGCCGGGCATTCGTCAATAAAGACTTTCGTCTGCCGAGAAACCTTAGGAAGCTCTCCCACTCTTCCGTACCTCAAACTCTCTCTCTCTCTCTCTCCCACAATAATCACTCAACGTACTTGTTCACGCAATTGAACTCACTCTCTTGGTATACGGCCCTGCAAACCGACGGCTTCAACAATCATGCCGTCTGGAGATGTCGGCCTCGGCGTCAACGTCGATGGCCTGCGCGAAAGGCTGCCCCACCAGCCTGAAGCTCCCGTAAAGGCCGCGAACGTGAACGCCGCTCAAGATGCTGTGAAAGTGCTCAACGAACAACAGGCCAGCGAAGAGAAAGATGAGAAAGACAAAAAGACGTTTGGCAGGACACCGGATGGTACAGGTGCGTACAACATACCCTCTTCCTCCAATGGCTGTCGAGCCGACCATGTGTGGGATAGCAAGTATACATACAGCAGCAAGCAAAACAAGCCCACCCGATCGAGCTCCCTTGCTTGCCGCGTCTCACCCTCCTCCTCCTTCCACCTAACCATACTGATGCCGTGACGATGCAGTCTTCACCGTGCCTCACACGGAAGACATGGTGTCCCAGCTCTTCGACCCAAAGCAACCAAAGAACGCCTCCGACATCGCCATCGTCACCGTGCTAGCCTACCTGTGCGGCCTTCTGTACTTCCTGCCCGAGCGACTCCGCGTGCCTGTCTTTGCCGTGATATTCCTTTTCTGGCGCACATGTTACAACGGCGGCATCGGCTGGCTCCTCTACCAGCAATCTACCCATAAGCGCCTTACGAACTGGGCGAAACGCTCTGGTATCTTCGAAAACCCTGACTCCGGCAAAAACTCCCGTCCGTTCCTGTACAAGTTCCTCAAGCAGGAGTTTGAGTCTAAAATCCCGAAAGACTACAAGTTCGAGGATGCTCCTCTGGAGTACAACACCTGGCTCCTCTTCCGTCGCGTCGTAGACTTGATTCTGATGAGCGACTTTGTGTCGTACTGCCTGTTTGCGATTGCCAGTGGCGGTCGTCCGGTGGGTGAGAACTTGCTGATGACCATCGCGCGCTGGGTGTGCGGTATTGCTCTCGTTTTGTTCAACCTCTGGGTCAAACTTGATGCTCACCGCGTGGTAAAGGACTTCGCATGGTATTGGGGGGACGCGTTCTATCTGATCGACCAGGACCTTACCTTTGACGGAGTGTACGAGCTCGCTCCGCACCCGATGTACTCTGTTGGCTACGCCGGATACTATGGAATCTCCTTAATGGCAGCGAGCTACAAAGTCCTGTTCATCTCGATCATCGCTCACGCTGCGCAATTGACTTTCCTTACCTTTATCGAGAACCCGCATATTGAGAAAACGTACAATACGCCACCGCCACTGCCCAAACGCGCCGAACTAGACCAACTCTCTGGATTGCAAGACCGCCAGCAATATCAGTCACGCCTTTTGAGCGTAGGTAATGTTAACGAACCCTCTCCTCAGCCTTCTAGCACTAGCTCCCTTCAAGGGCACAACCTGCTTGGCCTTGGGAATGTCGATCTTTTCCGCGTCACAGACACGTCTGTGATCTTACTACAAGTTTACATGTACAGCGTCGCTTTGCTCACGCCTGCAAACCTCACCTGGCAAGCCTTCTTTTTGCTTGGCGCCATCGCCTGGCGTCTCTGGTACTCCATCGGCCTCGGCATCATCCTCGATCGTCAATCGAACAAGAAGCGCTGGACTCGCCACTTCGTCAAATACGGCGAAGGCATCGATGAAGCTTGGCGTCAATGGAAAGGCATCTACCACCTCAGTATGGTCATGTGCTACACGAGCTTCATCTGCGCCACCTGGAAGTTTTACTCTCTGCCCGCCGATTGGACATACGGCATGACCATCCTACGTCACGTCATCGGAATCGCTCTCATCGCACTTCAGATCTGGACTGCTACGAGCATCTACGAGTCGCTTGGCGAATTCGGCTGGTTCTTTGGCGACTTCTTCCACGATGGGCCTCAGAAGCTCACTTACGACGGCATCTATCGCTTCCTGAACAACCCTGAGCGCACCATTGGTCTCGCTGGTGTCTGGGGTGCGGCTATCTTGACCTGGAGCAAGTCTATCTTCTTTTTGGCGCTGTTGAGCCATGCTCTCACGCTGTGCTTCATCCAATTCGTCGAGCGTCCGCACATGGAGAAGCTCTATCGCCAGGGTCTTCGTGAGACATCTGGTGTATCCAAGAACATTCAGCGCTCTCTCCCGCCACCTCTCCAAAAATGGTCCGGTAGCGTTGACAAGGTACTTGATGAGACTCTCGACTTTGTTGAGGACTTCATCGATGCCGCTCGACCCAAGCTGGCTGCTGGATTCAGCAGCTTTGTTAGAGACTCGAAGACCTTGATTAGCAACTACCCTGCTCGCATTAGCATCAAAAGACTCGCACCGGATCTTGCTGGCCTCGACCTCACAGATTACTCGCTCGAGATCGACACGTCTGCTTCAGCTGTTCACACTATGAGCCCGAGGTTGAGTGGCCGTGAAGGTGAGGCTGGCCAGAAGCCGCAGAGCCGCACCGATAGCTACAAGCGTCTGGTTGTCGAGTACGGTGCGCCGATCAAGGTCAAGTGGACAGCACCTCTCAACCACAGCAAGAAAGACTGGGTCGGCCTCTACATGATCGCCGACAACGCTTCCCGCGAAGTCACAAAAGTATCAGCTCAGGGCAGATGGGTCGCCACCAACCCCGGCGAGATCGACTTCGCCCACGCAGACGAAGGCATCCTCGTCGCAGACACCCGCGTCTCGTCTTCCGAGCGCAAAGACGGCGAGCCGCGCGACTTCATGGCCGGCGAAATGGAATTCTCTGGCGACAAACTATGGTGGACGCAAGGCGTCTTCGAGTTCCGCTACCACCACGCCGAGAAGCACCACGTCATGGCCATCTCGCACCCCTTCGAAGTCCGCATCGAC
The DNA here is from genome assembly GCA_019775565.1 of Melanodothis sp. VS III C KN 2. Lineage (NCBI taxonomy): Eukaryota > Fungi > Ascomycota > Dothideomycetes > Cladosporiales > Cladosporiaceae > Melanodothis > Melanodothis sp. VS III C KN 2. The sequence goes on from JACWFM010000054.1 coordinate 223,053, forward strand.
CGCTTCGACGAGGACGACGTCGAGGTCGACGCGCACGGCATCGTGCGCAGCGCCGTCGAGCAGGCCATCCTGCCCGTCGTCCAGAACTGCTTCGATCGCGACCCAGACACCGCGCCGCGCACAGCAGAAGAGCAATTTGGCCCGGCGCTGGAGCGCGAGGGCAAGTACGCCAAGCGTGTCGTGTACGCTATTCAGCAGATGTTTGGTATTGAGTTTGCGCCTGAGGTCGTGCAGGCGGATGGCAATGTGAGGAATTTGGCGTGGCGGATTTGTAATGCGAAGAAGGTGCTTGCGCCTTATAGTATGTCGCATTCGAAGGGGAGGGCGACGCCGACGGGGTGAGTGGCGTTGTTTGGGGAGTCACGCATGTCGTAGGTGGTCGGTAGGGGGAGAGGTTGCAGTGGGCTCGGAGTAGGAGGGGCGAGAAAATATATTGGAGGTGTGTGGGTATACATGTACATGACGAGATGATGATGATAGAGGTACATATGCATTGTCGGAAAACAGTAGAAGGACGGTTGGGTAGCGATCGATAGTTACCAGGAGCAGCGGCAGATGTATTCAGCCATGGTGATGAAACGCGCGTGCGCATGCTTCAATGTGTGATCTTAGTGCTTTGCTGCAACTCATGCACTACTCGTTCGCGTTAATGCACGCACTTACATGACATGTATTACCTGCTGACCCGGTAGTTGGCAATACTGAATCCTCGAGAGGATTGCATGGGGTGCGTTATAATGCCCCCTCAGTTTGGACTAGCGTGAATTCCGACTTCACTTCAAATATCATAGGCAATATATCATTTCAGTCGGTTGAAAGTGTGCTAGACGTTCGTCAATCTTTCATCAATGCTAATTCGAAGGCACAGGCTTTCTGAAGTAAAGTGGTGATTATACATGCCTGGATCCAGATTTTGGCAAGCGGTTTTCTCCAAGTCGAAGTCGAATTCGTCCGCACCGCCGGGCAATACAACACGCTCCGGCAGGTCTCGCTCGCTTTTACATGACACATGACATGTATTACCCACGAACTGCCGTAGTATTTACTTTACTCTTAGGAGCATTGCATCGTTCAGGTGTCAGGTGTTACATCTATAGTGCTGGCACACTCTCAAGACCAAACACTGGATTATGGTAGCCAGGCGAACGCATTATCGAAATGCTCCCCCGTGCCCACATCTCAAATACCACGCAAGAGGCTAAGTAAGTAAACATCAAACGCAAACCATGCTTTTGTCTGTGCTTGCCATGGAGATCGCGGATCGTGGCCGCGATAGGCTGTCGCACGCTTTCGACTCTCGGAATTACGGTAGATCTACAGGAACACCCGCCATCTTTGCTGCCCGTGTGAGGAGGCACACACGCACGCATGCACGCACGCACACGGTCACACCACGATCCGGTCACCGAGCAGTTGCTAGTCCCGTGCGTTGGTCACTATCTTCAAGATTTGCAAATCGTTGCCAGCACGATGAGCCGCCGTCAACGTTCGTCTCGGTAGTATGGCACAAGAGTCATGATGGCGAACTACTGCCGACTACTGCGGGACCGAGAACCAGTTCGTCGGGCAATTGGGAAGCGAACACCCCTGTCAATATATGTCAAACACTTGCGTACCATATGCGCCTCGCGCTGAAAACAGGAAATCCAAGTGACAGGAAGCGTACCGATGGGCCAATAGGTTCACGCCATTCGGCACTCCCGCGCACGGCTGTGGCGGTACTGGCGTTTCGAATCGCAGCCCATGGCAATCTCGCCCACACCAGCGCTAGAGATCAGGCCAGCGCGCTATAGCAGCTGTACCAGCACTCTTAGCAGGACCTGACCTGGACCAGCCTAATCCACCTCCTCCTTTTCCCAAGACCTGGAGACCGGCTGCGTTGGGACCCGTCATCTTGCCTGTCCGGTTCCTGACGATGCTGTAAGCGGTTTTTTGTAAAACCCGTTTCTTCACTGTCCTTGAATCTCTCTCCATTCCTGCCCGTTTTTCTGTCTCTCTTTCGTGAACGCACAAGCCTACTACGCATCACTGTTCGAGCATTGAGCTCTTCATATGCACACGGTCCTTTCATAACCAGTTTCGTTTTTGATATACCCGTCTCCTCCGAGAGACATGCCAGTCTTTACCACTATGAGCCTTCGCCAGGTGATCCAGGCGTCCATTCTCTTCCTCGCCGCGACGACAGCAGCGCAGAGCTGCTACTTCCCGGACGGCACACTCTCGCCAGATACACCTTGCACCACAAGCAGCGGACACACATCATGTTGCGGATCCGACGCTCTATGCATGGACGATGGACTATGTTTCCGCAGGGGAATCTTGAGCAGAGGGAGCTGTACGGATAAGAATTGGGAGAGCGATGCGTGCGCTGGATATTGCAGAACAGGTAGGCGAATAGCGCTTCGGATGACGATTGGATATTGTGAGCACTGGAGGCTGACTGGAGTTCATTGATCTACAGAAAGTCCAGGCGCGGGCATAGCGATTACGGCTTGCAGCGATGAGGGTGAAAATAGCAAGTTTACTTGCGGTCTCAACACGAAGGGTTGCGCTTCGGACGATACCACATGGACACTGCGTGGCAATGTCTCACTAGTGTTAAGACCTTCACAAGTTTCCGAGCTTGTTGGGTCAACGGTGGCCAGCACATCATCATCAGCATCGTCAAGTGCTACAACAACAGAAGCATCACCAAGCAGGATATCCTCGCACGTCGAATTTTCGCCAACTCCGGCTGCCAACGCCACCAAACTATACACCTCCAGCGACATGGCCGGCCTCGGATGTGGACTCGGACTACCTCTCGGTTTCTTCCTCGTCGTCGCCCTATGCGCTCTATACAGAGAGCGACAAAACCACACAGGTCCCAAGCTAATGTACAAGCTTCCGGACAATCACAACGAATTCGGCTTCAACTACCAACAGCAGCTACAACAGCAACAACGACAACAATACCTACAACCAAACATCATACGCGCGCACTCAAATTACTCACACTCGAACTTCTCCGTCGACTCGCGAATGACGTCGCAGACATCGGACGTCGCCAAACCCGCAATCTCACATTCGTTCCTGGATCCCTACGATAGCATGAAGAGGGACGGCAAGGTCTCGTCAGATTTACAGGTGCACGAGATGGACGGCGTATCGCCGCATGAACCTGCTGTACGGCACGAGCTGTCTGACAAGCGCTTCTCGACTCCCACGGGGAATTAAGGGCTGATAAAGGACTGCGGGAAGAAGTTTCTGGATTTTGATACGACATGACAACGGCTGGCTGTTGGACACATGTGCATGCTGGACGGGCACGTGCTTCGGTGGAAAGCATTACTACGATATAATTTCAAGATATGATACCTTTTTTCTCTCTTCTACTCCTCTTTGTTTTACTGCTGAGATGGTACGGCGTGGCGGCTGCTTACATGCAGTCAGGGGCGTGCGACTTGGTGTGTTACCTTGGACTACCTGATTTGTAGGTGGAGTTGTTTGCTACCTTCACTTCGCTGCTGACATTGATCATTCGAAATGTCTAGCATGTAACGAGTACGCGCAACTTATCGAATACCACGTTGTAGCCACGTGAACGAAATTGCCCAACATGAACGCCATCGAGTTCTGACTTCGCTCTTGCTCTATTTCAAGACACGCACCAAGCGCTGTCTTTCCTGCCTCGCTGAGTTCGCACAGCGTTAGTAGCACCTTTCGCCTCAACGCGAGCGGAACCGTGCATCTGGTCGCACAAGCGCTTTCGACCACTCGACATCACGCGTAGCTGAACTCCGACATATGTAAATCGCCGACTCTTTGTAAAGCATTACACGCCATGCACTTTCGCTCAATATGTTTGCCTTGACATTCAGCGCCCTCTGGCATCTCATCAGCATCGCACTCGCACTCCCTCTAAACACACCCTTACTCGCAGAATACGACTACATCATCGTCGGCGGCGGACCCTCAGGCCTCGTGGTGGCGAACAGACTTTCCGAGAATCCTAACGTAAACGTCTTACTCTTGGAAGCCGGTCCTGCGGATGTGGGAGAAGACATAGTTTACATTCCTGGATTCATCGGGCACGATATTGGCGGGAGGTATGACTGGAACTTGTCCACAGTGCCGCAGGCATACCTCGACGGCAACGCTAGATCTATCCCTCAAGGCCGCGCACTCGGTGGGGGCACTCTTCTCAATGGCATGCTCTGGAATCGAGGCGGCAGAGCGGACTACGACGACTGGGTTCGACTCGGCAACCCTGGGTGGGGCTGGGATGACATGCTGCCGTACTTCAAGAAGAGCGAAACTTATTCTCCGATTCAGTCGAGTGCTATTGCAGAGCAGTACTCTGCTCGGGAGGATAAAAGTGTGCATGGCTATGCTGGCCCAGTCAACGTCAGTTTTCCGAATTATACCTGGAATGCTTCGATCAATCTTTTCAGCGCGCTCAATGAGCTTGGTGTTCCCATTGCTTTTGATCCCAATGCTGGAGATGTCGCAGGCGCGAGTTACTTGCCGTTTGATCTTGAGCCTGTCACACAAACAAGGAATACTGCTCGTCGAGCTTACTATGACAGCATTGTCAGCAGACCCAATCTGTGGGTGTCTACAGAGAAGACCGTGACGCAGGTCTTGTTCAATGGGGCAGATGGCAATCCGGATGCGTCAACTCCAAAAACGCAAGAGCTGGCACTTGGCCAGGGCACTTCTCCTGGAATCGTTGGTGGCATATTTGGCAACGGCTCGGTTTTGAACATCACCTCGTTACCACCCATACCGCCTCTTCGGGGCGGCTACGTGAAACGCAGTCGCCTAAGGACCGCGTGGATGAGGCTCAAAAGATCCTTGAGACTCTTCCAACGCCAGCACCGCTCGCCATCAGGACCACCATTGACTGCTACTGGCGTCGAGTTCGCTTCTGATGCGCAGAGTCCACGACAAACTGTTCGAGCTACACGCGAAGTGATCCTAGCCGCAGGCGCAATCCACACACCACAACTTCTAATGCTCTCTGGCATCGGTCCAGCCGACGAACTTGACTCCTTCGGCATACACACTCTCGTCAACCTCCCCGGCGTAGGAAGTAACCTACAAGACCATATGCAAGTATGGTGCTGGGCGCCCTACCACGACCCCTACACCTCCAACCCAACGTCCATGAACAACGACCAAATCTTCGTCAACACCGCCTGGAACGACTACTGGACCAGTAGAACCGGTCCCTTCACCTCAGGCGCCATCGCCGGCGTAGCCTTCCCCTCCCTCCCAGCAATCACCCATGACGCCGCCGCCCTCGCCAACCTCGCCGCCGCCCAACTCCCGTCCATGTTCCTCCACGACGCCCCCGACCGCGCCCTCATCGCAGGCTACAGCGCGCAGCTCTCGCTCCTCTCCGCCGCCCTCCGCGACACCTCCCGCGCGGCCTTCGAGCTCATCAACGCCAACGACGGCGACCTCACCGTCGCCACAATGCGCCCTCTAAGCCGCGGCACCCTGCGCCTAGCATCTTCCCAGCCCTTCACACCACCCTTGATAGATCCCCGCTTCGGCAGCAACCCCATCGACATCCAAGTCCTGCAGCGCGCGATAGCTTTCAACAAGCGCATCATCGCGACAGATAGCATGGCGCAGCTGGCGCCGCAGCAGATGTTCCCTCCGGCAGATGCGAGCAGCGACGAAGTGGTGCAGTGGATCCGGTCGAAGGGCCAGACGGAGTATCATCCTAGCGGTACGGCGGCGATGATGCCTTTGCGGCTTGGGGGCGTGGTGGATCCGGAGTTGTTGGTGTATGGCACGGGGAATTTGAGGGTGGTGGATGCGAGTGTGATGCCGATGGTGCCGGCGGCGCATTTGCAGGCTGTTGTTTATGGGGTTGCGGAGAAGGTATGTTTGCTTTTCTTGTTTCATTATCGTTCGTGTTCGAAACATTGACTGACGATTTGCAGGCAGCGGACATCATCAAGGCCGCGAATGGCGATCTGAATGCGAAAGCACGGGAGTCGGATTCTGTCAGTATTGCATCGCCATCGCCGCCTGCACAGAAGCCGAGCCCGATTACGACGCCACCGCCCACACTGGTCAATGTCAATATTGTGACGATGACTACTTTTGTCACAGTATACGTTTAGCACCACTCCGAAATGTATGCTTTGTGGAGGAGGAATGCTCGAGTCCGGTCTAGCTGTTGTTACATTACAACCTTGTTGGATGGGCACTAAAAAGGGACCATGTTAATGTGTAGGATTACAAGATGTATACGAAGCGAAAGTTACGAGAAGTGACTTCGACCAATAATGAGATGCAGAATTTGAAGCAGAGTTTGTAATGATATTTGTTCCTTCAAGGTACTACAATTAACTTGGGTGAACGGTTGCAGTCCTGTGCTACCTCTCCTTTCGAGAAGAGAAGAAAAAGAAAAACGAAACGGAGTGCCTTGGATCTCTCTTGCGACTTATCATAGCGTCGATGATAGGAGGTCCAGGGCGATCGTATTGGTACTGAGGAGAATCTTTACTCTGAGGAGCCGACTGGGTAGAACCACGCCGCGATAGCTGTTGAGAAGGTCAGTATGATTTTCGAAACTCCAGAAAGCAAGCAGTGGAGGTACTTACCAATGATCAGATAGCACATCATCAACATCACGCCCTCGAGCCAGTGGGACTTGCCGTCCTAAAGAGAAGTCAGTACAGTTACATTGTGCTGGAGTTGTTGGAGATGCCTACCTGGATAAGGTAGTTGACAAGAATGATAGAAATGAAAAGAACTGCGATCTGGAATCCATCGAAGTTGAGCGTCATGTCAGCCGGCTGGCCAAGACCAATCCAGCCAATGACAACCATAAGAGGCAAGACGAGCAGCGCAATCTGCAGGCTGGAGCCGACGGCAACACCAATGGCGAGATCCATCTTGTCCTTGATGGCGACCGTGACGGCGGTAGCGTGCTCGGCAGCGTTTCCGACGATGGGCAGCAAGATGAGACCGACAAACTCCTCGGAAACTTTGTCGCCGTCGGTGATAGCGTCGATCGAGCTGACCATGTACTCTGCGCAGAATGCGACCAAGACTGTTGAGGCGGCGAGTGTGATGAGGGCGCCGATTCTGGTCAACTGCGGAACTTCCTCCTCCTCCTCTTCTTCGTGCACCAGGTGCTGCTGGTTGACACCGCCACCGGACGCGGCAGCGGTACCGGCGCCCATGGTGGCAATACCACGCAGGACGTCACCAGACTCCTTCCTGCCGGACGGCTTCTTGGGGACCTTCTGACTGGGCTCGTTGTACATGGTGGCGTGCGTGCTCAGCTGGAAGAGAAGATAGCATCCGTAGGTCACAAGAAGCAGGATGGATGTGCCTCGGGACAGAGGTGCTACGCCTGTAGTCGTCTCTGCAAAGATCCGGAATGCGGTTGGAATAATCAGACTGCCGATGGCAAGAGCCAGGAGCGACGAAGCAGTTTGTGCCACTGTGATGTTGAAGAACTGTTCCTGTCTTTTGAGACCGCCGAAGAAGAAGCACATGCCGAGGACGAGCAAGAGATTCGACAACATTGATCCGACCTGTGAGTGTTAGCAAGGGACAATGTCAGCAGCGTTCCAAGAAATTACTCACCAGACTGGTCTGGACAATCACGATCTTCTTCTGAGCCAGGGCAATAATCGAGACAATAAGCTCCACAGCGTTGCCGAAACTGGCGTTCAGAAGTCCACCAAGGGTTTCTCCAACATAGAGGGCCAATTCCTCAGTAGCAAAGGATAGCATTGCAGCAAGCGGAATGATGGCCAAGAAGTTGACAACGAACACCACGATTCTGCTCACGCTTGACACCTCGTGCAAGGCGATACCAACAGGGACAAAGACCAGCATGAGGTTGATCCAGGATCCGAAAACAGCCTTGATTTGCGAGCCAATCGAGAGTTTGGGGTGCTTCTTCTTGCGTGATTCTGAGGTGTCGGCGCGCTGCAGGTCTTGTTCGTCTTCCTCATCTTTCTTGCTCATGAATGGTATGAACTTCCGCATCTTTCGTTTCCGAGGTCCGGCGTCGGTGCCCACTGATCGGTCGACAATTCCGTCTGGTTGTGATTCGGATGGTAGTCGCGCGGAACCGCTAGAGTTGCTACCAAGACCGTGCTCGTCCTTCTCGTTAGGGCTCTTCATTGGCTCGCTCGCTTCTCGTGCGCGTGTTGGAATGTTCCCTGGTGGACCTGCAGGAAATGTGCCAGCCTTCTTGGTGCCTCCATAATCCTCCATTTCGGGATTGTGATGTTGGTCGATGGGTGAGGACATTGTGTGTGTCAATTGACCGCCATCCTCTTCATCTGAGCGTCGTCTGGGGTTTGCATTGAAGCGGCCAAACATGTTGTAGGTTTTGTTGTCGCCATCCTGCTGGTTGTACCAGGCATGCCGTCTCGCGGCACTCTTGATGGAGTCTGAGGTGCATGTTAGTTGTTGCTTCTTATCGGACGTGGAGCAGTCACGAGCGATTGATGACGCCAGCGAAACATCGAGAGAAGCTTGCAACATTAAAATTGAGGGACTCACGCATGGTGTGAGAATGTGGTGTGAGTGGTGATGCAAATGGTGGGTGCGTGAAGAGCTTAAAGTGACCAGACGTGATGTTGGATTGCTGTTGACGCCGAACAATTAAGGGGTGCCTTTCGAGACCGAGTGGCGACAAATTGTGGATTAGGCCAGGGAAATGAGGAGCAGGCTGTGAGTTCGCTCAGCAACGAGCGATGTTGTCAGAAACGGGTCGAGTGTTGGTTCAAGGTTTGAAGGTGTGGACGGGACGGTTTTCCCTTCGCCCTCCTGTCGCGCGCTTCAAAACAAACGCCAGGGAAAGCTTAAAGTCGGGAAATATGGGTAGAAGGTGGCGTGGCGTAGGTGGCGGCGTATCATTGAAGTCCAAGCGCCTCTGTGCTGCGTTGCGGCGTTGCAACGGCTTGAAGGGGTCAAGCGCTGTGGCTGGGCGTTCGAGAGGCGGATGATGATCTCGCTTAAGGAGGAGGAGAAGAAAGGGAGCAAAGGTAAAGTAGTAAGGGTTGTAGCATGGTGGGCATCAATTGTGTCCAAGATTTGGCGACGATTGATGACATGCGCAGGCGGAGGCGGAGGTGAGCTCTGCAGTGACTGAACTGCTGTGCTGGCAAGGCCAACCCATCAGCATGTCCATCCGCTGTTTGTGTGGAATGCGTGGTCCTTGGCGGGCGTCACGCGTTAGGCCGTTTGCATGCAAATAACGACCATCACTGCAGATCTACACATGTGTTGTCATTGAGGCAAGGCGCTCACGTGTGCCGTGCCGCTGTTACTTGCTATCGCACGCCCTTCGTCTTTCCCGCCAGCGTCATGCCTGCTACTTTCGATGTTTCATCCTTATTAACCCTGTGATTTTCCACAGAGCTCAAGAAACAACAACAACGACGACGACGACGACGACGACGTGTGTAATAGCAAACACGAAGGAATCACACTAGCTTCGTGTCTGCGGAGAAAGAAGATCTCGACGTCAGGATCAAGCTCGCTTGGCTCGATCAAAGCCCACCAAGCCCACTTCCTCCAAACTTGGCAGTACTAAGTCTCCTTGTCAAAAGCTTGGAAACAGGCGTATGTTTCGAGAGCTCAGCAGGTTTTATGCAAGGGCGGTCTGGCCATATACTTTGCACCATGGCGTTGCCTTGTCTATAGTGTGGTACTACTCGTGCATGAAGATGATTTGGTTCCGTTAGACAAGATTTCGGCACTAGGGACATCGAACCGCTTTCTTGGGTCTGATGACATGTACTACAAGCGATTACAAGATTGTGGTTCGTTCAATGAAGATACCAAAGCGTCAACTAAAATCTTTGACAGCAACTCTCCACCCCATCAAACATACTGCCACAAGTCCGGGTCCAAATCAAACCCTTCCCAATCCGTGTTCACCACATCTTCCACGTCCAAAGCTCCATCCCCATTAGTGTTTGCCACCACCCCATCTTCTGCCCCATCGCCCTTCTTCCCCATTGCATTCTTCTGCTCAATCATAGCCGCCAACTCTCCCTCCGGCCTCGCGTTCGTATTGAGAGCGACCCTTTCGGACTGACCAGAGATGCAATATGAGCACTTCATCGGTAGCACGACGCGATGGTCGCCGTGGACCACTGTGAAGCAGACACTCACAGCTTCGGCCTGGGCGCATTTGATGATTGGGAGGAATTCGCCATGGCCGCAGGAGCACCAGATGATTTCTTGTGTGCACATTGTTGTTTTGTTCGCCGCTTATGTTGTCCGTCTGTGGTTAATGAATTGGCTGTGGGCTTGCGCAGAAACGAGTGAGGATTGATAACGGGAGTGGTGGCTGATAGTGCAAGGGTTTCGATTAGGTGATATTTGTGTGCAAAGCAGCAAACTGTCCATTGCTATCATACATTCTGACCAATGTTCTTGCAAGATCCTGCCGCGGTTCGGCCTCTCAGGACGATAGATGAGTCAGTGTGGCAATCAACGTGTTCATTTCTGTCACACCTTTACATTCCGAACTTAGCCCTGGCCCATGGCGGCCGTGGCATTGCCGTATATCTTGAGAAATCCAAAGGAACCACAGAACTCAGCGCAGTAGTGTTGGTTTTGACGATAATCATTCCGTCTCGCAACGCAGCGGGCTTCTAGGTCGGCGTCTAGCATACCAATCTAGCGGTCGAGCATAGCGAGCATCATAATTGTTTTCATTTCCCGAACACGTTGCAGGCACGCAGGGCAGAGTCCTTCTTCAATTGCGGCGATAAAGGTTGGCTGCTCACAGAGAGGTTCGCACTGTTCGCGAGGAACGAGAACGAAATGACAACATGTCGCGTAAAACATCCGGACGTACGAGCACATTCTTGTCCCTTTCACTGGTGCTCCGATATTCGATTGTGGTATTAGACCGGGAAAGAATTGAGGCTTCGCCAGCTTCAGGGAGAAGGTCTTATAGTCCTTCCGCGCCAGAGCAGATCTGAAGCTGGTAGAGGAAAGTCTCAGCCGATCAATCATCTTAGGATCGCGTCTGGGTTTGCTGGCCAGATTGGTGCAGCAAGCTCGACGTTCATGTGTTCAGTGCCCGTGACTGGCATTTCAGCCGGCACCGACAGTGTACCGATCGATGACATTGAAGATCCTAGAGTTAGGCACGTTGCAGTCCTCTCCCGGTGCGCGGCACCCGAGCTCCTGTTCCAGCTCATAGCCAGCCGTCGGACTGAAGGTGCGGATCGTATCTGCAGCAATTTGACAAGACGATTGTCCGCTGTAATCGTTGTACTGCGCCTCAACGCGATGAGCAATTGGAACAGCTGCCAAATTTTGAGGGCCGCCCATATGCGTTGGGTGGACACCACCTGGCATGCCGTAATCATGGGGCATGAAGTGCATGGGCCCTTGCTGCTGTGGACAACAGGGAGCTCTGGTTACCTGGGTATACTCCGTGTTGCTCCCGGGGCTCGGTAGCTGGTTAAGGTACTGCGGCGTAGACACAGCCGAGTGAGAGCCAGCATATGAGCCCTGACGTGTCGTAGGCTGAGAGTCTAGTTGTGACGGGACGAGTGGTGCTGCTGCTGGCTGCAGCTTTTGGCTAGAGTCGACTAATGGCTTACATCCATCGCCCGGTCCGCATGGCTGGCGTGTACTCGCCATGGCTTCCAGCGTGTCTGCTGCAACGGACCCTTGGTTGCCACTCGCAGCATCGATTTCAGCATCAGAAACTCCATAGGCTTTCAATAGATTGCGCAGGCGCCTGTTTTCTTCGACAACACCCTTTGCCGCAACCTGGATTTCAGTGGAAGCCGAAACGCCCACTTGTTCGCAGTTGCGATATCGCGTCTCGAGTTCTTTGAGGTAGTCCTTGCGCCTGGCGCGCGAACGCCTCTGGTTGTCCCGAATGCGGGCCAAGTTGGCGCTTTTCTGTGGGTGGCAAATGTTAGTGGCTGTACTCGTCACTGTCATAGACTGCTGCGCCTACCTGACTGTCAGCCTCTGCATCCATTGCGTCCGCCATAGTCCTGTTATTCTGATAGGTGTGTGGTCAGGCTAGAAGTGCTTCCTCGCTCACATGAGAATATGCAACCCTCGAAAAACGACGTCACAGTCAGCAGCTGCCGACCTTTAAAAAAAACTCACTGAAGAATACCGCGAATCTTGATGGGCGATCATAATTCGGCATGGGCAAGTGCCTGAAATGCGGTTGGCATGCGAGGCGTGCTAGATGGTAGACCAAGGGCTCAAGACGTCAATGCATTGTGGCTTAGCAGCCCACGCTTCTAGTGGTCCCAGCCATTCTAGACTGCATGTGAGGAATTTGCCGGAGCGGGTGACGTCTGTTATCGATAACGGATCTGGTTGGAGAGACTGCGAACACACACCCAGTCGACCGAGCAGGAATACAATGAACAAGACAGTTTGGGATATATCAGTGCCTGCATTATTGTTGCGTACTTTCTTGTCTTGCGGTGGTCACTACTATGGATGAAAGTGGAAGTCTGGTGCGCGGCATTCTGTGTTTTTGCCCATATGTGCGTGCCAGAGATCCTCGGTTCTGCTCTCGCCTTCATGATTTTGATCCAGATAATTCACATCCCTGCTCAATAGGCCATATGCACGCTACAAACCATCCAAAGCGGCTCCAGAGGAGCGATGGTTACTATAGTCCATTAATTATCGACACTCTTTGCAGCAGTCGTCCCATGTAGACGATCAGAAGACAGCAGCACGATGACTAATCCACCCCAACACCAACCCTAGTAGTGATTGGTACAGTCTTCGATGAACATGAACATGCATTAGAAGAGTCCTTCGTGTGGAGTAGATGTCAAGCGTGATTTTCAGCGATCACCTATGTACTGGACCTAACCTGGTGTTTAAATTGGGATGCAAGTATGAGGGAACGTCCAGACTGCACGGCGGTATCACGTTACTCGAAGTATAAGTACACATATATTTTCATCCAACGGGTATCTCAATTAGTTACATCCTTAAGCTCAAACCCGCTCTCTAGATCTAGTCAGAACGCCATTTTCTCTCCTTTCGAACTAAGTTGAAGCATCAACGGTACCATTCCTCTTCATCGTAGTTCATCATATTTGTGTACGGATTCGCTCCGTTCATCCAATTCATCATGGCGTATGCGTTCGCATTGGCAGCATCGATAGTGACCCCGCCGTTAGGAATGCTGTATGGAGGCACGACGGGAGCAGCGGCAGCGGGAGGTACAGGTGGTTGGACCTGTTGTTGCGATATGGGGAAAGAGGCGCTCGAATCTCCTCCATTGGGTCCATTTAACCAGTTATTAGAAGCATCAGGCGGATCCGACGTGTTCCAGTTCTCGAATCCAGTCGCAAGCTGGGCCTGGTCTCGGTATGCCCAGTCTGAGCTGTCGCGAATGAGTTGCTCGACGCCGCCGAACATACCGCCTGGACTGTTCCCGATGGTCCGAGACTGCATAGAATGCGATGGTCTTTGTTGCCGATTGGGCGTTTGCTGCGGGTTCAGCGTTGCCTGTGTATATTGTTGTCCTCGTATATGCTCCACGTCAGTATAAGGCACATTCTGGACGGTGTCGCTAGTCTGTGGCCGTGCCATTGTGTCAACAGCTGCAACAGGCTCGGTAGGATAGTACCCGCTCTGTGCAGGCATGGATACTGGTTGTCTCTGCCACCCACTTGGTGCAACCGGCAAGGTTGAGTTGACCACAACGCCCATGGCACGATTTTGCTCGGAGGAAGGTGATGAGATGTCGCCAGCGTAGCTGCCGTATTTTGCTTCTGTGCGCGCGAGTACGGCTTCGGCTTCCTCAGGTAGTTCGATATTCCACTTGCGCGCAAGCACAGCGAGTATGCTAAGCGTGCGCCTGGCACCAAGCCAGCCCTCCGCTATTTCCTCTAGGTGCTTGACACCGTGAATGATGTCCCTTCGTGCGTTCTTGTCGGGTAGATTGAGAAGATGGATAGTGCAAGCGGAATGTGCAATGTATACGGCGATATTGCATATTTGCCGTAGGCCATGAGATCGCTTGTATAAGCGCAGAAGCTTTGAGATCATAGCGGCGGCCTGCGTGCACAGCTTTCGTGGACTCACGGTGTGTGGCAGAGGTGAAGTCGCCTGAGTGTACTTGAGGAATGGCCTGAAGAGATGGATGAACAGCAGTTGGAAGAACATGCTAGTTTGGGGTTAGCTCTCGTCCTGTCAGAGAATTTGGGTGATACCTACTGCATGACAAGCACGCTGGATAGACCACCTTCCTTCGGTTCCAGCTCCTTAGGTAAGTCGCGCCGCCAGGTCTCTAGGCGCGTGTGGATGTCGCTTAACTTCTTGAGCTCAGCAGATTTGCCCTTGGCCCGAGCGAGATCGGAAGGGTTGTAGAAGTTCTGTAGAAGATCATTGCTGATCTCACAGAGCTTTGTTATTTGCAGAGCCACTGCCCTGGTGCGCGACGGCTGCGAATTAGCCTGCGTGAAACCGGAGTCTGTATAAGGACACCAGGGGGCGGAATCTTCATCCGGGAACACCTCTGGTTTTGGCACGGTGATCATGGTAGTGGGCAGTTGCGGGAGACGACCAAGGTAGTTTGACCAGCACTTGTCGAAGAGGTAACATCCCCAGAAAGTGATTCTTCGCACGTCTTCTTCTGCCTCGTCTCCGTTAACGTGCTTGTTAGACGTCATGTTGCCAGAGTCCAGATTCAGGCCCATGTCATTTGCCATACGGAACGACATGCCGCTATACACCCAGCCTTTGGCTTCCCTACCGCAACCTGCTTCTCTGACGGACATTAATGCCATCGCTTGTACTGTGGCCATGCATGGCTTTTCGTGCTCGTCATTCTCCATGATTAAGCGCTTTGCCTCGCGGAAGAAGTGATCACCAGCAGTTGCTGAGTCGTCTGGGTCGTCCCGAGCTCCTGGATGGGACGTGAAATGGCACCCAAGTGCAAGGACTGCATTCACCAGAACAGGCGTACAGTAGTATGTTTTGCCAACAGTGTTCGCTGACGGTCGGCCTCGCGAGAAATCTCTCCAGAAAAGAGTCTTCGACATCTGCTCCAAGGTCAGCAACGTATATAATGTTTGGTTTTGGGGAGTGACCGCCTACGGTGGTGAAGAACGTGTAATGCCACGTGAAATACATATTGACAAGATGAAGAACAAGCTCTGGGTCATCAGTAACAGTCGTCCAGGACGTGATCGGATTTTCTTGCTGTTCGAAGTCGTCCAAGTCTGCTGCTAAGTCGTTTTGAAGATCCGTCGTATGGATCAAGGTCGAGGTGCCGCCAACGTATTGCCTGAAGCCGCTATCGTCGAGCCTGAGATCACCCATCTTTCCAAACAACTGTGACTCAAAGGTCGTCCCATCGGCTGAGTCGCCGTTGTATGTCCCCGAATCTCCGTCATCTTCTGGGTTCACCCCATTCTCCTTTGCGACGATCTTCTCCGCGACATCGTCAAGGCTTTCGCAAGACCGGATGTCGCTCACGAGTCCGGGTACGTCCTCTTCTGGCCAGTTGAGGATGGCTTGTATTAACGTTTGCAGTGTGGTGTTCTTGGTCTTCAGGCCGTCCACATCATGCTTATACACGCCTTTGCGACGCTGGTCTGCCGTGACAAGTCAGCTACTTGTCGCATGTAAGATCTCACAGCTTCCTTTTTCATACCTGTCCAAGGCGAATACACACAAGGTGTGTTGTATACCTGCGCGCAGGCGGCGCAACTCGGCTGGTTCCCATCACACTTGCTCTTGCGCTTGCGACATGCTACGCAGGCAGTGCTAACACAGCGTCTCTTCGAAGGATCGTCCTCCTCTTGCGATGCATGCTTCCTCCGACTCCGTTGCTTCGGCTTTACCGCAGCAGGTTGGAATGCTGAAGGCGTCGGTACTTCAATGCCGACCTTGGTATCCTCCGCGCCGGGATGCGCCATGATGCTGCTCTGGACATGTGCAGCTAAGTCTTACAGATGTAGCATCTCCTCGGAGCTAGGCGTGCGGTTGCGCTCGCAGGTCAAGAGGTGGTATAGCGGCCTCGTATCGCTTGGTACGATCGACGGGATATGGCAAGACACGACGGCGCAATGTGACGTTGCAAGACCTTATTTGGGCATGACTATTCTCTGTCCAGCATGGTTCTCAAACTGCTGACACAAGACACGGCCTAGGATGACCAAGGCGGCGGGATCAGCCTCGGAGACACCGGAGAAACATGCTATAACAGGGCAGAGTTGATCCTTGGTACACACCGTTTCCCCCTCCTTTTGAAACCTGGATCCTGAGGGGCATCATGACTCGCGCGAGCATCGACGAATTTGAGTACCGGACGATCTTCACGGACCAACAAGACAACCACCTCAAAAGCCTTGGACTCGATCGCATCGAGAAGTGTTCCGTTTCTCAACGGTAACAATACTGAGAAGCCCGCTGCTTCCCATGAGTGCTCGATCATCATGCGAGGAAGAACTCATAACGAGATCGAGTCACGCTGGGCCGCCAAAAGATGATAAACGCATGAGTATCAACATATGGAAGTTGATGATCGATCGCGCTAATGTGTTGGTCACTGCTATGTTCAGGTGTTTCCACATAGTTCCGATGGGGATTATGGCTCGGCCTACTCTATGCTTAGTAAGAATAGCTTGCCGACTACTCGAATGATCAAAGCTGTCTCCAAAGCCACGCACAAGATCTGCGCGCCTTAACATCCCTCAATACGGATGCATGTAGACCAGAAACTGGCTTTTTTTGCTCTGATTGCGCCGGGGTTGTTCTTAGCTGACAACTGGAGCATCGACATGGAAATGGAGCACTATCACGAAGTGTGTGGTTGGCGATATCCCTTGAGAAGTGCTGAAGCGATTATTCTACTGTATGATCGTGTGGAACAGTTATTGCTGCGTCCATCTCGCGGGAAGACTTAAAACACAGCAGGGACAGATCAACATATTGATATCTCCATGGCAACTGCGATCATAGCAGTCAAGAGCCAGATCTTGAACTGGATTGAAAAGGACCCAGAGGTCAAGATCATTGTATACTCACAATTTATTCCGATGCTCAATGTTCTCGCCCGCATATGCCAGACCGAAAGATGGGATTTCGAGAAATATACTGGGGGCATGTCTCATGAATCTCGAGACAGAACGATCAAGAGCTTTGGTGATACCTCCAAATATGAACGGATCTTGCTCGCATCCCTCAAGTGTGGCGGCTTGGGACTAAATTTGACAATGGCGAGTTGTGTCGTTTGCCTCGAGCCATGTAAGTGGATTTGCAACATTCCTGAAATATCATGGTCCATTAGCTAACATTCTTCTTGCAGGGTGGAACCAAGCGGTAAGGCATACTCTACAAGAGTTTTATGATATACGGCTAATGAGTTTGATACAGGTTGAACAGCAAGCGTTCTGCAGAGTCTTCCGGATCGGCCAGCATAAAGAGACTCACATGGCGCGCCTTGTCATCAAGGGAACTGTCGACGCTGCAATCTATGTTTTGCAGGGCGACAAACAGCGCCTGATAGGCATTGCTTTAAGCAATTCTCAAAGGAAAGAGCGCATCGGTATCCAGGAAATCATGGGCCTTTTCGGGCGGTACGTGACCAAAGGATGCAACACTAAATCATCCCCGAGACGCTATACTGACTTGAACCCTTCAATTTAGCGTCCACGAGGACGAGAATGGCGCGCCTTTCATTTTCGCCCACGACAAACGGTCGGACTACAAGGACGACGACAGCTCACGCTCCATGCCGCCGCCGCGCGCTGCTGACTATGCGAGCGATGATGAGGGAGATGATTTAGATGACGATGCCTGAAGCTGGGATCGAGAGTATCTCACCGGGACAAATGTACTTTTACTGCCTCTACACGCTGCGAACGGCCACAAGTAGCACCAAGGAGAGCAGAAATCACGACTTCACGATCAGAAGGGAACGATGTAACATTATGGAACTCAATGGCTCGGACTAGCCTCAAGGAAAGCCTCTGGAAAGGGCAAGAATCATGACAAGGGCATCTCTGCGGGATCATCAAGTGTACTTATATACTAAAGACGCGCCAAATGGCTGCAAGATGATCGCATGAGAGCAGAGATAGCGATATAGAAACGGCCATGCAGAAAACCATCCATCCACAATTCTTGTGCACTGTTCGAAGTTGAGAGGTTGTGATCATATCGAAGCGGAACTCATTCTGAGCTTCATGTACAATGATGAAATGCTAATCCATATCTTAACGGCAATGCCCGAGATCCTTTGAAGATTGTAAGGGTAACACCACATTGTTATCATGCTTCAACATGATCCATACCGAGGTGGCACTGTCACTGAGGTAGGAGCAAGGATATGATAGGCATCAAGTGGTTTATTTTTGAAGGTACTTATAAACGACACTGAAGTCTTTGCCCTTGCAATCACTGTCCTCAGACACAGCAGTGTAAAGCTCTCGGGCCCTCTCACCAAGGTACGGTGAAACGTCTGCCTCCTCAGCCGCCACAAGTGCAAGCTTGAGATCCTTGAGCATGAGCGCGGTCCCAAAGCCTCCCTCATAACCTTTGCTGGCTGGTGCACCCTCAATCACGCCAGGATGTGGGTTGTTAATTTCGCTGGGCCAACAGCGCCCCGTTGCTGTGTTGATCATGTCGGCCAGCTTCGTAGGATCAAGGCCCCACTTGACGCCCATGTTCATTGCCTCGCAGGTCGCGATGTTATTGAGAGCGAGCAGGTAATTGTTCGCTAGCTTGCCCTTGAGTCCACTAGTAGGAGGACCGAGATGCACGACTCGCTTGCCCATCAGCATAAGAATCTCGCTGACACGGGCGACAATATCTTCCTCCGCGCCGAGCATGAATGTGAGCTTTCCGGCAGCAGCGCCAACGACACCTCCAGACATGGGAGCATCGACGAAGCGGCCTTGACCGCTGCTGTGTGCTTGTTCGGCTACGGCTGCTGAGGTCATTGGGTCGATTGTGCTGCAGTCGATAAAGAGGCGTTCCTTTTTGATAGGTGTCGCTGTAAGAAGGTTGTTCTGGTCGAGTATTTGCTTATAAACAGCCTTGACATGCTGAGGTTCAGGCAAGACGGTGATGATGTTTTCCTGCAAAGTATACTGTCAGCGTGATGATCTCAAATCGTCATGCTCGATATACAGTGTGAGTTTCCTCTCGGAACTTCAGATTTTGTGGATGGTTAATATATAATCACTATGCAGCATTGCGCTGAGGATCATTGATAGAACGATTAACATCATGAGAGAGGGCTTTGGGAAGAGGCGAGACTTCTGATCTCTGCCTCGAACGAGCAAGATACGACGTACTGTTTGCTCTGCAACTTCTCGTACAGTCTTTGCGATCGTCACATTGCCGACCTCTTCCACAAATTTCTGAGTGGCGGCATCGTTCACGTCGTTGATGACCATGGTGTCGGACTTATTGATCTTATCGCGAAGGTTCTTGGCCATTGGGTAGCCTAAGATATCTCGTCAGCAACAGCACTTCCATAGAAGCCTCCAACAGCCACAAGGGTACTCACCCATTCTGCCCAACCCAATAAACCCATAACTAGCTCGCAACCTGTTACCAGTCGCAAAGCATCTCCGTCCAGTTTGCACGTCCAAAGACCGCACGCACTGCCTCCAAGGCGCAATTGTCCTTGTTGCTGCTCCGCTCATCTTTGCTTGTGTATGTGTGTTTTTGCGTCGGAGTGCCCAGCCGCAGACACGCACTCCATATGTTGTCCGTCGGTAGACCGGTTAACTGCCACTGTGGTCGAGCGGCATTACTTGGGTTGGAAGCCGTCGGTTACCGAGAACACGTGAGGGGCTGGATCCCTCGGCTTTGGGTTGTTCCTGCGTCATGACGGCCAGCGTCAGACGGACGGGTTTGGTGTTCACTTCATGTTCGATGGAAGGGACGCTTTAGGCGTAATTGAACATAAATGACGTTCTGATGGTTGATGGACTCTTTCCTGGAAGATGGACGCCGAAAGTCGAGAGACTCGCACGCGCGAAAACCGAACAGTGCCAAGAGGACCGGAAAGATCCACTTTCGCACACGTGACGTGTTGATAGCTACGAGGACCGTCTTTGAGGCAGAGCGGAAGGTCTTCGGGAAGAACATGAAGATGGTATTGGCATTTCATAAATAGTGGCTTGGTCGAAGAAGACAGGAAAATCTCGAACATGGACTCTGACAAGCCATGATACGAATCATCACAAGACAGGAAGCGCAGTATAATTCAATATCACAACCCATTGTTCCTCCTAATTCTACACACGATACCGAACGGCACCTTCACGGCGCGCGGTAATTCGCTTCTGCATCACTTCGAGCCGTAATAGCCTCCAATAGTACCACCCATGTCCAACACAACCACTGATTTTCCTTGCCTTCTACGCAAAACACACACTCGCAAAGCACAAGCAAAGCAAACCAAGCCGATCCCATACTAACAAATCAAGGTGGGGCAAAGAAAACCTGGACAAAACGCAACAAGAAAAACATAAGAATGGTATCTTCCGAATAAAGGTCAAAAATTGGGTGAGGGCCGAGGTTTGTTCTCGAAGAATTGGAAGTATGAAAAGTTATTGTGACGGGGTGGGTTCTCTTTATGCCCAAGGGAAAGCAGCCAGGAGGCTGGGGATTAGCGCGCTGTGTGTAGAATATCAGTAAGAATTGCGGATAGTGAGCTGTATGTCATAACGTACCCAAAGGCCAAGCCAGCGGCAATGCCAGTGATGGCTCTCCTCTTGATCTTCTCCTTGCGCAGCTCGGTCTGCACGGCCTTCACCCTCTTGGGAGGCAGTAGCTCAAGTTCCTCTTCGTCGTCTTCGACCATCTCCTCTGCCTTTCTCTTGCCCTTGGCAGAGCTTGAGGTACCGTTGATCTTCTCGGCTTCGTGCACCATTGCACGGGCTTGAGCGAGCATTTCTTGTGCGTCGTTGGGAAGCTGGAGCTCGGGAAGGCCTGCTGGCATTTCGATGTTGACTTTGGTGCTCTCGACCTCCTCGTCACCTTCAGGTGAGGGCTTCAGGACAGTTTCGACTTCGACCTTGACGTTCTCGGTCGACTGGCGTGCGTTCGCGGTGGCGAGCTCGCCGTTGATGGACTCTGCGGCTTCTTCGGCGATCGCGGCGGCTTCCTCATCGAATTTCAGAGTGCCACGGGGTTTGCGGGTCTTGCGAGGTGTGGCAAATTTGCGCGTAGAGGCGTCCTTCTTCATGGGTGAGGCGGAGCGCAGACTGCGACCGCGAGTGGAGCGGCGGCCGTCGGGCTTCTCAGGTGATCTTCCGAGACCATTAACTGGTTCCTTAATGCTGAAGGGTGGGGGCGATTGAATGCTCTTCTTGGGGTCGTTGGTGCCGTGGGTGATGGGCTCGGGGTCAAGAAGCGCGGCAATCCAGAGCTTGATGCCGTATTCGTCCGCCAAGTTAAGAGCTGAGATGAGGTCATGTGAGCACTCTGCGGGAAGCTTTGTGAAAGTCGCAATCAAAGCTTACCTTGCTCCGGGTTGATCCAGACGTTACCAGCGACCTCTTCGCTCGATGCCTCAGGGAAAGACTTGATGTACTCCTTCTCGCTGGCCTCCTCCTCCACTGACGCGTACGGGAAAGCGGCCTTGAACATGCCGGTAGCACTGATATATCCGTCGCTTGATCGCCTCTGTTCTCGTGTTAGCGCCCAGATCTTCCATTCTTTTTCCCGGCGCATTTCCGTACCATCAAGAAGTATGCCTCGGGGTATTTCCTGTTCGGTCCCTTGATGAAGATTCCGCTCGAGCTCAGGTCGCTAGGAAGCGGCACGCGCAGGTGCGCATAGTCGAGGACACCAAGGTTGTCCGGCTTGGTCGCGTTGGAAGTGCCAACCTGACCAGGCTTCACCTTCAGTTCGGTCTGACCAAGGCAGCGGCGCTCGACAAGGATCTCATCTATAACGCGCGCATCGTTAGCGAAAGGTCTGGCGGTAGTGGGCGCATCGCGAAGGATCGGACGTACGACTGGGCGCGCGCTCTTCGACCAGCATAGGGTTCCTGTCCTCAGGAAGGACACGCTCGACTGCCATTGTGAATTATGTGTGATGCGATTAAGTTGGTATGGACTGCGCAAAAGGTGTTGTAGTGTTTTGCGATAGATCGCGACGCGCTCAAGTCTGTATGTTTCGGAGGTGTCTCTCTTTCCTTAGTGGGTCGCAAGCGCGTTGGTAAATACGCGTGTTGGAATTATTGTACAGTCGAATGAACAGCTAATGTTGCGGTCTTTGTGGTGTCGGTGCTCCTGAGCGATGCCGAATGTGGATGGTGTTGCGACGGGTCGACAGTACGTGCAGTAGCAGAAGTGAAGCGGAGCAATTCGCAAACAAGCAAATGCCTTCCTCCAAAGCTCTGTTCCGCGGTTGCAGGGGGCTAAAGACTGGAAGAAAGCGAAGGCTGGGGTGCCCGCAGCCGTTGACGACACATGACCACATCTACGTCGAGGGAGCTAAGGTTTCGTCCCGCGATGGCACGAGTGACGTTCTTACAGCATGTGCTTTTCAGACTGAGAGTAATTTACAATAGCTGAAGAATCGCAGTGAAAGCAGGCACAACGACAAAACGATGCCATAGTCCCCCTGAGTTCTTCACCACGAGTATTGTATAGCCAGTACTTCTGCAATGCACGTCACTCGCAGTGGCCATCTCGCACATTCTGCCATTGTCAAGCTATCGATCCTTTGTAAAATGTATATGGCAAAGCTGAGTACCCTACGAGCAACGCAAAAGAATGGTCCGAGAACTGAAATATCTTCAATGTTGGAGACCCAGATGACCGCATTTGGGTCCCTTGCTCAATACATGCTGCAACTCTTCACTTACTTGTATACGTTACGATTGTATGCTGATAATGCCATTCCCGTGGCGGCCATTGACCAGACAGACACGACAGGCTCGTTCGACTTCTGACGCATTTGCACTTCTCTTCACCGCGTCAGCATATGAAATGAAGCCAGGTTTCGAAGCGCCATTAACGACTAGGAAGCTTTCCAGTGAACGCTGGTGCCGTACTGTTCACTTCCAATGTTTCTTTGTTATAAAAGATCACCTGATACTTCAGCAACCACAACCATTCCCTCGCGCACTCCTGGCACTAGGAGTCCTTTCGCGTGGACCAACACAGATCTTAGGAACAACCTAGATCGCCAATTCTCAACCAACATGTCGTCCACAAAGAAGAACGACCCAAACCGCGCCTCGCGCCAGAACGCAGCAAACGAACCAAACACAGCTGCAACGACAACAGACTCAGCCTCCCCTCTCCTACGTGCTTCTCCATCAACCACAATGTACGGCGCCACGACCGCGCCCCTACGTCCCCTCCTCCCACATACCCAAACCGTTGCCGCCACAGAGGAGATCAATGCTACAACTCCTAACTTCTCGCGCCCGATCCTCACACGCGCTGTGACCACCGCAGCGGTCTCACGCCCTACAACCGCAACTGCCCGGCCAGGCCTTCTCCACCGCATATCCTCGGGCATCGATCTCGCCCTCGAACTCTCGACTGAATCCTCCTACGCCCACCGCAACCGCCCGGCCCAACCTTCCCACTGAACCGACCACGCTCACCGTGCAGCTCTACTGAAAACCTGGGACGAGGTGCACGAGGCTGCGCCGAGAAAGAAGTCAAAGCACGCATGCTCTGTGGCGGGGCAGTTAAGAAGCTACTGAGAAGAGTGTGCTTCTGCAGTTCCCTGAGTTGGCGGAAGGGAGGGTTTGGCTTGGGAGGGAGTGGATGGAGTATGTTCTTGGGGTCAGCTTGAGGCAGCCTTTCTGCTCTGGGGGGAACATGGGGAAGTGGGAGGTGCTGTCTGGGGCTGCTAAGGTCGGAGGATTGAGGGCTTGGGGACCTTGGTGAGGAGGATGTTGTACATGGCAAGGGACGATCGATACAGTCGTGGTTGAGCTACCATGGAGAAGCTCTTGACCCAGAGGTATGGTGAAGGAACGAGTTGTCTATAGCAGGTCACCAAAAAGTGCCTTCATCGAGAAATTAAATATCAAGGCTGACAAGGAAAATGTACATTACAATCTGATACCGAAGAGAGCATTCACGCCCAAGGAAACTCATCTACCAATCCGAGTAGCTCGGCGGCGAGTAAAGCCTGTTGACCTCGGCCACCAGGTCCGCCGCACTGCTACCGTTCCTCACATCCGTCCATTCACCACCATCTCTGATAGCAAAGATGCTGTCCGCGACAGTGACCGTACAGCTCTTCTTGATGCCCAAGGCAGCAGTCCTGTTGAAGCTTGTCCTGAGCATGTCGACGCCAACAGCACCATCTTCTGCCGTGGCGCAATCGTGAAGCCTCTCGAACGACATGCCGTGCTCGAGAGCACATTCTTCCACGAGCTCTTTACTTGGGATGTCCTCGTATGAGTTGGACATGCACATGGTGAAGCCGAGATAGATCTTGGGGTTGGGGTATTGGCGAGCGGCACAGAGTTCGAGCATGTTTCCGAGGCACTCTTGAGGGCCGTGCATGCAGGAGACGCCGTCGTCTTGGGTGACACTATGTTCATGTCAGTGTATGTTCGCTGTCACCTTAAGTGTAAGCAACCTCAGTGCTGAAGAACTCACCTTCCAATGTAAGACAGCTTGAAATCAACCTTGTGGCTGATGTTCTGCATCGCCGGGAGGATCATATCGTGGAGGCAGTCTCTGGCGTCCGGGCACTTCGACATGATGAATGCCTCGAGGGGCACTCTGCCAGAAGAGTAGGGAGTGTCGTCCTCAGTCCAGACATCAACTGCGATGATGGACATGCAGAAGAACATGAAGAAGAACAGCAGGCCGGTGACACTGAAGATGATCCTCCTGTGCCATTTGCCATTCGTTGATTTTGTCCACGCGCGCATGTAAGCTCGCTGCGCTTTTTGGACATTCTGCTGGAGTTCTGCGAGGGTGGGCTCAGGGCCGTTCTGTTCCTCGAGCAGAGGCTGCTTTTCGACTTGACTGGAATCCATGTTTTTGGTGATATGGATGAACACAGGTGTGTTGTAAGGAAAGTTGGAGGGAGTTGTTTAGTGTTGCCGTGAAGGTGGAGTGTGGCAAATATGTAGCCGAGCATGAGCACGCCACGCTTGCAGCACATCAGGGTCCTTGGGGGGCGAGGCGTGGAGAATGACGATAGGGTTCGGCAGGCGCCGAGAGTGTGGCGGGTGAGGTGGCGCAGTCGGTCTTGAATAACTGCCGAAGCACAAGGATGTTTCGCGATCGAAACAAACAAACAAACAAATACATATCGACTCCCTCGAGATTCACCGACAGCATCAAACAGCCACCACTACTACCTTGCTCTTATGGCTACTGAGACATAATTGGGGGCAATTCTTGCATTGCCATTGTCTAAAATTTCTGAGAATACCAAATCGCACCTGGAGGTCCAAAGAGCCATCTCGAAGCCACGTCTTGACTGCAAAGCAATTGCAGTTTAAACGTTCGCCTCTTCTTCGATGGCGCCTTCGACACTCTAATATCCATCTTAGTGGACCCATACCTTGACAAACAAAAGAAAGGTAAGAATCCAGAGGCCTCTCGTGGAAAAAGATTGGGCTGTCATGCCACCACAGGACAGACGTTCGCCGTGTCCTCAGCGGGCCCCTCGGCATTTCACAATCCATCCGATTCTGGACATGTCGGTTCGACAAGACCAGAATAGGAAACAGCAAATCATTTGCCTTGCACTGACGTGATCGCAACCGGCACGTTTGTTAGTGCTTGCCTGGAGCCGAGGTAGTTGAGGCATTCCTTGCCTTCAGCGATCATTCAAGATGTTTCGGCGGAGCAACGCCAAATTCATGTTTCTCAGATCGCACACCAGATCCCTGCAAAAGTTCTGAGCTTGCTCGACCCTTTCGACGTGTGCGTCCTGTCGGTCTAGCATCCTCTTCAAGTCCAGCTTCTGAAGACCGTCGTCTTCGCCTTCATAGTATCTGTTGTACTTATCACGGCGCCTCGAGAGAGTGTTTTTGGCGTCTACTAGCACATCATTGACGTCGACCATCATGATCTTCCGAACGGCCACCAGCGTTTTGGCGCTTTTGAGAAGAGTGGCGGTTCCGACGCACCTGAGGAAGATCTGCTTGCCCTCATCATCGGTACGCTTGGACAGAGTTGAAGCTGCTGCTTCGCACTCTTTGGAACATCGCATCCGGATCACCCTGCCAAATTCGCTGAGTGGCTCTGTGATGTTGGTCCGGCGAAGTCGGTGATGACCTACGAATTGTTAGTCGATTCTGGACACAACTTCTGTAGAGAGAAGCTTACCTGGCGGGACCCTATCGCCATCCTCGTCTCCGTCGTCGCCTTCAGTCAGGTCGACCGGGGTGTTGGTAGGTTGAAGAGATGGCGGGGCTTGAGGTCCTGGCCCCCCTGCAACTATGTAAAGTCAGTTTTCTTGCGGCTCTCATCAGGACTTGTAACTTACCAGACTGCGCATTCCTCAAACCTTGCAGTGGATCTGTCGCAATGCGACTCGGGCCTGCGTTGGCTTTGTTGCCCGGTGCGTTCGACGTGACCTGCGTCTGGTTGCCGAGCTGTCCGGCCATTGCACGATAGCCATGATGGCCTGAGTGGTCGATTTGCTCGTCGCCTTGGTCTTCAACCTCTTCGATGGACGGTCTAGATGGACCAGCAGATTGCCCCGGCGTTGAAGCAGCGGTACGGACTCTCTTTGCAGCCCGTCCCTCTCTCATGTCTGCCATAATCTGGGTCGCCTTTCTGCGTTCGGGGACCCTTTGACGTGGTAGAGATGAGCCCGTAGCCTGGGGTACAGGTGTGACAAACAGTGCTGGTGAAATGTCAGTGTTCGTTGCTTGTTGCGCTCTCTATATGGCCTTGCGTCTTACCAGATTGGTCTCTGGAACGGTCGTTGGAAGAAGAGTCATCGTTATGCTGATCAAGGTCGATGGCGGGCGCTTTGCCCTTGCCCTTGCTGAGAATGTTTGGACCAAAGTCGGTCGGTCTGTCTGCCATTTTGGCTGTGTGGAGTGTTTGTTGGATGTAGTTATTGTCGTGTTGTGGTCCTGTGGATGGTATGATTGATACAGGAGGGACTGGGAGGTGGATGGATGATTGGGTATGGAGGGAGATAGTGTGGTGTAGAAGGGATGGAGATGTTGGAGGGCCAGGGGATTGATATAGACAAAAAGGGTGGGAACCAACAACGCACGTGTGCTAGCTATACCGATATCAATCCATTTCACGTGTCCAAAGCATGGAAAGATGGTGGGTGAAACTTCATTCCCGGCCTGCAGTGACGGCAGCTGCTTCACTGAGATAGCCTCAAAACACTGCTAGTGGATAGGTGAGCAGGTGAGCTAAAGAGTGGGAAGTGAGGCGAGCAAGAAGCAAGTAAGGAAGCAAGATGGTCTATACCTGAGATATTACGCGATTGTAGTTAGTACGTGGCACAATATTATAGTAATACACTACAGGATATATGTAAATCGGTCTGGACTTAGTAGAGTGAAGGCTGAAAGTGCTTAGGAGATATGATTTAGCACTATCAACCATTAATATATAGCCATCTCAAGCTTCCAAACGGACTGGAGGCATTGCCAGATGTGCATCGAAATGTCAAGCCCGTCCTGCTATGGCCACAGCTGTTGCTCATCGCAGCCCTGAAACGTATAGCAAAGTCACATGCTTACTCTTATCATGTCTGCCTGGCGGTGAGCTGGAGCACATGCTCCTCAACCTCAGTCTTGGATCGATCTGTCTCAATCGAGCCAATCTGAAGCATTTGAATGAACTTGTCCAAGACGCCAGAGTCTGTGGGAGTGGCGTTGGCAGTATGAAGCATGTGACACTCACAGGACGCAGGAAATCATCATAGGTCTCTGGTGTGCCCTCTCTCGCTCCTTATCTTTTCATCCACGACTTTCTAAGACCAATCTAGCGACACCAACCTTTTCAAACCCAGTCTTTCTGACACCAACCTTCCAACACTAACCTTCCGTCATCAACGTTCCGATATACCAAGCCAAAGCCGACCCAAGCAGCAGCAATATTCACTCATATGAAGCACTGCAACACCTGCGCCTCGTGCGTCAAGTCTCTCAAGATCTCCCCAGTCCACGACACTCGCAAGCACAGCGAGAGCGAACGTGCCTGCGAGGAGTGCTGGGAGATCTACCTCAGCCACTAAGTCGAGGAGAACAAGCCAGGCCAGATCGAGTGCATGTTCTGCAAGTCCACGCTCGACTTCTAGCAGATCGGGAAGCTCGCACGCCAGGGGTCTTTGTTCAGGTAAGCCCGCCATGCAAACCATTCCAAGCAAAGGACGTCGCTAGCAAGTTCGATCCAGGCACGCCGAGAAGCTCAAGACCGGCGCCATCTGCATGAACCGATGCACCCAACTCCTCCAGCCCTTCGATCGCGAGACCGACGGCCGAATCTCCACCTGCAATGACTGCGGCTTCCAAGCCTGCGTCGACTGCGACAAACCCGAGCACGAGAACGAGACCTGCCGCGAGTACTGCGACTGTCTCCACACGTCCACGCAGGCCCCGAGAACGCCACCCACGAAACCTACCGCTCCTGCCCGAGCTACGACTTGCTCTTCGACACGGAGAAGTGCGGGTTCACGCAGTACCGTTGCGGCTACAGGTTCTGCAGCGGGTGCATGATCCCGTGCGTGGGCATGGGTAGCGCGTACACGTGTGGCAAAGAGGCCCACGGTCAGCATTGCCTGTACCGCTCTCGAGACAGGCCCAGCAAGCACTCTGTCAAGCGCCGCTTCGAGGAGCCCGCTAATGTGCAGGCCCGGATCGACCAGAAGGGCCTCGAGAACGAGATCAGGCGGGAAGCGAAGAAAGCCTGACTCTCGACATGAATTAGGCTGCTGAGGGTTAATGTTTCGATGGAAGGCACAATCATGAACAGAATCAAGGTTGAGTACAATGCAATCCCCAGCGTGGAGCACTGGGGTGGAAATTGATTGCTTGATTGAAAGGCAGTACACTGTGGGCGGAGTTGAAAAGCGATTTCATGATCAGAAGGCTACTCACACGAGCGGCCAGGCCGGTCCAAATGCCATCCAAAGGTTACTGGTAGGCGAGAGGGTCTTCTACGTGTCTGCCTGCGTGCTGAGACTCGATTGTACCCACCATTTCAATAAGAGAGTGTCTTCAGTATCTCTTTCTCCAATCAGTAGAATCCCTGCGACTGACTCCCATACTGCTGCCCAAAGCCCGGAATCTCATGATGCGAGTCCAGATTCATAAACTGATCCAACCCATCATCCGCGACATCCTGCGCCGTATCGAACCTCGGATCAATGTTATTAGTCTGACTGCTCGTATCGCTCAGCGCCGGATCGACATTACCATTCCCAATCCCGTTAGGCATAGGCGGCAGCGGCCCATCCTGAATCTCCACGCCGCGAGGGATAGCGTTTCCGAGAGCTTCACGGCGCGTGGGCTTGCGGATGTTCTGGGAGCCGATCTTGGGCGCGTTGACAGGACGGTTGGCGTTCTGGCAGTCGCCGCGGCTGTTCATCCAGAGGGAGGCTTCTTGCACGTCGCCCTTAGCGAGCATGGCGTCGAAGGCTGGCTGTCCTTGGAGGATGGGAAGGAGCAGGCTGGCTTCGTACCAGCGGCCTTTGATTTCGGGGAGGCCGATTTGGGCTTGGCTGCGGACGAGTTTCCAGTAGCTTGCTACACACCTGGCATGGATAGATCGTGCGTTCCGGTGGACGAGGTCCTGGGTGAGACGCTCAGGGAGGTGAGGGTTCATATTGGGCGCCGCCGGCGTGGGAACATTGGGATCGTTGTGCTGGATATTAACCAGCGAGTATTGATCGCCAATAAGGAAGGTCGACTGCTGAATGATCTGTCCGGTCATGGCTGCTGTTTTGCGTCGCTCGACGACGGAGTGGATAACAAGAACGTCAGTTCCGGAACCAGGTACCAGACGGACTGGTTCGCCGACCCAGATCTTCTCTCCGCCCAGATACATGCCTTCGTAGCGTGTTTCCATGGTACCAGGCTCAATCTCATTGCTCTGGATTTGGCCGAATGGAGTGAATGTCGAATCTATGCTCTTAGCGGCAAGAATCGAGCCGTCCACCTCCATGTCGCCACCTGCTCCATATGCTCCACGACGCAAAGCATTCCAGTCGATAGTGTCGAAACGCGGCAGGTCTGCAACAGTGTTTAGACCTGCGTGTGTAAAGCCAGGGACACTCCACGCCAGCCAGGGCCTCATGTCGAATTCGGAAGTCTTAGTGACCGCGATCGACGGCCCACCAGGATATGACAAAGGCTGGACGGAGTAGCTAACCTGACCAGCAGGAGACGTCCATCGTCGAAGGACTGCACCGAGACCCCATGCTTGCACACGACTGAACCAGACGACCTCGCCGGGCCGATACATAAAGCTCCCATA
Source organism: Melanodothis sp. VS III C KN 2 (assembly GCA_019775565.1). Lineage (NCBI taxonomy): Eukaryota > Fungi > Ascomycota > Dothideomycetes > Cladosporiales > Cladosporiaceae > Melanodothis > Melanodothis sp. VS III C KN 2. Next base: position 253,451 of record JACWFM010000054.1, read on the forward strand.
CCGTCTGTCTTCCTGCTGATCCGGGCTCTTTGCCGGCGGTAGAGGAGTTGGCATGAGCTGCTGCTGTTGTTGTTGATGATTTGATTGCTGCTGCTGTTGCTGTACTGAAACACTCTGTCCTTGCGGAATAGGACGGGGCGCCGTGCTTTGAGTGACTGCGGGTTTGGGATCGATCACCTCTTGCTTCGTAGGCTTCTCTGCCTTGAGGTTGTTCTTAGCTCCCGGGATCACAGCGTCCAGTTCCTCAGGCGAGCAGATCTTGCAACCACAGTTATCTGAGTCGCCGCTCTCGTCTGTGGTGAGCCACAGCAAATGCGGGAAGAAGTCTGCTGGGCTCCTGAAGCGCTTCCTTCGCCCAGTGGGGTGACCGTAGAGGTATGCATCCTGCCTGTCATTGCCACCTCCCGCATGTGTCTTTGTCTTCACCTCGGTCTGTCCGTCCTTCTCGGTCTTTTTGACGTGTTCGTACAAGCGATAACCCTCAGGAAAATCAACCAGAATGCAGCCGTTGTCTGTATGAAGTGTGAGCCTTGCTGCTTTGCGACAATGCCTGAAAGCAGAACCCACCACCTCCAGTTGGATCCTTCCATCCCAACTCGCGTACCAGCATGCCACCTAATTTGCGTCTCCAGTCCAAGTGCTTGATCTCATCCGGCGCAACTTCACGGTAGAAGTCGCTGACGCCATTCTTGTCGGGTCTCTGGTCCAGCTGGGTGTCGGTGGGCTGGTTGGGTTCTCGCACCTTGCCTTTGGCGAAGATCTCTTTCTTGCCGTCGCTTCGGCGAACGTAGATTGGGTAGAATTTGGCCATTCTATCAATTTCGCGTTGAAATGTTTGCTTGTCGCAACTTGCTGCTCGCGTCGAGGTGGGCCGAATTGTAAAGCGTGCGGTGGTCGCAAAGGAATTAGGATTCACTGATTACGTGCATTATGCGATACTGCGGCCCGTTTTAGACTCGGCGTTTGGTAGGAGTGACTGCAGTGACAAGCATTGGCAGTGAAGGCAGTGGTGAGGGGGTGGACAAGTGCAGGTGGAAGGTGAAGGTGAAGGTGTAGGTCAGTAGCTGTACAGTAGCTGCCGTGCGCCGAATGGCACGTGAAAGCGTTGCAGTTAACTTTCGCGTCACGAAAAGCCATTTGCAATCCTCCCACCACCAACACCATCTTTAAAGCCCGTCTGCACCGCGTAAAGACGTGTCAATTACCGCCACCTCACTCGCTCCGTTCACCTCCGCCACCAATATCAACCACGACACGCCCCCATCCACCACCGCTCAGCACCGCTCTCCGCCGCCAGCATGCCTTACAACAACACCCCAATTGCTCCTTCCAAGGAGATCACAGGCACCGTCTCCTTGCCGCGTATGTCTTCCTTCTCGCTCTACCTTGGGAGACTCTCTCTACAATCTGAAACATCCCACAATTCTTCACAAAACACATACCTAACGGATCATTAGTCGCTCGTGTCAAGAAGATCATCTCGCAAGACGACGACATCAACAGCTGCTCGAACAACGCCGCCTTCGTAATCACCGTCGCTACCGAGATGTTCCTGCAGCATCTTGTCGAACAGTCGCATAACGTCGTCAAGTCGGAGCGCAAGCCTCGCAGAAACATCCAATACCGTGACGTCGGTGTGTATCGTGCCTCCTCTCAAAAGGCTCTTTGGAACTATACTAACAATCTCGCAGCCAACGCAGTCGCTCGTGTGGAAAACCTCGAATTCTTGACAGACGTCGTTCCCAAGACCCAGACCTACAAGCAGGTCAAGCAGAAGCAAGCCAAGGAACCTGCAGCCAGATCAAACGGCGTCGCCAACGGCCAGAGGACACTCGATCAGCACATGGGAGAAGCAAACGAGGGACAAGCTACCAACGGTGCCGCCCACGAACCTGAAGACATGGATATCGACAACGCCGCGCCTGCTGGCTCTGCTTCTGCTTAGAAAGCTCGTGGCAGTGGCCTTCACCCACTTGCGGACCAGGAGAATATCGATCCTCTTGCATAGGAGACTGGAAAGGACGACTATCATCTTTTGAACGCACTTTCTGGTCGGCAGCACTTTCACACAGAAGCTCAGGAACCATCACTAGATCACAACTATCACGACCTTGGACTTGAAGCCGAGAATACTCTTGGCAAAGAGCAGACGCCTGGAATTGATCTGCTTAACGAACCGCAAGAATGGATCCTTGGCTTTGATGCTGGCTTCAATAACAGGCCTTTGGTGTCTGGGAACACTGCACAGTATTGCGAAGGCTACTCACACGGCCAACAAGCATGGAAGGATCCGGCAGCATCTTCATCTCTGAGCTCGGCGGCTAACGAACCATGTAACTTGGCTTCACTCGACGCGGACACTATTGACCCATATTTGTTGGACTCTGACGTATACGCCGACGACGACCTCATCAAGACACCCACGCAGCCCACTATCGCTACCCGATCCGATGGACAGAAAGGCAACATTGTTGAGCGCACATGTAATAACATGTCTTCACCGTCTCTGTGCGGCCCGCGTCAAAGCAACGCGCAACTATTGGGGTCACGTCCCTCGTCCGGACTTCTCCTTGACAATAATTACAGCAGTGTTGGTGCTTCCACCACTGCGAAAACGGTACACAAGACATCTATGCCCCAACCATCGTGGACGCCCATCAACGCCCACCAAGATTCACGCCCACGCTCGGCTCCTACTGTACGTACGCCAAACTCGCCACCCGTCACTTGCGACGCACATATCAGCATCAATCACACGAGTCCATGTGTGCGTCGTCAACTCTCCATGGCAAAGCATGCTCGAGCTGAAGCAGAGCTTCTCCAGTCCCAGGGGAAGCTGGACGCAGCAGCGGCTGCCGTCGTCGACGCTGCGCATTGGGAGAAGAAAGCCCGCAGACTCCAGAGCAAGAATGAATCTCAAAGGAAAATTCGGGCACAGAAGAGGGCGGGCAAATCGGCCATGTGGACATGAGTAGGAAGGGATACGATCATTTTTGAAATGAACATCGATCAATGATACAAGTTCACGTAATACGTCTGAATACATATACGGCTTGTTTCTGTATCATACATCAGATGAATAACTACACATCTACTTTGACTTCCCCTTCCCCTTCTTCAACCTAGCAACCAAGCCCTTAAGCTCATCATCACCCTCAGCCTTCGCCTCCTTCCCAGACTTCCCCTTCTTCGCGACAAGATCGTCCTCCCCAGCCCCCTCGCGATCTCCCCTCTTCCTCTTCTTCCTGCCCTCCTCCAACAAACTCTTCATTCCTTCCGTACCCTTGAATCTCGGATTCGTAGGATCAATCGCATACTCGTGACTATCAAACAACGCCTTGAAACGCGGATCCTCCGCTTCAACCTTGAAATCGTCCTTGACAGCCTCCTCGGTCGATTTCTTACTCTTCTTGCCCTTAGACTTGCCCTTCCGACGCGCCTCTTTCTCCGCTTTCTCGATCTCGCGCATGTCGAAGTGGCGAACGCCTTCGCCATTCGCCTCGTCGTCGGCCATGAGCAATTCGAGCTCTGCGCGGCGAGACGCGGCGGCGGCGTCTTCGGCATCGCGTTCCGCGCGTTTCTTCGCTTTGTCGGCTTTGCGGGCGGATTTTTCGGCGGCGGCGGCGGTGGTGGGGTCGTTGAAGAAAGGGTCGTTGAAGGGGTCGTCGTCGTCTGCTGCTGGCGCCGGCGCTGATGCGTCGCCGTGTTCGGAGCCGCTGTGGTCGTTCGCTGCTTCGCCACCTTCGGTTTCGCCGCGCGAGGCCTTGGATTTCTCCTTACGACGCTGCTTGCGCTCTTTTTCCTTGCGGATGTAGCGCTGGCGGGTGCTTTCTTCGTCTTGAGGCTCGTTTTCGAAGACGCCCTTGGAGCTCTTGCTTGCGTTGAGGCCGGAGGAGAAGGTGATTTGCATGTCGCCGACGGGCTCGTCTTTGGATTTCTTGGAGCGTGAAGTAGAAGCTTCGGCGAGGCCCAGGGCGGCGCGCATCTTTTGCCTCTCAGCTTCGCGCTTGTTCATTTTGCGGTCGGCGGCACTGACGGACTTGCGCGAGGAGACGCTGTCGTTGTCTGAGGAGTCGGAGCCGATGTAGGCTTGCAGGTCGTTCTCGTCAAGTTCGGCGCGGGAGAAGGCGCGCTTTTGGACTTCTTTGCGGGTTGTGTCGTCGTCGTCCCAGGTCAGACGGACTTTGGAGTGTGTGAGGGCTTCGGTGCGGAAGTCGTTGGGCTTGTAGCCGTCGGGGAGCTTGGTGCACTGCTCGCGGGGCTTGTCGTCGTCGAAAGTGACCTCGTCGGGGATGAAGCGGAGGTCGAAGAAGTTAGATGTTGTGAGGTACTCGCGGTTGTCGAGGTCGTCGTAGACAGCTTTGGCGGTAGTGTCGCTGTCGCATTCGATGACTGCGTAGTAGTATCGCAGACGCTCGAGCTGGTACTGGCGTAGCTTTGCATCGTCGAACTCCTCGCCTTCTCCGGCTTGCTCTCTGAGTAGGCGTCTCTTGATCTTCTCGTCTTCGTCTGCGTCGGAGTCTGACTCTTCGTCCGATTCCTCCTTGCGCTTGTTGCTGGCGAAGATCTCTCTAGGTGGTCCCTCGAGCTCCTCGCGTTCCATGCGCTCTCGTCCGAACTCGCTGGGGTATATGGTAACGCTCTCAACTCTTCCTGCGGCGGGTGTAAAGCTGGCAGCAACAGCCATGATGTCGGCAGCTCTGATGTTGTCCCAATCCAAGTTCACCGCAGCAATCCTCTTGGACACTTCTCCCATAGGGACCTGCTCTATGTTCTCGCCTCCCGCCGTCTCATCCGCCAACTCGTCCTCGTCTGCGCTGTCACCCTCCTCTTCTGAGCTCGTCTCTTCCTCCGAAGACGATTCCGCGAATCCACCACCTCTCGCCGGGTCCACAGCCAAATCCTCTCCATCATCGCTATCCTCCTCGCTCTCGTCCGAGCTGCCTACAACCTCCCTCGTAGGCTTCTTTGACTTGCCCTTCTTGGGCTCATTGTCTTCCTCATCGTCGTCTTCCAGTCTAAAACGCTTCTCAAGCTCTTTCTTGCCGCTATCAGGCTTCAGTTTGCGGCCATATCTGTCGACTGTCGCCTTCTTCTGGAAACCCTGATCTGTGAAGAGTCGCTTGAAACGAGGGTCGACGGCGGTCTGAGCCTGCTTTTTGCTGGGTAGGCGGTATCGCGGGTCGGACGCGAGAGCCGCGAAACGTTTGTCGGCCATTGTGAAGATTTGTATGGCTGTGTTATCCAATAGAACGCAATGCGTCTCGACTCGGCGCTACAGCAATTAACAGTTCTAGAAAATGTAAATGTTCGGCTATCGGAAGCGCCTTTTTTGCGCCGGGAGGTGCGGTCCGTTTGCTAGCGTACTTTCTCGCGAGCAAGCATGTGAACGGGCTTTGCATGTGCTCGTCTTGTGCAGCAAGAACAACGAGATGAGATGTGATTTCGCCAATAATTAATCGGCAGTATCGAACGACTAAGAACATTCCCTTCTGGACCAAACCCCCAAAAGGAAAGTGAGACCTGCGATAAATTACCTGAAAAATGGTCCGCATCAAGCATCGCTACCTCCTGGTCAACATCCTATATCCCGAGCAAGAAGCTCGCAAGACCACGCAGTCTGGATCCAGTGGCAAAGACGATCTGCCATATACCGTTCAATTCCGACGTCCTGGCCCGGAACAGCTAAATGGCAAACTTCTGACTCGCCTCATTCGCGAAGGTGTGGCGGATCTGTTCGGCGACTATGGTTCTGGCATGGTATCAGGGAGTCTAGTTGGTAAGATTATCCTTGCATGAGCTTGTTTTCTTGAATATGCGGCTTACTCTTCTGATAGTCAAGTACTGCTCCCAAGCAACAAGCACAGCCATCATCCGTGTTGCTCGTGCGCACTACCGTATGGTATGGGCTGCGTTGGCTTTCACAACATCTCTACCACTAAAGTCAGCCGACTTGCCTTGTGTCATGCAAGTCGTACGCGTCTCTGGCACGATCCGCAAAGCTGAAGAGGAAGCTATCCGCCGCGCCAGACTACAAATCAGGATGGCGCAGCAGTCCACTGGTGGCGAGGCGAACGCAGCAGTGAAAGCCGTCGATCACGCCGTTGACAAGGAAGGAGATCTTACGATGCTGAGTGGAGTCGAGGATTTTGGAGATGGGGAGGAGGAGAGCGACGGCTGAATGCAAGGATCGAGTTACGACGATGATGATTACACCACCAATCGCCTCGTGCACAGCGTATCCGAGTACAGCCGCTATTCAAGTCGCTTGCGGGTGGCCGCATTGCAACCCGAATCTGCTGATCAAAGGAAATGCCCTTGCTGCAAGGCATGTAAAGCATACGACACTCTGCTATGCTAATTCCAGCATTCTCGGCCCGATATGGCCACCGAGATCTGGTTGCACCACATCGACACCATGCCAATCCTGTTGCGCCCAGATTCGAAACCATGGACAATTTCACATCAAAGCCGTTATGAATGGCAAGAGAGCGGAGAGAAGCAGGAGAGCATAGTCTGCAAAGATGCGGAAAGAGTGCAGGCACAAGCATGGCAACAGACGATATAAGTTGCTCGAGCATCCAATGTGGTTCTTGTATATTACTGACAACCGCGGCCATCTGGAAGGTTACGTACAGTCCACCGTATACCAACTCTTCACGCATATCAAAAATCACTTCACGCACCATTCTTCTGCTCTTCAAGCTCATCACTTTCTTTCCAAAACGCAGTTGGTCCAGCAGGTCCGTGGACATCGTAATCCCTAAAAATTCAAGTTATTAGCACGTCATCGACATCCTAATTTCATGGCGTTTCATACTTGTCAAACCAATTTCCCAGCACACCCCTCGCCGAGCGCAATCCACCGACTTGGACTCCTTCAGACCGCCATCGCTCCTCGCCGTGGAAAATGGAGAATGTCGTCCACCGGATCTGGCCTTCAGGAGTTTGCCGCACGGTGCCTCGTTCCGCATCAGTTTCAGCTTTCTTTCATTCCTCACTTCGCACCACATCACGGCGTACTCACCTCGGATCTTGCTATTAGCGTTCGGGTCCCAAGAAGCATGGAGACTCTTGGACGTCCCAGCAAAATGGACGATGGGCAGCCTCGTCCCCTGGAAATTGCTCCAGTCCAGCCCTTCATCTTCATCATCATCGCTATTGCCGTCGGTCGGCGGTTCGATTTTGGTGACGTGCCACTTGACGCGGATCAGTCGGATAGCTACACATCGCACATCGCATCAGCAAATGAGATTTTTAACACGTACATTCTCTTCCACGCCTAGCATACCCTCTTCTGTGTCTATCGGCGGCCGCTGGTCGTCTGCGCGCAAGCCCGGAGCAAAATTGAAAGCGTAGAGGTCGTTGAAGTCCAGGAAGCAGACGACGCGCATCCAGGTACCGGTGACGCTATAGGGATCTAGAGCGTTGAGGTTGAGGGCGAGGTCGCGGATTTTGATCAGATCTGGTTCGAGCTTTTCCGTTGGTCCGGTAGCTGCTGGGGGTGCGATGTAAGAATTCGGAGACGCGCCGACGAATGGCTCGTCCCAGATCATTGGGAAGCGGCCGTCGGACCTTTCTGTAAATTTGCGCAGGTTGAAGCCTAGTACGATCATGATGGCTTCGACTTTTTCCCAGTCTACGCGCTGGGTGCCGTCGTCTCGGAAGGGTCCCCATAGGGTGGCTTCGGTGTATTGACGCAGGTCATACACTTTTGAGCGTGCGTATGTGTGCGTCAGCTTAGGTCTCGCGCGTAGTCTCGTACGTGATGACTTTGGAGAAGTCTCGGCACTAGGGCGCCATATCGTGAAAGATGAGCGTGAAGGGACCTCGTCGATTGGCACACCGTACATGCAGTGCAGCTTTGCCGACGCCTGCCGTAGTTCCTCGGTTGAGGCAGGAGCTTGGTCTTCGCCACCTGCGAGCTCGAACAGATTACTCGAACAAAGCAAAGTGTCGATATTTGCGGCGTCCGCGAAGTGTTCTGCGAGAAGCTGGATATTGAGGCTTTCGTCGGGGTCGGAGGAGGCTGTGTCCAACAAGTGATTGATCTGTTCCGCTGCGAATTCAAGCTCATCCCGTTTGACCTGACGGTCCGTTGACTCCAATATCTTCTCCAGCTTCACGAGATCGTGGACATCACTCTCCCAGCTAGATTCCGATGCCGGCTGATCGTATCTTCGCAGATAGATGTCCTTGTGCAACAGCTTGTTTCCGCTGATGTAGCTGTTGAGGTCTTTGCACGTGCGACTCACCGCGGAGATATCAGTAGGCGTGATCTCGGTGAATATACAGTGTAGGAGCTCGTGGCTCAGCTCTAGCAGAGTCGCCATTTGTGCAAGGGAGTAGGTGTGAGTATGTCAGACAAGACAAACAGACGCTGGTGTAGCGACCAACGTAGGGCTCCCTGGGGCTTGACGCACGACGTAAACAGGTACAAAGAAGCGTCAAGGATCCTTGACGCGATGCAATGCAGAGTGATGGGTTATAGGAGGTAATAGCATGCGAACAGTCGGCAGATCAGTGGCGTGCTGAGTGGTGGTATGTTGTATCTCCACCTTCCCCGCTATACACCCTTCGGAGATAAGATGGGGAACTCCGTTGACCATATTTGAGTTTCCGATAGGTGAAGAGTTTCACTGGCAAGGAAGGGAACTGTGGTCAATGTGTGCGATCATGAGAGCATGTGAAAGGTCGACCCTCGCTCGAGAAGTGACCACTCGTATGATTATAAATATCTGAGTATCACAATTGAGCATGCTCATAGTCAACGTGATTGTAGAGTCCACGAACAGAAATATGAAGAAATTGCCTGGCTCACGACGCAGATTGCCGAGGAAATACGAAGGCGCGCTGGAAACGATGGCGTTGGTGATTTTGTAGGGCATGTCCGCAAGCATAGAAGCAAGGGCTTCGGCTGAAGGGTGGTACATAGCGTAGCGACTTTGCTTCTCAACGATTGGTCTTTGCTGGGAGAGAGTGAGGATCTCCAGCGCGGATTCGAAAGCGTTCAACATGATGGCGAAGAACAATGCTGCGCCTCGCTGGAAAAAAGACTCCGCATTATTGGGAGTGCTGTAGAAGACCGGTCCCCATATCAAGGCGAGAGCAAAGTTTCCGAAAAGCTGCGTGTACGTGAACGCAGGGTCTCTTGAGTCCCCACCACAAACATATCTGGATCTGCTCCAAATAGCTGAGTGTGTATGAAGATTTCTTCCGCAGACCTTTGGATTGTTGCGCCCGGCGGCTTGCAACAAATGCTTGTCGAGCCTCACCACCCGACTGGAAGTTGTTGTTGTAAGTTTGTATTTGAGCAAGAAGGAGCTCACGCTCGTGACTCCGCCCCCATACATCGGCAAAGTCATCTGGTGTCCTCGGAGCCTTTTGCTCAAACTCAGGACGTGTAAGTCTTTCCTTCGGAGATCTCATCAATGTCAGAAAATCTGCAGTTGTCTGCCCCTCCGGACACTGGAAGCCAAGGCGCTCAAAGCAGGCTTGTGCATCCATCGTCGGACCAAAAAATATCTGTCGGCCTTGGTACAGCACGAGAACTTTGTCGAACTGCTCACATGCCTGTTATGGTGCTTGGTTAAGAGACATCAAAGCCACAGCCCCGCCGTACTTTGCAGCAAGACGAGTTGTTTTGCAGGACTCGATTGCATTGGCTGCATCAAGGCCTCTGGTTGAATTGTCCCACGCCTAGATTGGCGCGCCGTTCAAGGCCGCTTCAGCGATAGTCACGAGCTTCCTTTCACCCCCAGAAACGCCTCGAACAAAGCCGTTGCCAACGATAGTACTGACAGTATGCGAAATGCCGAAGGCCGCCATAGAGACACCGTTAAGAAGGTTGGCCCATTGTGCTCGTTTATATCTACCAGGTATTATGCGAGGTGCTCGTGTCGCGGCGGCAAAGGAAAGTGTATCGCCCGCTCTGAGTTGCGGAAAATGCACATCGACCTCGGCAGTGTAGATTGCCTCTCCATGATAGCAGCTATTCATCTCGGTAGATGAAAGTCCGTTGCAGTTGGGGTTCGCCTCGATTTCCAAGTTCGTGAGTTTGACCAGTGAGTGTTTTGAGAAACGTTGAGCATCCTGAGCCTGGGGGTCCCAGAACTACAAGCATTTCGCCGCCTTCGACAACACCTTCCAGGCCATAGAGAATTGTTAACTTGCTGTGCTTTCCAAGTCCGACAGCTCGCTTGGCCAGGCTCAGTACGTCCCACCAGACGTTTCTCACGTCCTTTTGGAAGTCTATACCGACATTGGCACTATTCACGCTCAGAGCAGAGAACGAGACGCCGCCTTTCCTGCCCAAAGCATCATCTTCGTTGCCGCGACTGAACTTAATCATGCTTTTGATTCAGTCCTTTGCTCCGAAGTTTGGAGAATGCGGGTCCAAAACAAAATCTGGTGCGGCCTCAAGGGATTGCTTCGCGTGGCCGAAGAGTTCGACATTGCCCTTCCGAGCGCAGCGATGGCTTCTTCCCGTTTCTCGTCTTCGGCATCAGGTGATGTCTCCGCGTAATTGCTATGTTGCGGGCTGATCGATTCAGAGCTGGATTCCTGCTCGTTGTTACCAGACAATGTCATACTGCCTGATGAGCTTGGATGCTTGTGTTGCTCCTCGAGGGTCGAATTTACATGATTTTCAGCCATGTAGTCGTTGCTGTGCTTTTTAGTGCTGCTCTTCGATGAATCCATAGCCTCAGCAAAGCAGTTTTAATCGTTGGCTAATTCAATTCGATTGTCTCTGTACACGACTTTGACTAATCGGCTGAGCCCATGTGATACTTGTTGACCCCGGTGACAGTCTACAATTCAGTGAACGGAGGACTTTGGCGTGTTGATGATTTCCAGTTTGTGAGGGTACAGAGCAATTCCGCGAATCTGAACCAGAGGAATGCAAAGGGTGTCACCCAAGGACCGACACGCAAAACGCGCTCACAATCTAGTAAAACCAAGGCATGAGTTCGCAATCTCTATGTCTCGATGATCGGTGTCATGCTCATTCGGACTCGCATAAGGCCCGTGAGGCATCGTCTACGATTCCACGATCATGGCTTCGATCAGGCAATCTTACGGCCGTCAACCGAGATGTTAACACGGGCGCTACGAAGGATACGCTTCTGCTGAGTGCACATGTTCAGTGGCTGGACGCTTAAGATCCAGACGAATGTCAATATCGTATCACGATCCACAAGAAACCGCAGTCACCCACTCACACCTCTCGAAGGCACTATCGAGCCAGCCAAGAGACACAGATTGAATCCAGTAGCAGGGCTACATGCATCAAAAACAGGCTCTGCGCGATCTCCAGCGTTTTTTGACGTATTCATCGTGCAGTCTTGGGCGTTAAGGCGTGTTTGCCATGTGCGGTCCATTTGGATCCGTCACGAAAGCAGGGATCTTCAACCTCAGTCCGCTTTCGGTCCCCGACGATCCAATGAGATGTAAGCGTCCTGCAGGCTGAACTAGAGATAGCGTGCCTTTTACAATGTCAGTATTGTCAAGTAGGAACGAACTAGTATAGCTTACATTCGCGCTAGCTGGATACTTATTGTCCCAGTAGCAGTACTTCCGCCATGAATGAACACATTCTGGGCGGCTCCAACGCGATCTTCGAAATCTTCGTCAAGGTCGATAGGCATGTGCAACTTATGACATGTTCCCATTGGCGCCGTGCTGAGACCCACACCCAGGCTTGCCGCCTGTTCGAAAGACACGTGATCCGGTATGCGGTACTGGACATCGGCCTTCAAAAGTGCATACTCGGCGAATGCGCCTCCAGTCGGGTGGCCAGCGTTCGCTCCCACAACGAAGCCAAAGATCCGGTCACCAACTTTCCATTCTTTCATGTAGCCATGTAGCCATGTCCAGTCTTTTCGACCACGCCCGAGTAGTCTGTACCCAGCAGAGTCTCTGCCGGCCCGGCATCATAAATGTTCTTCGAATCCAGTGGGTTTGATGTAACACAAACGACACGTACGAGAGCGATCCGTCCTGAAGCTCTGGAATGTCTTCGTCTGTGATCGCAGTGGCGCCTTTGCCAATGATTCGAATGGCCTTCGTGTTAACAGATTCGGTATGCTCGTGTGGGTTGTAACTAGGATAACAGGCGATCGATGGTATCTGCTGTAAGAAACAATGGTCCGTCAAGCTGCAGAGGTGAAATCATGCCGTCCCTCAACAGTGTCGCATATCTATTCATACAGTAAATGTCGTACTCGCCCTTCAAGGCCAAGCTTGTACCTGAACAAAAATACATGCCGATAGATCCTCTGTATCGCAGACCGATATCTATTTCGAGGTACGAAATCCGCCGTCCCTACGTGGTGTTGAACGTGCCCCAATGTGACGCGTTTTCGGCTGCCTGTAGCGCACAACTATGGTGCCGAACCATCAAATTAAACGTTAGATGCAATTCATACGCTCTTGTGTACCCTGCGCTGCTACAGGCTGTCACGTTAATGCAGGATCCGGCGAGGATTGTGGTTCTTTTCAGGTCAAGCGCTATGTGGATTTGACTCCGCGCCGAGCCCCAATCCCACACTTCTCCCTTCTCACGCCACCTTTCGGTCACCGAAGTATATTACATCGCATTTGCGGACGAAAGCAATCCGCTCGCAGAGTTCTATTGGAGCAGGCGTATGATGTACTGTATGACGGATTTTTTGCAATGTGAGCGGCCATCGCGACCTGGCATAGCCAATCATTGTCCCGAGTGGCCACCCCTACGACCGTAAGTTGGCTGACTTTATATCCACGCTTCAAGCAATAGAGGAACTAAATGACCATCGGACGCTCATCTGGATTATCTCTCCTTACTCTCTCGATTGAACAACGGCAGCACCACTGTGACGCTCAAGATGTCGCCTCCTATCTCACCTCTCGAGATCAAGATCATCGGTGGCGGCGTTGCTGGGCTTGCGAGTGCTCTGTCCATCTGCCCCGTCAACAAGGTCATCAAGTTACAGTCTATGAGTCCTCTTCAAGCCTATCCAAGATGGGTGCCGGCATCCAGATGTTCCCAGATGCCACGCGCTTCTTCCGTGTCTGGGAAATTAAAGATGAAGTCTCGAAGGTCGCAAACAAGCCCTGCGCCATGAGAATCGCTCGCTGCGCCAACGATGCTGTCATCGCCGACATTGCGTACAGCCCAATGTCCGCCTGGGAGTACGATGGTTTGCCAATCTTGCAGCTCGTGTAAACATGGATGTAGTAGCACTCTTTAGGGTTGGAGTTGGGGTCAACATTCTCACTTCTAAAGGTATCAATCATCGTTTACATCGCGTTTGTTTGATCTAAGGTCTATTTCAAAAGACTGTTGAACTATGCATGTATTGCAACATGCAAGCAAAGAAGAGCTACAAACTTCATATAACGTTCTATCACCAGAACGTCACAAGACGTGAAACTGCCCAGAATGTCGACATGAAGATGCAGTGATAACACGGTCATTGTCAAATTGCAAGAACGTCTTCGCGATACAACTACCCACAAAAACAACATAATCACGTAAAAGCAAATATCATACAAACATGTCATAGTCATAACTTCGACCTCTATCCACCCCATCAACAAGCCTGTCTACAACATCCTCGCCTCCCCCTTCCCGCTCTCCACTCCGCGCGCCTCTCCGCTCGACTCTCCACCCAACTCCTCCTCTTCGCCCTCCAAACCTCCCTCCTCTCCTCCCGCTCAATCCTCCTCTCCTCCCTCTTCGCACACAAACGCTCAAAGAACCCCATCTTCGCCTCCTCCCGCTCCCCACCCCCTCTCCTCAAACCCTCCTCATCCTCCCCCGGCGTCAGAAACGGATCCTCCTCCTCCTGATCATCATAGTGCCCAAACTCCTCATCCTTATGATCAGAACCATCCTGCACAACTCCTCCATCGTTCCTAATAACGTCCTCGTAATCCGGAGGCGCAAGGCCTTTCTCGTGCAAAGCTCGCCCCTCAACAGCGTCCGCGTGGCTCTGTTGCGGGACAACAACATACTTCCCTCCTTCAATTCCGATATCCTGAGAAGAAGCCGAAGCTCGCTTCTCTTTGCGGGTTTGGTACGCGCCGTAGATTGCGCCGGCGAGGGCGACGATGGGAGGTTGGCGGCGGGCTCGGTGGCGGCAGCACATTATCGTTGGTAGATGAGATGAAAGTGTTTGAATAAGATTGGATTCGAACGGAATGAGGGCGACACTAGTGTTGGCCAAGAGTATGGACTGTACTGTGGAAGGAGATTGCTCTCAAGAAGTGGTAATTATATGCAGTTGCTATTGCTGGTTGCTGTGACACTTCTCTTCAGAGACAGTTGACGTTTTGAGTTGGGTGAGATGACAACGTTTCAGCGATATTGTGAGACAAATTGTGTAACTCGCTAGAAGCCAGGCAACGGCTTACTGTACCTGTACACATATATACTGGTAGTGCCGGAGAGAGTTACCTATGAGCATGTCATTGGTTTGTCCTTGATCGCGTTCGCTTTCGTACGAGAGGGGAATCAAGTTGCTCCGGCCTCGCAGAAACACCTGTTTTGGGACAAGCGTGGAGTGCACAAAGACGGCTACATGTATACGCAACGAATACCAAACGTCATAGCACTCCTAGACGATCATACACAAATTGTGAACAATGAGAAGAATTTACTGATACGCGAACCTAGATCTACCTGTACCCTACGGCCGACTCACGAAGCAAACAAGAAGCACCAATGACGTCTCACAACATCCTGCCCTTTCCCTTCCGGCCACAAGAGCCTCCTTCAGAAGATCCATGCGCCTCAAACCCAGACTCAGCCCGACTCTGCTCCTCCGCGAGACTGAGCTGGATCGCAAAGTCAAGATCGCTCATCTCTGATTCCCGGCTGCTCCCAGCTGCCATGATGGGTGAGCCCTTTGGCGAGTTGAAGACCGACGATCCTTTTCTCCCGCGCTTTGGCTTTGCTTGACGGAAAGGGATGTCAAAGGCCGGAGCATTCTGCGATGCAGCGAGACTCAATCGGATCGCTTCTGCTACGTCCGCATCGTACTCGTCGTCCGTCTTTGGGGTCAAAGGGTTGGGAGAAGCACTTTGCGCCGGAGTGGCAGTATCACTACTCCATACAGCAGCGCTCTCGCTTGCAGTGAACGGGGCACTATCAATTGCGCTCGCCGAATCAGATGCACGTCGTGATTGTTCAAGCTCGTGCGACTCTTGGCTGAGCATTGCAGCGTATGCAATCATCTCCTCTTCGCTGCCGTCAAGTAGCGCAGTGCCGAAGCGCCCAGCAAAGCGTTCACTCTCCTTCTTTCGAGTTTGCTTCTCTCGCTCCATCTCTAACTGTTCGTTGACGATGTAGTTGTTGAGGTTCACGCGAGTTGCGCCGGAGAACTTCTCACCACCGTTGTTGCTACCTCTTTCGGCACGACGAAGGCGACGTTTGTTCGACTTGTACTGATCAGCTGCCGAGGAGCTATAGTACCAGTAAAGCAGGACAGTTCCAAGAGACACCACGCCACGGAGGACTGTGGGGTCAGGGTCTAAGCAGATTGCTGCAGCTGCATAGTAATTCACGCCTTGCACGCCAGCTGGTAGAGGCTGCGCTTGCATGGCCTGGCGATGGTAGCGCGAAGCGAACTTGGAATTTAAGGTGCGTACCGGGGAATTCTTCGATGCAAGAGGGTCCCAAGCCTGCACCAATCCATCGCTGCCGCCATGAATCAGACAAAGCGATGTCAGAGCCAGAGACGCGATCTGCGGAGACTGCGTGAAAATGATTCGAACAGGATCAATAGAGGTGACCACATCAGCTCTCTTCGAGACTGGAGAGCGAACATCCCATAAGACCACACTGCCAGTGTGAGTGCCAGCAGCAATGAGTCTTGCACGTTGCCCTGGTATGTCCGTGCTGCTGGCCAATCCCCCAGTAGAGGACATTGGCGTATACGATGGCGATGATGCCGTGGAAGGGCCAGTGAAACCGAGCAAAGGGTCTTCAGCCTGTGTCTGGACAGCGTGTGTAGAACAGTCGATAGTAGTTGCAGTGATCTGGCAATTTTTCAGCCTGCCAAACGATAGTTTGGAAGTGCGCCATTCCTCAAGCATGGGCCTTGGAGTCAACGACCCTCCAAGCTCTTCCGCGCCATCTGTGGCGGTCAAAGCACTAGATGAAGCGGCATCCTTTCCACCGAATATCGATGTCGCGACTGCAGATGCAGTATTTGTATGCCTCAAGGTCGGTGTGCCAGGCGTAGCAGGAGTATATTTGTCTTCAACCCGGCAGCGAGTGTATCTTTTCAGGTCAGCACCTTGATCGTCGTCGATACCGCAGCCGACAACCACGATATTCTCCCCAGCGTTGTGCCCGTCGTCGCCAGCAAAGTCAACCTCAAGCTTTCTGCGCATGTCCCAGCCAAAGCAAGCCTTCCGATAGTCTTTCGGCTTACGTGTCGCGAAATCAGCGATCTCTCGAGTTTCGGCAATGATTTGTTCCTTGCTCAGACCCATGCCACTCGAGGATGTCCGCGGGGAATAGCTGCCATCAGCACCCGCTTGCGCGTATGGATCGGGCTTTGCCGTGCGCCTGCTGGGTTCGACAATGTTCCAGTATACGGAGCGTCCAGTGAGCCAAGCAGTCCGCTCTAGGGACTCGTCATCCAAGCGGGTGCCACGGTCAGACTCGGATGGGTTGGGGAACTTCGTGAGGTAGAAGAGTTCTCCAAGTGCATTGAGGACAACAGCCCAGATACGATTCTGTGCTTGCCGTTGCGCGTTGTACTCATTGTCGACAGCAATAGCAATTATTGGTACGCCAGGGCTCAACACCCAGCGCGCAGTCATCTCACCGCGCCCAAAGCGTTGGTCACGATTATTGCCAGCTATCGTAGCACCAACGCTGTAGGATGTGAGCACACCTAGCGAAGATCCGGACAGCATTCCGATCAGGCCATCGGTCATCGAAGGTATGACTGTAGACTTCGCTATCCAGACAGCGCAGATTGCCTCGTTCGTGGATGAGATGCGAGGGATGCCAAGTTCCGGATCGCTCATTGAAGAGGAGAAGGGTAGGAACCGACCGCGCTTTTCTTCGGTAGACCGATAATAGACCATGCCTGCCGGCGAACCTTCACCATGAATCATGCCGTACGGCTGGCTGACGTCCATCACGTTGGGAATCCCCACAATTTCTCCAGGTCCAAGACCGTACTGAGAATCTCCCGGGAAGCGCTCGTAGAATTGAAGGAACATCTGTGGATCACCTGATCCCCAAGCATCAATCTTGCCAACATAAGGATCGCTACTCGAAGCAGTGCCAATGTCGTCCGAAGCATGTATGAAACGAGGCATACGCTTATTAAGTCCAGTTCCAAAAGTAGCGTGCAGATGATTGACAGGATGAGTCAAATGCGAGCCATATCTGAATGCAGACTGCGCAGTATGACTTTGACCACTCCTCGAGGCATGAGGAGAGGCGATGGACTGGACCGGCTTTCCGCGTTCCAGTGAACGTAGGAGCCTCGTCCTAAGGATATACTCGCTTCGCCATGAAGCGAGCGGTGTAAGACGCGTAAACACGCGTCGCTCAGACCGTACTACAGCCTCCGACTCATCGTCTGAATCTCTCTCGAGTGCATCAATGGAGTCGGAGCCGAGGAAGAGTCTGGCAAAGGCACTTCGCCAAGCATGTGGTGTCGTGACCAGCTCATGGAAACGCCTGGAAACCGATGCAACCGAGGCCAAGTCGTTAGGTGCAAGGTGTGCCAGTGCGTGTGTCAAGATCTCGTTTGGCAGCCCGGCGATTGGGCTGCGGTTGTCCGTCGGATCTCTCTGCTTCTTGATAACCTCGAAAGCGGGTCCCTCTCTCTTCTTCGAAGGAGGCGGCGTTGCTGCTTGCTCATACTCTTCTATTCTGTTCTTCGCAGTGCGCAAAGGCGTGGATGGTTTAGGTGAGACTGATTCGTTCGGAGAAGGAGGGCTCAGTCGGCGTTCCTCGCGCCTAACAGGGCGCTCTCCTTCCTGCAGTGAAGCGGCGAAAGCAGCGTCGGCAGCGAGCTGCTCTGCTGACGTCCCGGCTCCGTCTTCAGCACGTACTGCACTGAGAGAGGGCAGCGAAACGCCTGCTGTGTCGTGGTCTGGACGGCCATGCTGGGTGGATGATGCTGTGGTTTCTGATGGGGCAACGGGAGGCGCTGGTGTTGAAGCCGTGGGAAGCTCGGGTTGCATAAAATGAGGTGGCGAGGAAGGTGGACAGATTTGAGACGGCGCCAGTGTCCTGAGCGCACGCGTAGAGCTGGATGTGTGGTGGGAGAGCGTCGGCGGATGTCTTGGTGGTGGGAGGCAAAAACCTGTGAATGTGACGTGTCTGGGAGAGGGTTTAATCGCTTTGCTTCACGACTCGAGATGGATCGAACACGAGATTGCCCGCCACGCTAAGATCGGGGACTGACGTTATCTTATCTAGGCTTTCGGCAATCATCCGACCTGATCCCGATGAATGTCCATGCAAGGTGCTATGTAGGTATGTGCGGCGAACAACGACCTTGAATCCACTGAGATAGCATCGACAGATGTAGTCTCCAGATTGCAAAGGATTGGTGGCGATGTTCCAGGCTAGCAAGACATCGTTACAATTTTGATAAACTATGTATCTCGATCGTGCAACTCCACGCCTCGACCGCCGCCATGTGTGAAGTCTCGAGATGTTCGATCCTCATTGAAGCGACCAAGCCTCAGTCGGCCGCCACTGATGGGCCCAAGTCTGCTCGCCGCCCACCCAAATACCCTTTTCATCGCAACCCACAGCCTTTCCTGCCTTTCATTCAAACCAGCATCATCGCGAGGATTTTCATGTGCTTCCGCCTGAAATTGATACTTCAGGCAATCCTTCACGGTTATAAGACCGGTCAGCCTTCCTCGATGCTCGACCAAAATCACACGTGGGCCAAGCTTCTTGAACAATTCCATCACAGTCTCCAACGGCAAGCGAGGATGCACTGCTAGTGGTGTTGGGTCGACAAATTTGCTGAAATCAACGGTAGAGGCATTTAAACCGTCAACTGCGTCGTCGAAGGTGATGGATGGACCAGCAGCTGAAGGTGTTGTCGCCGAGCGCACATCGTGCTTGCCCGATGCAAAAATGCATTTGGCCCGGGATGAGACCATGGAGTCGCGCTTGGCACGGTCGAGGGCATACTGCAACTCTGTGCGTCCGATGTAGCCGAGTAGCATTTTTGAGTTCATATCGTCCACGATCGGGAATCCTTGGTATTGTGACTCGGCCAGTGTGGCTTCGACCTCCGTTAAACGAAGGCCTGCAGCCGGCAGACAGGTGGGATTCGCCTTCATAGACTGGCTGACGGGAACGCCAAAGGTGTGGTCCTCTTTGTTGTCGAGGAAAGGCATGCCGTTAAACCAGATCATACGGTCAGCAATACCGCCCTTTCCGAACCGCTCAGACACGACCTTGGTGACGCCTACAGCGATCATTGTTGGTAAGATGTAAGTCAACGCGCCTGTAAGTTCAAACATGATAACGACTACGGAGACGGTAATGTGCATAATGCCGCTAAGAGCAGACGCGGCACCGAGGAATGCGTATGTACCGGGCGTTATGCATGGTTGATTTGGTTGACAAGCGGAGAAGAAGGCGGCTTCTGGGAAGGTCTCATGCAAAGACTGGACCATAATCCCGACCATACGGCCGAATGAAGCTCCAATGGCCATGGACGGCACAAAGATGCCAGCAGGCACCTTGCAGCCGTACGAGATGATGACCAGGAAGATGCGAAGGAATGTAGCAATCAGCAATGCAAATATCGTGGAAGCACGATAGCTGGGATCACAAATCTCGTCGAAGTCGTGACCACCCTCGCACTCATGGAAGAGAATCTCCATGCTCTCCGTCATGTCAATACGCAGGAACATATTCGGGTAGCAGAGGATTGCCGTGAAGGTTGCTAGTAGTGTAGCCTCTAGAATTGGGTGTGTGCTGAGGTATTTCTTCCTGAAAGTCTGAGCTCTGAGGTTCCACTTGATAACGAAGGCGCCATAAAGTCCGCCGAAGACGCCAATGATGATGTAGAAAATGATCTCGAAGAAGTGCCAGCTTCGGTCATATTTGACGGTGAACATGACCAGCTGACCAGTACGAAAAGGGTTCATGGCAGCTAGCACTGCTGTGGCGACCAAGGCACAGAAGTAGGACCGCCACATGGTTTTGAGTGGGAAGTAATTGCTCATCTCTTCCAGACTGAAGAGCACTCCACCAATGGGACTTCCGAAAGCGACCGCCACACCAGCAGCAGCACAAGCAGAGAGAATCTCGCGGGTCTTGGCCGCATTGCGGCGGTACTTCTCAAAAAGCCTGCTGATGACATTGCCTGTGCAGACAGCATAATGCACACTTGGTCCTTCCTTTCCTACACTCAACCCTGAGGCGATGGCCAGTGGCAAGCCGATAGACTTGATCATGAGAGTCCGGAATCCGAGGAAGCCTTTCATTACGAAGCCAGCAATGATGCATTTGATCTCGCTGATACCAGAGCCAGCAGCATATGGCGCGAAGCTTTTCACCAGACGTGCAGAGGTAAAGGCGAATATGGTCGAGAAGAGAATGTAGAGAACATAGTTCACAGGCCAGAAGGTGCTCCAGTGATGCCATTCCGCGCAACCGTCTTCAGCTCCCCAGCAGCAGAAGGACTCGTTCAGGTAGAAAGCCGTAGTACAATATCCTCGCTTGATATCTGAGAGCCACTCGGTGATAATGTTCAAGAATGCCGCGTTCAACCCGATCGCAGCACCAATCAGGGTGACCACGATCCAACCTTGTCCGGCATCATATGCTTCCCACACTTTGCGCCTCCAGCCCAGTCTACCCTCGCGCTCGAAGAAGCCCGCGCGCTCCTGTCGCCTTGCTTTGCGTCTCTGTTGCTCTCGCGCGGCATCTTGCACCCAGTCGATGGTTGTGAAGTCTTCATATCGCTTGATCTCGTCTAGCTCCTCGGCGACAGCTTGGTCAGCCTGGGATATTGGTTCGACATGGCCCTGTTCGGCGGTGGACAAAGCTGACAGTCGCCGGTTGATAGTGTTTGGGTGTGAGGAGGAGAGGGAGGTCGCATAGCTTGGACGGCGAGAAAGATCCGCAACCGATTGCGCGCGGCTATTCATCGCATCTTCGTCTTATGATATTGCTGAGTAGTAGCTCGACTCCACCCGTCCGTACTGCTCCCTCCGACACTCGATGTCAGGCAGCTGGCCTGAATGCCTGATGCGGGTGAAGCCTGAGCGATGGTGCGGGTACCTGCATGGCTAGCGTAGATTCGTGAAGTCAGCGGGCGATTGTTTGAGTCGCGCGCTCCCTCACGACAACCAAGGGACGCTTTGGTATCTACACTCGACCGACTCTCACATTGGCTTGCTGAGAAGTGTGATAATTCCGTGTCGACAAAACAATTGGACCCTTTGGAAAATGTTGTCGATACGTTGACGTCTTTACTCGCGACCACATTCTTGATATCACGTCTAGGCTACCAACATCAAACCAGGAGCAAGTATCACATGTCAAAGGCATGCGCTGAATGAACGCAGCTTGTGATTGCCACCTTTCTGGTCGCCGACACCCCAACCTCTTCTTTCTTCCTTGTTTCTCGTTTCCATGGATGCGAAGTCTCCGCCAAACAATTTGCGACCCATCGCTGGTGGCAATTCAACGCCTCGCAAGCTATCAGAGTTGTTGGCCGCATTCGGCGCCTCTCCGTCGCCGACATCTTCAAGCAGTCTGCGCAAGCAGATGCAGTCTCGCGCTCAACCCAATAACATGGCCACGAGCGAGACCATGGCGGGTAACGCCATCTCTGCGCCTTCGCCTGTTCCGGCACAAACAGCCAGCGTTGCCGATCGCAAGGAAGAGTCGCATTCCGACGACGAACTCCACAGTGGCGATGTGATCCACGGTACAGTACCCGTTCTACAGCGTTGAAGAATATGTACCTGACCACAACTCACAGCGATTCCAAGGTCAACCAACGTCACTCCGGTCAGTCGTCAATTGCCACCACGTGCAGCAAAGCACACTGCAAGCCCAGCGACCCGAAAGCTTCCAGCACGCTCGGCCAGACAGACTACGAGCTATGCACCAAACGCTGTCAGGGCAAGTCCCAGCAAGATTCCCGCTAAACGCGCATTGATCTTATCCGATACGTTGACTGCTACGAGCAAGGCACAGATTTCAGCAAAGCTGGCCACCTCGCGAAACAGGATCCGTCAAGACATCGCGGAAAACACCAAACCGAAACGCGACACATACTTCTTGGCAAAGAAAGACCTCTTCTTGCCTCTCTTACCCACTTCGAACTACATCTCCAAGCTGGAGAAGGATCGCGCATTGAGTGGCGAGTCGGTGGACATTGTTCCCAGCGGTACGCTACTCTCAGAGCCGCGAGGGATTACTGCAACCATGAAGCCTTACCAGAAAGAAGGCTTGACGTTCCTCGTTCACATGTACAAGAATGGTATGTCAGCCATCCTGGGAGACGAAATGGGCCTTGGCAAGACCTTGCAGACACTGGCACTATTTCAACACTTGAAAGTTTCTGAGCCGACATCTGCCGAAGAGAACAGACCATTCCTTGTTGTCTGCCCGCTGAGTGTGCTATCCTCTTGGGCTAATGAAGCAGCGAAATGGACACCCGACTTCAAAGTCATTAAATTCCATGGGCCCAAAGCCGAGCGTGAAAGACTCAAGCAGGAGACCATGGGTTTCATTGATCGATATGGAGCAAAGACCACAAAGTTGAAAGGGAAGAGAGACAGAAAGCAAGTCGAAGTGGTCAATCTGACGGAGGAAACACAGCCCGTGGACCTTGTCATTACCACCTACGAAGTATTCGTGGCTGAGCAGGGTTGGTTCAAGAGGGCTTTCGCTTGGCGCTACGTCGTCACTGATGAAGGTCATAAGCTGAAGAACGAGAAGTCTAATGTTTCGCAGGCTTTGCAGACGATACGCGCTGAACACCGCTTACTGTTGACCGGTACTCCGCTCCAGAACAACCTTCAGGAGCTCTGGGCACTTCTACGTTGGCTCTTCCCCGAAGTCTTCACAGAAGATACTGCTGAGAATTTCAGACAAGCCTTCGATCTTTCCCGAGGCAAGGCTTCCACTTCGTTCATGGATGATGCCCGCCGACTCCTCGAGGAAGTAATGCTCAGACGTATGAAGAGCAGTCCTGGTGTTGATCTTGGGCTCCCTCCGAAAGAAGAGGTGCTGCTGTTTGTGCCTCTTACGTCAATGCAGAGATTCTGGTATACCCGCCTGCTGACCAAAGCCGACAACTTGCTGCTGGAGGACCTTTTCCGAGGTGCGAAGGGCAAAGCAGAGCAAGACGTCAGAGAGGAAGAGGCGAGAGATCGTGAACTTTCTCTCCTTGAACAGGCAGCACATGAATCTGAGGGCACAGATGTCTGGGCAGAGAGCAAGCAGATCGTGACGAAGGTCCTGAACGCGGACGACAAGCAACGTAATGAGTATCAGAAACTCATGGTGCTTGTTCTACAGTTGCGCAAAGCATGCACTCATCCATATCTACTCCCAGGATCGAGGCCCGACCCCTATTTGATTGGCAACCACATCCGCATCGCATCTGGCAAATTCATTGTACTGGAGAAGATCCTACAAGAGCTTGTGATCAAGAATCGCAAGAAAGTCCTGATTTTCTCGGGATGGACCAGGACACTTGACATGATAGAGGAGCTGTTGGAATTCATGGGCAGCGTGGGCGATTCTAGCATGCTTCGCCACCTCAGATTCGACGGCAGCACCGAGCGTGCGAAGAGAAATCTGACCATCCGCATGTTCAATGACCAGAAGTCAGACTTCCGCATCATGCTCATCTCGACCAGAGCAGGCGGACTCGGAATCAATCTCACGTCAGCAACAGATGTCATTTTCATGGATGAAGACTGGAACCCGCAAGTCACGCTTCAGGCGGAAGCCCGCTCGCACCGCATTGGCCAGACGAAGAAGGTGACCATCTACAAACTATGCACGCAAGGCACAGTCGAGGAGCAGATGATGGGCCGCATTCGCAAGAAGTTGTACCTGTCCGCCAAAATCACTGAAAGCATGCGCAACGTGCACACTGCCGAGCAGCAACAAAAGAAGCGCAAGCGAGGCCCCAACGATGACAATGATGACAACAAGCCGCAGCTCGATACATCGGAACTCAAGACATTGCTGCGCCGAGGTGCACAGACACTCTCAGCGCCAGAGATTGACGTTGACGAAATGCTTACTTGGGACTGGCAGACGACACTTGAAAAATGCAGAGACCGTGCTCAAGATCCGCTCGTCGCAGCTTCTGCCGGCGACACAAAGGCTGAGGTTGACGAAGAGGCTTGGTTGAACAGCGTTGAGAGGGTGGAAACTGCCATCTTCGACGGCAAGAGGCACCATCGGCAGCTCGAGAAAGACGCGAAGAGCGCTAAGAACGCTGACGTCCTGTCTCGCGCTGACCGTCGCACAAACAAGAACACCACAGTCATGGTAGGAGGCTACGCCATCAGCAAGGAGAGCATGGGCTGCGCCGACTGGGAAGCCGTGCCTACGCTCGCTGGAAAGGATCCTCGTCTGGCAGAGCTGAAGAGAGAGAAGAAAGAACCGATCAACAACCAGGAGCACTGTCAGGTTTGCTGGGACGGTGGCAGCTTGGTCTTGTGTAGCGGCTGTCCTCGCTCATACCACACCAAGTGTCTCGACAAGAACATCCTGGCAAAGTCCACGTCTGCTACTGGCCAGATGCGCTGCTCGCAACACCAGTGCTTTGACTGTGAGAAGAAGACAGCAGAGGCGGGAGGACTGATCTACCGTTGTCGCTGGTGCGAGAAGGGCTACTGCGAGGACTGTATGGACTGGAATTCGGTCAACTTGATCAACGACAGCATCCCTGAGTTCGAGATGCTGGACTACTACACCAATAACGCCTGGTTCGTGGAGTGCCAGGCATGTGTCGAGCATTGGAAGCAGGACAATGGCGACTACAAGTTCGCCCAGAAGCAGAAGGCTCTCATCGAGAAAGAGTACAGCAAGTTCCTGAAAGCGTCGGCGGCTGCGAGAGAGGCCGCCGCGTCTGGCATCGAAAGCAAAGATTTGGAGACCGGCACCGGCACTCCGGTCACCATCTCTGAGGCTGAGACTCCTGCAGAGGAGATGATGCCGCTGTCGAAGAAACAGAAGACTTCGGCCGGCAACCTGACCCCGACCTCAGGCACGACTCTTGTATCATAGCTGAGCTGCACCTCGTGATGGCTCGGTCATGTAATTTTAGTGATTTGCATACGACACTTTGACTGTTGATGTTGAGTAACGACTGTATGATTAAACAACGAAACTTGATGGACGAAAACGGCGACAACAGTGAGTAGGTAGTTGTCTAGCATAGTCCATCGCGAATACGAATATATCGTCTTCGACAGGTTGTCATCAATGATGTACCTCAGGAGTGTGAGTATCTGTGATGGTCACTGGCCCTCCATAAGCATGTCTACCGTGGAAGCGGAACGTCAAAAGCGCACAGCTTAGGAACAGGAGGAACAGGGGGCATGCCCAGTTGAAGGTCGAGCCGTCGATGTGGTAGGTGGAGGGCCAGAATGCCCAGAAGAACTATGGATAGCATGAGCTGGCTGACCGAAAATTTTGCAGTAGGTCATGGACTTACCGACCAGCTGGTGTAGATCAAAGCAATGACATTGACAACGAGTCCGTATCGACCGAGTGACTAGCGCGCCGAAGGGATATCCTCGCCACGCAGTCTTTTGAGAAGCACGCATCCAATCGAGAGGATATAAGTCGCCATGAGAGCGACTGTGGCGAGGCTGAGCATCGCTTCGAAGGCAACTTTGCTCCCTAGGTTAATCAATGACATGCAACAGGTGAAGACGAGAGTCAGCAAGATCGCATTGACTGGAACTTCGAGTCGAGGGCTGATGACTGCAAGCCAATCTGAACATGGCGGGCCATTGTCGCGGCTGTGATACGTGAACCTCATTAGTTACATACCGGCAGAGAGGCTGAACAACTAATGTATGCTTACGCAAATGCATAGACCAAGCGGGAAGTTGCCGCAAGTGAGCTGACGGCGACTATAATGATGAGAGACAGGACGACTGTGGTAAAGGCGACGGTCGGATTCGTGTCCACGAAAGCATCTTGGAAAACGAGGACGAATGGCATCGGACTCGACAGGACACTAGGAGAAACGTTCACGTTAGGAGGACGTATGTTCCACGCATGGTGAGAGTGCTCTTACTTCTTAACAGACGTGATGCTGAAGCAGTATACCAGAACCATTAGCAGGGTAAGCGGAGCGTTGACATAGTAGCTCCAGAGCATGGATTGTGGTAGGACAACACCGGCGTCCTCAATTTCTTCTGCCAGGTGAGCCACACCATCGCTGCCAAGCATGACGAAGAAATTGGAGACCTGACCGACGAACAAGGCAAGGCTGGTGTGAGGCCAAGTACCACCCGTCTGGGTGAAGTGCAGAAAGACTTCCGCTGCCGACGGCTTCGGGGCCATAATTACAAGCCCGAATAGGACCGGCACGAAAGCAAAAAAATGTATTGTGGCGAAGACGCCTTCGCACCAGCTGAGATGGCTTGCCAGAACGATGTTGAAGGTGGACACAACGAGGGCAGCTGCCATTGTGAATAGCGTTCCTCGCCATCTTGTTGCAACGTATGACGCGTCAACTACTAAAATCATGGCTTGGATGATGTCGGATATAACGTAGCACTCGATGACGACCATGCTCTGCCACGAAACCAAAGAGAGCCATCCCGAACAGTATGACAGAACTTTCTGACACTTCGGAGGGGCGTATTCGGAGATCCTGTAAAGCGGAGAATGCAAGTCAGTACAGCGTCTCGGCCTTTGCATTGGGTTGCATCCTGGATTCTCTCACCAATGATACTGCCCACCTGCTGTTGGAGCGGAAGACGCTAGCTCCGCAAGGGAGAGTACGACCTGGTGAGTATCAGCAGATGTGATAGCTCTGCACGAGGAGTCGTGGGATATTCGGAGCACTGGAAGAAGCTCACAAAGAATTGGCCACATGTGACCCAAACCATTGACCAGAAAACCCCGGCAAGTCCTCCATTCTTCAGACAGACTCCACTGGTGGCTAGAAAAACCTCCTAGGTACTGGCAAGACGGTCAATTAGTATACACTGGAGCTTTACTGATGTCTGAGTATCAAGTCGAGACAGAACGTCTCGCGTACCTCATGACGCATGAGGTGAAGCCAATAGTTGAAACCATCTCGAACTTTCGCACAAGGTGTTGCGGTTTTCCCATCCGCTACGACTAACTGTCAGTGATTCGTAAACACGATCTGCTTGAGCACGGAACACTCACCTTCATGTCAGATACATCTTCTTTCTGGCCGAAGTAGTCGCGGTCAACGCGACCACCGAACACATCACAGAGGGGCAAAAGAGGTGAAATTGGCGAATGAGGTGAAGGAGATGGACGCGCTCTTCGCGTACTGCCGCTGAATATTTCTAGATCCAGCGTCTGATGACTGCTCGTCGCGGACATGGTAAAGTGGAAGTCAGGAGCGATGGAAAGATGTGAGTATGGTTAGGATGAGCTTGGAGAGGATAGGGACTGCGTTCTCAACGGTAACAGTGCATGGAGTAAGGATGAAAGAGTGTCATATGATGTCTGCAGAGACACAGCCAAGTAGCCAGCCACTCCGCCCGAGTCGGAGTGTGCTTGCCATCGTGGGTCGGCATCGACTCGCAACTGCCTCACCCTACATGGCCCTGACCTGGACTTTCGCCTGGCATCTTGTATAAGGTCTCGGCAGACCTGGTTCAAGGTATCATTCGCTTGAGTCGGCCAACCCATGCCGGCAAACCGTATTTTCACGGCATGCTCTGATACCCTACCTCACAGCTACTTCCCTCGAACATGGCTCCTGGCGGACCTCTCAACTGCGTGACAAACTCCAGCGGAACATGTTTGCCAGACCATGCATTTGAGCCTCTGGGCGACAATCACCTCCTAGCAATGCCTATATTCCACCTGGAACTAGGACCGGCATATCTCCTTCTCCTCGCCATAACGTCCGCCATCTACCTCCTCATGGTCTTCGGTATCCGCCTATTCCTACGCCTCAAAGTGAACAGGCCCTTCGGCAAAGACGACTGGACCTGCGCGTTGAGCACATTCTTCGGCCTCATCTACTCCGTTGTCGTAGTCGTGCAAGTCTTCCTCGGATTCGGATCCACACTCCGCCACTTCTCACCAGCAGAAAAGAGCACCATGGCAATCATCGGCTGGGCGAACGGCATGTGCCTCAATCTCGCGGGCTATTTCTCGAAAATGTCGGCGTGCTTCATGCTCGCGCGGATGACGAAGACGCGAGAGCATTTGGCAGTCGCGTACGGACTGATGGCGGCCATGACGATTTGGATGCTGCAGGCGCAGATTTCTACGGTCTTCCAGTGCAAATACCCGCATCCGTGGGATACTTCGCTGCAAAATGTCTGCTACGATCGAGTATGTTCAATGTCTGTCCCTCGAAATCAACGAATGGAAAGATACTGACCTTGAGGCAGTGGGGCCATAGGCTCGCCACTGCCGTCACATCCTGGATTCTAGAATTCTCCCTGCTCGCTGGCGCGATCCACTTGGTGTAGGACATCAACATGGCCCGGAGAACGAAAGCAAAAGTCGTCATCGCATTTGCACTCCGCCTACTTCTGATCGCTCCCAGCGCCTCACGCCTCCGTCCCATGCATTCGAGCGTGTTCAACGCCAATCCAGCAAATTCCGTGGTCAGGTTGCAAGTCATGTCAATACTCGCCTGTCAAGTAAGCGTAATCTCAGCCACCGTGCCCTGCGCCAAACCTTTCTTCTCGGTATTTTCAAGCGGCATCCTAGGCCGACCGAAAGCCTCCATACTCCCCATATCAAGGCCGACAACGCGCAGAGAGTGGAGTGCGACTACGCCTCGATGCTTGAGGTCAGATCGGGATAGAGGCAACAGTATCCACAGGCTGGACATTCACCCAGAAAGAGGAATTACTTTCGCGAGTGCAGTATACGTGCGCACCCAGACTAGAGCGCAGAGGCCATCACTTGTGAACTCAAAGCACTCCGATCAAAGTATCTCCTACATCAAAGAATTCGAAGTGACGTTCCAAGACGTCGGAGGGCTACTCGCTCCGCAAGAGCGCAATAGTGCTGAGATGTCAACAAGCAAGTCCCACGGCTCAATGTCTGGCCTTCTGTGGAGGCGGGCAAGCGGAGGGAAATCATCGCAGAAGAGTAATGCAGGCAGCTCGCAGCATGCTAGACACGCGCCCGACGCCTGAATTGTGCAGGCTCCGGAATCAATCATGCAGTCTGCGCTTGCGAGAGTACCCTACATTCACAAATTTAGCTTTGTTAATTACACCACCTACGCCTCCTTGTCACTCTGGGAATCATCGTCCTCACCCTCAGTCTGTATCCTCTTTCCCTTGACGCCCTGCTCGACTTCTGCGACCAGACTCTCCATGAAGTCTTGATCCCTGCCCACCAGCGTAACAGTGTTCTTGCTCTTGCCCCACCTGGGATAGCTACCAACCTTGACACCCTTGGGCTCAGTTCTTCCAGACAGCTCCGTCAAAAAGCCAGCGACCTCGCTCTCAGCCAACGGCGTGCTGAATAAGATTCTGTGCACACCCTTGCCCTCCGGGTCTGTCAATCTGGGGAGCAAACGTGGCTTGAGACCCGTGAGCATTTTCTCGAACAGCCTTGGGATTCCAGGGAAAATGTGAACATTCCCATTAACCACATTAATCGGCACCCACAGATCCTCCGAAGCAAAAACCACCTGGTCCTCGTCCGGCAAATCCTTATCATACGGCAATTCAATCATCCGCAGCTTGGCTTTGCGCGCCGGCGAGTCGACGTTCCAGTCGAAATTGGGATTGCTGGGATGCGGTCTGCTGAGCTTCTTCATCTTCTCGTAGGCGACTTCGTGGAGGACGAGCGGCAGGTCGAACGCGCGGGCTATGCTCTGGTAGGTGATGTCGTCGTGGGTGGGGCCGATGCCGCCGGTGGTGACAACGAAGTCGTAGTTGGCGGACATGCGGCGGGCGGCTTCGATGATTTCGCTCTCGTCGTCGGCGATGACCTCGATGCGCTTGAGGTTGATGCCGAGGGAGAAGCAGTATTTTGCGAAGAAGGCGGAGTTGGTGTCTACTGTCTGGGATGGGATGTTAGTATATGCATGTGTGTAATCCGAAATGCACTCGAGGGTCTGTTATAGGCTCAGTATGTTCTTCTCGCTTACCTTCCCACCAAGAACCTCATCTCCAATGATCAAACACGCGGCGGTGTTGATAGTCCTCTTGCTGCGCTCTTGAGCCATGGCTGCCGACCCGGCAAAAGCAGAGTTGTGAAGGTAATTGGGTAAAGGACGCGCGAAATGTCTGGCTACCTGGTTCAGTCGAGAAAACATGTGACAAGGGTGGTGGAAGGCGTGTGAATATCGACAAAACAAATCGGAAGCTGCACTGGCTATTGCAACAGCGCCGGCATCGCGACATCAGTCGATGATGTAGTCTACTGTACCTGGAGCAGTAGTGTGGGGGAGAGGGCTCGAGCCATCTGCATCTCATCCCACTTCCATCTGACCCACCACGAGCAAGAGCTGGAGTAGTAGAAGCAACAACAGTATAGCTATACCGCAACACAACTATTACATCTTGTCAGAGCGACAGACTCCGCCAAAATGGTCAGCACACATTTAACAGTTAATCCAACCACATTCTAACCAGACATGCTCTCAAACAGGCCTCCGAATCCCGCCTCTACACCTTCTCGCAACCAACGAAAGATGCCCTCCGCAAGTTCCGCCTAAGCACCTCGCGCGCCAAAGATCCTCAGGCAGTCATATGTGAGCGCGCACCATGCCTACGTTGATCTCCCTCAAGAGAAGGCGAAGAGGAACACATAAATCCAGCAAAAGAATTCCAAGAACTAACCAACACCCTCTTCCCCCCAAAGAAGACCAGATCTCCAAATCCACCCTCGAAATCCACCAACAACCTAACTCCGGCATCTACACCTCCATGCAAGACCTCAGCGACGACCTGCCCGACAACGCCCCGCGCTTCGTCCTGCTCTCGTACCCGCTGACGCTGGCCTCGGGCCGCTTGAGCGTGCCGTACGTGATGCTCGCGTACTTGCCCGCGACGTGCAACCAGGAGACGCGCATGCTGTATGCTGGCGCGAAAGAGCTGATGAGGAATCAGAGCGAAGCGGGGCGGATCATTGAGATTGGGGATGCGGAGGAGGTGGAGAGTATTGAGGAGAGGTTGCAGAGTGAGGATTGAGGAGGCTGAATAAAAAGAGATGTGGGAAGGGAAATTGAGAGCTTTGGGGTAGGTGAGGGCCATGTACTAGGATGAGTGTGAGGTCCAGATAAGCGTGCATGTGATGTTGATTGCGCAAGGAAGGAGCGGTCCCATAGCAAGCGAGGCAAAGCGAGGAGGCCAAGAGGCGACATATTACAATGTGGCGTTACACGAGATGATCAATCCCAACTCGTGTGAAATACGAGTCAAAACATACCAGACTGGCATTCTGGAATGAGAGGTTGGACGGAAATAAGAGAGAAAGATTCCTTGTGCTACACCCATCACAAGTGCGCCTCCCAAAAGCCTGCCAAAGGAGATATAAAAGGAGAAGAAGCGCGTAGAAGGTCAAGTAAAAGTAGTAGTTTCCCGTCGACCCGCTCTAAGGGAAAAACAAACAATGCCACAATCAATAAAAGAGGATATAATGCGAGTTTCCGTCCCGTTTGCTCTCTCCCTTTCCCATGGAGAGATCGTTTTTAGTCCCCTCCTTCCTCCCCGTCTTTTCTTTCCTTTGCCATCTTTCATGGTCTGTGGCAAAAGAAAAAGGTCAAGATATTTCCGTTTCTTTCCTTCCCCTGGGTCCTCGGAGTTGCGAGGCCAGAGCCGCGCGTGATTATTATAAGGCGCGATGTTCTACCCAATGCAATCCGGTGCCTCGACCGCCAGCATTTGGTAGAGTGCTTTCGAGCGTAAGCACCAGCTCTCCGTGTTCCTGGTGGTTCCTGGTGTAAGAGGAACGTCATTACATTACTGTGCACTTGCAGCAGCCGCCCTCTTGGTCTTCGTCCATCTTGAGGCTCTCCATGTTGTTGTTGCCGGAGCCACTGCCGCCAGGGTGCGAGGACATGTCCCTGTTGTATCTCCTGATCTCACGGACAATGTCGAAGAAGGCGTTGTCAACATTGACACGGGTCCTGGCCGATGTCTCAATGAACTTGCAGCCGAAACCGCGTGCGAGTGCGGCACCCTCTGTTTGATGTTAGTGTGTGCCTCGTGGTGCAATATGCAATACACATGATGCTTGCGCGATGATACACGCGTGGCGTGCACGTGGATGCACTTTTCAGGAAAAGTCAGTACGAACCTTCTGTGCTCACTTGTCTCTCGCCGTCCAAATCGCACTTGTTTCCAACAACGATGATGGGGAAGTAGTCCTTGTCCTTGACGCGCAGAATTTGTTGTTGGAATGTGACGATCTCCTCGAAGCTTTGGCGCGATGTTATGCTGTAGACGAGCAGGAAACCCTCGCCTGTTCGCATGTATTGCTCGCGCATGGCAGAGTACTCCTCCTGGCCGGCCGTGTCGAGCACGTCTAGAAGCGCGACCTCCTCATCGATCACGCATTGCTTCCTGTACGAGTCTGTGGGCGCGAAGTTAGCGCGCTGAATTCAGATGGACAGAAGGACCTGCTACGGCCATTGCGCACCTTCGATGGTCGGATCGTATTCGTCGACGAAATGGCTCTGGATGAGCTGGATGGTCAAACAACTCTTTCCGACACCACCACCACCGACTACCACGAGCTTGTATTCCCGGAGGAACTGCGATGAATCACGGTCAGCGGATGTCTTGGTTTGTTAGGCGCCAGCATTGCACAGTCGCACGGAGCGGAGTGCCAATGGCTTCGACGGGCGGCGGACAACGGAGCTTGCATACTTTTGACGCCATTTCGAAAGGCGAGGTTGTGCGAAAGGCGAAGAGACGAGGCGAGCACAGGCGGTTCGCAAGTCACGGGAGACTGAGAGGCGCGACGACGGCGGGCGATGCAAGGGGTGGAGCGGTCGATTGCAGTTGCAGCAAGGCAGACGGGCGGCGGGCGTGGAGGAGGATTGGGGCGTGGGGCGTGTTGTTGTGGATGCTGGTGTTGTTGGCGGAGGGTGGAGGGTGGAGGGTGTATCGCGTCGGCGGGGACGGTGTTGTATGTGAGCGTGGGCGTGGGCGTGTGTGAGTGTATGTGTGAAGGCTGGCGCGATACGTGGCGATGGTTGTGGTGAGTGAGAGGGTGTGGTGTGGTGTTGCAGGGTACAGAGTATCTGGCGGCGGCGATGCTGCTGCTTGCGATCTCTCTCACTCGCTCGCTCAGGCTCTCCCTCAGGGAGTCCACAGCGCTAAGCGAAACTTAAGTAGCGGCCCGCGTCGGGAACAGAGAGGAGACAGCAGGTGGAGGACTATGAGGGCTGAATGTGCAATCTTCCAGAAGCCCGCCAGAGCACGCAGTGCCACCATCAGGACCCATAGTGGGAGCACAGTAGATTCAACAATGATTGCACTCCATCACGAGTACGTAGTGCAGACGGCTAAAGAAGGCACCTCTACTTGAAACCCTGCACAATGTGCTTCAGGGCTGACTGTCGTCGCCGCCGGCATATGCCCTTGCCCTCCTTCTTCCTCCCCTTGCCCGCCACCTCGCATGTGTAGACGAGGCGAGCGAGGCGAGCGCGCTGCTGCCACTCTGTCAGGCCAAAGGTGATGAGGATGTGCGTCCGTTCATCACTGCGCTGGGACGCTACCTGTGCTACCTCCGGGAGCTCTGACTCGCCTTGCGAAGCCAGCTGCCTCAATTTTAATCTAACGAAATGACCGTGATAACGCGAGACCAGAAAGATACCAACGTGTTGTTGCGGGTGGGCCGTCTCCTTATGTTGTTATGATTGCAACATACTCGGCTTGACATGTGCAACGATTGCCTTAACAAGATTCTTTTTTTTTCATCTCTTCATTCTGCAATGTGACACCCTCGCGGCTGGCCTCCTGTCGAGTCGAGCCGAGAACTTGGCTTGTTCGCGAGCACCGTCGATCATATGCACATGGATCTCACATGGTAAACGTATGGCAAAGCGCCACTCCCCAGAGCGAACAGGATAATCGTAGTGTGTAAATATCGCGCCCATGATTTCGCGTGCGCTCGCTTGTGCTTGGAGGGAGAGAAGAAAAGCAGCGACTCGCATGGTACATGAACGAGTAGTCTGCACTCGGAGCGACCGGACCAAAGACGGTCGGGCCAGCGTCCCTTGTTGCCTTCCTTTCGAAAAGCCCCTATAGTAAAACCTGAAGGGCGACGATCGCACGGAGATGCTGCCGAGAAATGACCAAACCGCCGCTACCACCACGCTGCTTGCAAACGTCTGGTCGAGACGTGTGGCTGGTCTCAGCAAGTCAACGGCTACCAGCAAAGCAAGCAACGGAAACTCAGAAGCCAATACTTACGCGCCAGCAGTAGTCCCTCTCTCGATACGCGCACGACCTGCATGCACTCTTCAAACAAAACTGCCCATCACATGACCGTCACCCGCTGCGACCTGCAAGATCTGACAGGTAGGCACATGTACCCTCCACGCATTCCAAGTCACTCTGACTCTGGGGAGACACACGCCACACACCTGGTGTGGGTACCCTAAAGGAGGGCGGAAGTGCACAGGGGCGCTTCCGACTGGCGCGATACGCTTTGAGGATCACGTCTTGTGGGTTGGATCGGAGATTATAGTGCTGGGTTTGATATGCGATTGTTCGATTCTCGCATGCGACCTATAGCTGGATGTGTGGGAGGTGTTAAGCAACCACTACACTACATCCACCACACACACCTCCACTAATACCACCACCGTCAGGTACCTATAGCTCCACACTCCCTGTTTCTCGTCACGAAATGTTGTTCTACATCTCGACCTCCTCTACGCGACTTCTCGCGTAAATGTTAGACTGCAGGTGCCATGATGGCGCGCTCTACAAATGCCCAGAAACACCCCACCAACGACCTCTCGCTTACTCATTGGATGCGCAAGGATTACATGTCGAGACTCCATATATCATCCAACTACTGCCACGCTGCCGACGTGGTCCAAGTGGAGCGAGCATGACTAACAATGTTGCCACACACTACTGCAGCATGAGGCGATGTAGAGCAATGACCTAAGGCGCCTGGGAGCTTGGCTGTTCGGAACAAGTCGCATATCAGTTTCGGTAGACCACCTACATGGCGGTAACTACCTATCCCACGGCTCAGGAGTCGAGCTGCAGGCTGCAGCCTCGCTACTAGGAGATGCATGTCAATGTTTTAATCGCAGTTGCCGCCATCTAAGATTGGCGAAAATAATTGTTGTTTCAGTGCATTCAATACACTACTCATCAGACACTTGATCAAGGCATTTACATATATGACTCCTTACATCAAGAGAATAAAACATGCCCCAACTCCAAAGTCATCTCTCTCATACACAAACATTAAATTCATTCAGTCCCTTAAGAAGCCTCCCCCGTCCTCCCCTCCCCAATCAACAAGTCCTTTTCCATCAACATCACACTATCTGAGCGCTTAGCCTCAACCTCCTCCTTGATACTCTGCCCACCAACCTCTCCCTGCGGTTTACCCAAGTTCTGCGCGATCTCAGCGCCTGCCAAGCGCCCGAAGGTCATCGAGCGCAAGCACGATGTGGCCGGCGGGTACTCGTTGTAGAACAGCCCGGTCATTTCGCCGGCGGCCCAGAGGCCGGGGATGGGCACGTCGTTTGTGCTGAGGACGCGGGCGTGGAGGTCGGTTTTGACGCCGCCGTAGCTGGGTGGTGTTAGCAGAGTGGACCATCGATAGGTGGTGGCGAGATGCTTACGTGAAGGTTAGGTTGGATGTCATGGGGTAACCGTAGAACGGCGCTTTCTCGATCTTCGACGCCCAGTTGGTCTTGTTGACTTTCAGGCCGGTGGTGGCTTTGCCGTCTAGCTTCATCAGATCGAATTCTTTGTCGTTGACGGCCGCGTTGTAATCATCGACGGTCTTCTTCAGAGCCTTCGGGTCCAAGTTCATCTTCTTGGCCAGCTCCTCGATGGTGTCTGCCTTCTCGGGTGGTTGATCGGTGGTATCGTAGACCCAACTTCCCTTGAATCTCTGCATGATGGTGTCGTCGGTTACGAAGAAGCAGGACATGTCCTGATCTCTCCAACATTCGAGTGCGATCATCTCGAAGGTGGCGAAGAGGTGACGTTTGCCCTCGTCGTAGAAACGCTCACTGTTCTTGTTGACTACGATGCCGTAATTGTGGCCCCAGATGACAGCGTCAGGCTTCTTGGCCCTGGTGTCGACGAGCTCGCAATGCATGCCGTCGAAAGAGCCTGCCGTGCCAGCGCCGACTTCGAGACACATCCTCAGGCCCGCACCTTTGTTGTACTTGAGGCCGGGCGCGATGAGTGGAAGCTTGTGTGAGTCGCGGCCGATGTATCTCGCCAGCATCTCCTGGTTGCCTGGTTGAAAGTTTAGCAAGGCCTCGTCGGAAGTAACAAGTGGCAGACTTACCCTCGAACCCTCCGCATGCAAGGACGACGTTGGGTGCGATCAAGTCGTGCAGCAAGCCATCGGTCTTACGGACCTTCAATCCTCTGATGGCCCCAGATTCTTCAGTCAGTAGCTTGATAGCTTCAGTCTGGTAGAGAATGGCACAATTCTTATATCCTCTTATGTGCTCGAAAAGCTTGGAAATGATAGCCTTTCCACCTCCCTCGGGGAAGACAAAGTGCTGAGCAGTCTTGAACTCCAGCAGCACGTTCGGCTCGTCGTGGTGCACGAACTTAACACCGCGCTCCTGAAGATACTTCGCAGATATCGGTGCCTCTTTCTCAAGCTTGTGGCAGTACTCTTCGTCTGCCAAACCATTGCTGACCAGTCTCATCTCCTTGACCCAGTCTGCGTCGAAGTTGAGGTCTTTGTCCAGACGAAGATAGGCCATGGTCCATTTGGAAGCGCCGCTTCGTTCTCCTTCGCGGCCGACTTCGACGAGGGCTACCTTTCCTTGTTTGTCGTTCTTCGAGCATTCTTCCAAGAAGCTCAGTGTTGCCATGCAGCCAGCGAAACCACTGCCAACGACAACGAGGTCGTAGTTTGTACTGGAAGCCATGATGTTGGTACTGGAACCGTATATATGTCCAAAGTTCTTTGGATTGATTCTGTCTTAAAGGAGAGAGGATAGAAATAAGAGACTTGCCTCCAAGTCGCAGAGCAGGTATACATATACCCTGCTCTGCTGGTACAGCTCTAATAGGTGGCATTCGAGCTCCAGATGTCCGAACTGCTTGCACTGCGGGGTTTGAGCCGATCATTGTCTGTTCCTTGAGTTCCAAGTGTCTCGCCACGCTGGGAAACGTCTGTATGCTTTCGGCAAGGCTGACAGTGGCTTCATTCTGGGCCAGACTACAATGCTGCTCCTCACGATGGTCACGATTGATGCAGGCGGGGTAACGCAAGTGCAAGATCAGAGAACACGAACGTTTTCTCGGCGGACATCATGTCTGGATTCTTCCTTGATTGCGACAGGTGGTTGCTCGAGGTAAGTAGGGAGTATGCGTCGCTGCTGAGTGAGTGTAAGTGCCACCCTTCTTGCAGATTCGCATATGAAGTGCTTTCGTTCTTTTTCTTAGAAGAACAGAAGCGGGACTCGGAGTCGGAATCGCCAGCGAGGGCTGGACGGCAGTGCCATTGGCATCCGTCGCCAGGATATAGGCCGGCAATGAATGTGCTCGAGGTCTCGAAGTACTGTACCTTACCCTCAACTTTCTTTCTATTTGCGGAGCAAGCTTGCACTTTGGCTTAGCTGTAATAAACCCGGCGTAGCGAGCGTGGATCTGACCTTGGTAACTTTCTTGAACTGGAACAGGAATGATGCTGCAACTAGGCATGGAACGTTGTATAGATATGTGCCTGTTGTATTGACCAATAGAGTTGCCGTCCAAGATGTTGGTGAGCTTTTGAAGGTGAAGCGATAAACGTAAACCCTACAAAGCCAAGCACGACTGGAGGATCTGAAGCTGGCCCGTGCCTCTCAGCACGTCTGGCGCCATCCATCATCGCATAAAGTTACCCGAGCGACTTCAAACGAGATCGCCGTCGCAAACGACCAACTACCTACGCGCGCATCCACAGGTGCCAACTCGCCTTCTAAGCGATTCAATCGAAGCTGTTCCACCACACAACCCCGGACTGATTCCGACATCGCCATACCGTTCACCGAGACTCAGCTTCGCCACATCGAAACGGACGTCCCAATTCATCCAGGACCCTTGGAGTGAGGGCGCGTGATCGCAATACTGCGCCGGAGCAAAAGTCGGAAAGTATCACTGCAGCGCCGTAAGGCGCGCGGTCGCGGGGATGAGTGATTTGGACAAGTACGCGCGCGCGATCAATGGCACACGAGCAAGTTCCTGACATGCGGCAGGCACATAGAACAGCTTCGAGCATGTCGACCTATACCGGAAGCGCAAGTGCGGGAAGTCTGCTACAAGGCGAGGGAGCTGCTCATAGAAGAGGGCAACGTGGTGGGCGTGGATGCGCCAGTGACGGTAGGCTTTTCGGTCTTCCGCAAGACGAAGACGTTGCTGACTGGGGATGGCGGTAGATTTGCGGTGACATTCACGGCCAATTCCATGATCTTATGGAGCTGTTCCGTGTCGGCGGCGATGTGCCAGATACCAACTACCTCTTCATGGGTACGCATTTGCCTAGCTCTGCCCACGCAGACGCGAGCCTTACTGATTGACGACAGGCGACTTTGTCGACCGCGGCTTCTATTCCCTCGAATCATTCCTCCTTCTTCTCTGCCTCAAGGTCCGATACCCAGACCGAATCACACTAATCAGAGGCAACCATGAATCACGACAAATTACGACCGTCTATGGCTTTTACGACGAATGTTTGCGCAAATACGGCAGTGCGAACGTGTGGAGATACTGTTGCGAGGTCTTTGATTATCTCGCTCTTGGTGCACTGGTGCAGGGTGCTGCAACAGATCTGGAACCGTCCGACTCATCATTCGCAGATCCCTCCGCGACGCAAGCCTCCATCTCTTCGGAAGAGCAGGCGGAGTGGGAGATTGAAATCCTCAACTCGACTGGTCAGGTTGTCAACCGCTTCCCGCGCCAACGACAGCAAAATGAATTTTCACAACTGTCAAACGCACCATCATCTCCTGGCCAGTCGCCTTCTGCGACAGGACCACCCGGGACAGGCGCATCCGGCTCAAGCAAAGGCTCAACTGGCAACCAAGGTGGCGCCGTACTGTGCGTTCACGGCGGTCTGTCACCGCTGATCGACAGCATCGATAAGATCCGCCTTCTTGACCGCAAGCAAGAAGTACCTCACGAAGGCGCCATGTGCGATCTCCTCTGGTCCGATCCAGACGAGATCGATGGGTGGGGACTCTCACCACGAGGTGCCGGATTCCTCTTCGGTGCCGACATTGTCAAATGCTTCAACCACAAGAACGATCTGAGCCTCATCTGTCGAGCACATCAACTTGTGATGGAAGGCTTCAAAGAGATGTTCGACAGCTCCATCGTCACAGTCTGGAGCGCGCCAAATTACTGCTACCGCTGTGGCAACGTCGCAGCAATTTTGGAGCTCGGCGAAGACGGATCGAACGCAGGCTACAATGCTCGTGGAAACGGCGACGCGAATCGCTCAACAGGCGTTCTTCAACCGGGAGAACAAGAGCGGAAGATGGGGCCAGGCAGGCGGTATAGGGTCTTTGAAGCCGCACCGCAGGACTCAAGAGGCATGCCGGCGAAGAAACCCGTCGCGGATTACTTCCTGTGATCTTGTCTAGCCAGGTTAATGATAAGACCGCGCGTTGCTTTGTGTACTTCTTGCGATGATTTGCTGATACCCACAACATAACATACAAAACTATAGCTTGGCGTCAAAGCCTATTACATATCCCAAGCGCCTTCCTATGCATTCTTGGTCTAACCTAAACACCGTGCTAAACGCGAGAACACATAAAAGCTAACGAGAAAACCAATCAACAAACGAAAATCACCTAGCTTCCTCTCGCATCATCACACCCCAGCAACATACTCAGGATCGACC
Organism: Melanodothis sp. VS III C KN 2; assembly: GCA_019775565.1. NCBI lineage: Eukaryota > Fungi > Ascomycota > Dothideomycetes > Cladosporiales > Cladosporiaceae > Melanodothis > Melanodothis sp. VS III C KN 2. The sequence continues at coordinate 293,679 of JACWFM010000054.1, forward strand.
TTGCTCTGCTTGAACAAGCTCTTGCCCCGCAACCACTGCCTATAAGCCTTGTACCTCTTCTTGTTCCCATCCTCATCCGTAACCGTCAACGGCTCCTCCCTCCCCGCCACAAACTCCCTAAAATCGCGCAAATCCTGCTCATCAATCTGCTCGTCCTCGCCTCCGGTCCCTCCTTCCTCCCATCTCAACTCATCGCCCATACCCTGCGGCAGCGCAGACCCGTTGCGCTGCACGTACTCCACGTACTCAATATTCGTATCCGAGGGCAGATCGGACGTCGTGACAAGAGGTAGTGTGAGCGGGTGTGTGATATAGCGGCTGTATTCCGCGGCTTCATCTTCGGTGACGCTGGGGTTGAGAGACTGCGTGTGGAACTGATTGAGGGTCCACAGGTGCATTTGGGCTTTGTCGGCGGCGGTGGTGCGCGAGCTGGAGGACATGCTTGGGTCGAAGGATTTGTCCATGGTGGCACCGGCGAGTCTCGCGCTTGGGTCGCGGAGGATGCTGGGTTTCTCGTCGCCTGGGGCGGTTGGAGGGCGGAGGTTGTCGCGGGGGGATGTTGAGCCGGGGTGTGGTTCGGAGGGGTCGATGATCTTGACGCCTTTGCGAGGGGCTCGCTTGTCGGGGGAGTCTTGGCCTTGTTGACGGTGTTGTTCGAGGCGAGGCTTGAAGGGGCTGAAGTCGAAGGCTTTGGCGTCGCGGCTGTGGGGGCGGTCGGGGAGGTAGCGGTTGGTGTTGTTCATGCGGAAAGGATACATTTTGAGGAATGAGGAGAGCGTGTTTGGGCGGTAGTACTCCATCCAGTAGTCATCGTAGTCGTAGACTTTGTCTGTGAATTGATTGTTCCCGGGATACTCCACTGGTGGCAGTTCACGTGGCTCGAGGAACGCGGGTGTGTACCACAAGAAGTAGTCGCGCCGCGGGCGCTCAAGCCATCCTCGTGGATCTGAGTGGTGCAGGTAGTAGTCCGTGACGAGGTCCCAGAGCATTGGTTGACCCTTGGCCCAGATGTAGTTTCCAAGGAACAGATTGTAGGCTTCTTGTCGTTGGTTGTCGAGGAAGGAATTGTGGTAGTAGCGCTTGAAGCTCTCGACCATGTCACGCGAGTGGCTTTGCCAGTGGTTTAGCTTGCGGTATGTCGCCATCGTGTTGACAAGATGTGATCCACCGTACTGCACTGCGATTGTGTCTCCGTGGTCGTGAAACATGTGCGTAAACAGATTGATGGCATCAGTATCATAATCGACCTCGCCCGCTCCCAAGACCCCCAGAGCTTGCAGTTGCTTGCCGAAAGCACATTTGCCAATGACAAATTGCGCAGCGTTCGTGCGATCCAGGCAGTCGACGCAATTTGTTCGCGCAACGCCGTTCTGAACTTGCGGCTTGTCAAAATCTGCGTCTCCGTTGTGGAAGAAACCTGTTACGTTCAGAATCTCTTCGGCTATCACTTCAAGATTGCCGATGACATCTCCACCGCGAGTCTTGGATGCTCTGCTCATGTCGAATGCTTTGTAATATATCTTCTTGTCGTCTGGCAAAGATTGGTTCAAAAACTCTACACAATGTTGGAACTCGTAGAGCAACTTCGACTCTCTTGGTGTTCGCTCTCGAGACTTGATCAAGTTCAAAACGTAGATAGGGCATCCGTAGCGTTCAAACAGATTGTCAAAGTGAAGTGCTGCGGGTTGATAGAACGGATCTTGAAGATTGAGGTCGATATTCGGTTTGGGTGTTACTCCGGTGTTGTCCTGCGTCCAGTACAGCGGTATGCTACCTCTGTGATGTACATAGGATGTCCACGTAGGGTTTGTGAACAAACGAGGACCCGGGGCATGGAAAGACGTTGTCAGCATCTCTGATACGATCTGTTCGGTCTCAACATCATTTGCCACATAGCCCATATCGTTGATGCCACGCTTCAAAAAGCGAGCGCCTGCGAAGAAGCGTGACCGTCGTCCAATGATGGTAATATATACTGAGCGTCCGAAGATGTCGAGGGCTGCCTGGTCAATAAACCCGTGGATAATTGGCAGGCACCAGTCGTGGGGTCGTTTCAAGGCATTCCGCGCAGGCTTCAGAAGGTGAGAATTCCATACAAACATGCCGTTGAAGTCGTGACCGCAGGCGAACTTGCCTTCGTTCAACGATGTTCTCTGGCGAATGATGTTGTGCTGCAATGATCGTGTGATATTGTATGAATAGCTGAAGTAGAAAGAACGCGTCAGATCGAGGTTGCTGAGAATGCCCAGAAACCGGGTTTCTTCAGGATTGCGATTGCTGGAGAATCGAGAACTTGAGCCGGTCGACAATGGGATGAGCTCAGTGCCGTCGACTTGATAGACATAATGCCCGCCGATCATAGCGACTTGCTGACGCTTGGTGATGATTAGCATGTAATATGACTCCGTGAAACGAATGAAGCCCAGTAGACCCCAGAAGACACATTTGAGCCGGAGGCCGCCAGTCGCCTTGTTGCCCACATCGATGCTGGTCAAGACTTCGTTTAGTTGTTGCCGCTCGTAGATGGTGTTGTCTTCGAATATGCTGATTTGGCCAGGTGCAGAGGTACGATCGACACGCAGCAACTTGAATGAATTGTCGTTGATATCGGCACCAGCAATCCAGTATCGGGTGCTTGTCTCGTAGAGCGTAAACTTGTGTATACGATGAGGAACGTCGAAATCCGCGTGTTCTGAGACTTCTGTCTCCTCGATCTCAACAGTCGTAGGGCCACCTTCTTCGGGGGAAAAATCGCCACTTCTCAGCTCTTCTGCGGTTGCTCCCACACGCGGGTACAGCGGTGGGTCATCTGGTACGGAAAGCAATTCGCTACTTGACTCCCCTGAACGACCAAGAGCAGCGCCATCTACTGCTATGCCTCGAGTGTTGCTCGCATCGTCTGCATTTGCTTGACGTGTGGAAGCATTTCTGACGAGAGCTGGGCGTTCGTAGGCCGGTGACTCTGGCCGACTTGCCGGAACCTCATACTCGCTGTGCGTGCTGGGTCCGGCATCTACAGGTCCTTGGTCCATGGTCACACTGGCTGGCTTGTAGCCTAGATTGGAGTCGTGTTAGGATCTTGCACTCATATTTATAGCCCCCAGAAACACGGTTTTTAGGTTCGTACGAAGTGGCGTTTGAGGGTGTATTGAGCCAGTCTTCCGCAGCGCCACGAGAATGAAGGCGTTTGTCCCGATACCTGAATGCTGGTTCTCATGAGATTTTTGGCGTATGTCCAGCAACAGTATATTCTGGATGATTCGGTGGCTGGTGGTGATGTATGGTATGGAGTCCACTGCCGGTGGAAGTCGGCAAGTGGGGTTGCTGCTCTGCTTGCTCGCTTCCACGTTGTCCGGCATGTGACACGGACGGCACCGGATACGATATCAATCTAACTAACTACCTTGCTCGTCTCATTGTCTCTTCCCCTTCACGACCACCGCGCTGCACTTCGTCACTAGCAGTCGCAATTACAATCTCCTTGGCGCGCGCGCGAGAAAATGCCTCCTTGAAGATCGTCCGCGTTCCGAGCACGAAACAGCTCACTAGGCACACACAAACGACCTTCTTATACAGCAATTGCTGGATTACTTACGCCGGACCCTAAAGAGGACAATAGAACGCTGGCACACTCATTACCTCGATCATGGATGCTTCGATGGTTTCAAATGCTTCAATCGTTCCCTCTGCCATGGACTTCCTCATGGTGTTTCCGCGCCTGGCACAACGAGCTGGACTATACCTCCCGAACGCAGTAGAAGATATCATGGGCAAGGTGTGGAGTGGAGGAAGTACAATCGCGCAAGCCACTGCTGAGGAGGTTGCGGCCAATGTCACGTCTACAAACATTACAAGCGCAACCGTGCAGGAAGCTATTGCGCAAACCACGGCAGATGGCATGCAAGCGGCATTTCAAAGAGCTTGGGTACAAGGGACTACCACCGAAGGATCTTCCATCTTCGGCATGATTTTACAAACCTTTGGCAGAATCAAGAACTTCGGGGGTATCTTTACCTACCTTACCTCACGATGGGCACTGGCGACGTTCACTGTTGCTATCATTCTGAACCGCGCACAGTTCTACGCTTCATCACGCGAGCATCTGCGCCTCAACTGGTACGTCCGTATGGGCGTGTATGCGGTGCCAATAGGAGCGATCCTCCGGCAATTGATCATAGTCCTGGAAGGTCTCCGCTGTCAAACCTCTCCGGATTTTGCTCTTCTGCGATATGGCGATCCTTTGAAGTCGCTGTCTCTGGACTTTGGTGGTGACGATGACTTTCTCTATAAGCTTAGTTCTACCTTGCTCTTCTGGAAGGACGATGCTGCTTGCTGTGCTGCACGGAGCATGTCAATACCTGCGCTGGATGGCGACACTACACAACTTCGCGGTTCCATGTCGTTCCTCTTCGTATTCTTCTTGACGATATGTGCGAGCCAACTCTTTGAGACTATAGCATGCGCTCTACAAGGACGTCAGCCCGTACCGGAAACCGGGATGACTATCTTCGAGCACTCTCTTGCATTCGCTGAATGTGAAGCTATGATCAGCAGTGCTCTTGGCTTTGGCTTCTTCGCCATCCCTAGATCCAACGATGCGTCTAACTCCGGTCCCTCAGACACAACGGGGCCGTTGTTCACTAGAGCTGAGATACTCCAGCGTTTGAACGTGCCGCCGGAAGTTCTGCTTGTTTGCCTCATCTCTTGCTTCAGTCATCTCAGCAGTGCCCTTCTAGCTGTGGGTGGTCTGCGAGACAAGGTTCGACTGGTCAACACTGGCATCTGGGCGTGTTGCTACATGTCTGCTTTTGTCTGGAGCTTTGCGAGAATCTTCATGTCCCCGATCGAAAGCATCAACGATCTTGGAGTCTTGCGATTCCCAACCGTGTGCGTAGTCGGCTTCATTCCCCATCTGGTGATCCTGGTTGGAATCTTGTTCTGCAGCGCAATGTACGGCATAGCTCTCGTATCAACTGCTTGCAATGTTCCAGACGATGTGTCAGCAGGGATGAGCTTCAGGCAGCGCTTTGGATGGGCGTACCAAAACTTGCAAGCCAACGTACAGTTCTCACAAGCCTCCGCCATCCGCATTAAGATGTCGGAGGACTTTTATACAACGCTGCTGAAAGTTGGCTTCAGTGTACTGACTGCAGCAAGCGAAGCGGTATATCTGAATGAAGGAAGCAGAATTCATGTCGCACAAATGACTTGGCTCGAACGGAAACGAATCGATGAGTTTATCGTGCGCTCAGACATTCGCAAAAGGTCTCCAGTTCCCCCTGAGCTTCTGGGTGAAGAGATCGCCCGAGGGGTAGACTTCATCGATCACGAGAATGCTGCTTTTGGCCTGTCTCCTTATGCTCGTGAGCGCAAGTCGAGGCCAAAAGGGAACGAGGCCGAGCGAGCCAACGCTACGGAAATTGACAGTGGGCTCGGCATCAAGCAAAAGCGAAGCAGAATGCATTTGACGGGTGACTTTCTGGTTGGCATCTTCTGGCTCTCGATCGGTTTACAAGCACATCTGGTGCTCAGCACTCTACAAAGGTTGGGTGTTTCACGTCGACCAAGGTGGTTAGTAAAGGCTGCTGGTTTGACGGATGACCCTGCGAAGATGACCGCAACGCGTCCAAACAGGGCTGCGGACAATTTACAATTTTGGATGGTTGGGCCTGATGGGGACCTGGGCCTCCCTACAGACCGCAATGTTGACGTCGAAGCAGAGATGAGAAAGAAGCATCAGCGCACTGGCACTTACTCGACGGAAGAAGCCCTTGGTGAAAATGTCTACAGCTGGTGGCGTAGTGGCGGCTGGTTTGGTGATATTGACAGCAGCGGCGACTACTCACGAGCCGTGGATGATGATGACGATATAACGAGCATGATCTCCATGTCCTCCAATGCAAGCGTAGCGGACGATTGGTCGGATGTGGAAGAAGAGAGTGGCCGCAGGACCCCAACTCAGCGCGACCCGTACGCTGATCGGAGCAGAGAGGTCACACCATCAACGGATGGCGGCCTAGATGTTGGTCTGCTGTCAAAGCTGCTGAACCCACAATCCGCTGCAGAACGCGACGAGGCTCGCTTGCTATCCTACAGTCTGCAGGCCGATCGCCCAATGACACGCGCGCAGTTCAGACGCACCACAGACCGTCAGAAGGCCCAGCTTCTTCGTAGCTCTGCAGCCGTCCATGGCTCGTCTGAAGACGAAGAGCGCGATCTGGAGCAATTCATCCTGGCTCAACGGGCGAAAGGCAAAGCAAAGGCGTCGCAAGCAACTGGGAGCTGGGAGAATGGCGGGGAGGGAATGGGCGAAGGTGGACCGCTGTGTGTTGTGTGCCAGACTTCTCCTCGCACCGTCTTGGTGTGGCCGTGTGGCTGCTTGAGCATGTGTGACGATTGCCGCCTCGGGCTGGCCGTGCGGAGTTATTCGAAGTGCATTTGTTGCAGGACGGATGTTGCTGCATACTCGCGGTTGTATGTGCCTTGAGCGCAGTGCAATGGTTTTTGGATAGCGTCGTTTAGCGATACAACGAACTACTTGTCTGCAATACTTCACGTGATGGTTCTTGGGCATGAAAGGCCATATTTGCACCGCAAGCGTACTGACTCCAGGCGCACCAAGGTAGCAGTGCACTGAAGACTGAATAGGCGCACAGTTTGGATAGAAGGAGGTATCTCAACGGTAGACCAAGCGGCACGGCCTTGGAAGCTAGACCGCGAGCATGCTAGATTTCAATATAGACCAAGCACGATGACTCTGTTCATTCCGAGATCTCTTGAACATAACCCCAGACCCTATCTCGACAAATGTTGAATGATCACCATCGATCTGAGGACGGACCAATCTCTCTGCTCGGAGGTCCTGCGTCGGAATCTCAGATCCAACCTAACCCACAAAGCACAAGCGCCAGAAGAGATCGATCGTAGCGCGGGATCATGAGATCCCTCATCTCGAACCATAACGTCATGCACCTGACCATTGTGAAGGCCGCCAAAGGCACTAATCGCAAGTATGGCAAATGATCACTTCGCGATGGAAGACTCTGCTTCCAGCTTCTCTGCTTCACTATCCCATCGACCACCATGAGCTGGATTCCCGTGCCGGACTTCGTGCACCACGCGCTGCACTCGACACTCACTTCTGCGCCTAGGCCTGGCTTGAAACCGATTCCTGGAACGAGTCCTTTGACTATCGAGGCAATATTGTGCCCTGTCATTCTCTACTACCTGGCACTTTTGTTTCTGCCTCCGCCGCCACCTTCGGCGCTGGATAAGACGTCGATTCGTATTTTGAGAAATGTCCTGGCGATTTTAGCGGCCTTTCTGTTTCTGCGACTGCCTTTGGCTTACCATGTGCCGCAAAGTATTGGGCTCACGTATCAGTTGGGGCTCGTTGGCTTGTATGGTGGACTGAGAGTTCTCGACGCCTTCTACGTGAGCTATTTCTTCTTCGGCCACGTCCCACGAAGAGTCCGCTATGTTCACAAGCCTCGACCGGAGACGCCTCGTGGCGAAACCGTACCGAGACCCTGGGCAGATGGTGGCTGCAATGGAATATTGGACCAACCTATGGAATCGAGTCTCGGGAAGAAAGCACTTGAGAACCAGCTGAAGAAGTCTGCCAGCTCGCATGCACATGGAAACGATAGCTCTGCCTTGAGCAGCGCCCGCGAGGAGGAACTACTAGCACCGACGAGACCTCGCAGGCCAAGCATCCAACGTGGTATCTGGCGCTCTGACATGGTCGAGAACATGGACGACGACTCTTTCACGCAGCGGTTGAGCACCGACGACAGTTACACAGTGCTCATGCAGAAGATGCTACAAGGTCCTAAACCTATCCCGGTGACCGAGTCTGCCGAAACGGAAGACAATTGGCCACACAGTTTTGCGGACCGCGCATCATGGGCTCTAGAGCTGGAGCTTTCAATGCGAGGCGTTGGTTTCACCTGGACTACAGCGGACGTCCGTCATACAAGAAAGACATGGCTACCTACAGTACAGAACCGAGTGCACTCCATCTTGTTCAACGTTGGGCCTGTGATGGTCGTTGCATTCGCCATCATCAAGACTGCATATGTAAAGCGTATCGCGCCACTATTACAGAGCTCCCACCCACCCGACTCGCCTTTCGATGAGCTCTCGTACCCCGAACAGTACATCCTAACGGCAGCGTTAGGTGCGTTCCTAATGGCCGCTTTCTCATTGGGCCATTCAATGTTTGCAATCATGCTGGCCCCACTAGCACCATCTCCTCTTGCATTCTTCCCTCCACTATACACCACAAGAGTCTGGGACATCAAGTCCGCGCGCCACTTCTGGTCTTTCGGCTGGCACCGTCTGTTCGCACGTCTCTTCCTCGTCTGGGGCGTGTGGCCCGGCGAATGGCTCGAACGCAAACTCACAGGCAAAGGCCCAGAAGACCGCGCAGACGTAGGCAAAGTCCTAGGAGGATTCTTGAGCTCAGCTTTCGTTCACTCCTTTGCTGTGCGAGGAACGCTGGGCGGAAACTGGAAAGACGCGACAGGCGAGGCTAAGTTCTTCGCTCTCAACGGCGTGGCTGTGATCTTTGAAGAGGCTGTTAAGATCATAGCAAAGCGTTCGAGAAAAAGTCGTGGAGCGAGGGAGTCGCAATGGTATGATGCATGGATTGGGAGGGTCTGGTGGATTGCCTTGCTCTTGACAACTGGGAGGAACTTTGCTAGAGGATGGACGAAGGCTGGCTTGGTTAGAGAGATGGCTTTCATGTAGCCAAGTGGACTCTGGCTCGATGATAGATAATATTAGTACGAGAGTTGCTATCTGACACTCGCGCGTTTTTGAGGTTGTTCGTAATCGTAGTCGGGAAACTGCATTGGTCAACAGGTTTTGCTTGACAACGGTGGATTTGCGATCAATCTATCCGATATTACAGGCTTAGTGAATTAACTGGGACAAAGTCATGTCCAACAATTTTTATTGTACAGCAATCAAAATCACCATGAAGTGATCGATGTACGTATTTATTAGTCCTAGATCACTCCTCCGTTGCTTCAAATCGATTGCTCTCAGGAGCGAGCACAGAAATGCTGCTTTCTCTATCAGGATAGCAGTTCACATCCCGACTTCAACATTCAGAGGAACCATTATCCCATACCTTGATGATGTAACAGCCAAAAAGCAAAAGATAATCCATAGTGAACAGAGTGGGGTTCGACTGTAGCAGAGCAATTAGTACAATTGTCGGGTGTGAGGAATCGAACGATCAACTTACACCCACGCTCTTTCGAACTAGCGGATTTGGTTCATGAGAAAACCTAAAGCTAGCGCCTTAACCACCTGATGGATTCCGTTAGTCGATGCGCGCAGGCCACTGGACTACGGGTGCTGACTTACTCGGCCATCTGTCCGGAATCGAGGCTTCGCGCTCGACTGTTAACATTATATTGATAGTAATCTTGAGCAAGGCGTAGTGGTGAAACAGGACATGTTTTGAATTGGACTTGCACCTGTTAGCAGAAGAAAGGAAAGCATTCACAAGTAGTAGCGTTCCGAGATCAACGCTATAATTGTAGCCTGATGAAATAAGCTCGAGTGTTGCAATCGAGCTTCAGGTCATTGGAAGATGCATTGCACTCCGACGGGGCATCCACACAAAAGGACGAAGATCAGGCTGGTATCGAGGCACGAACTTCTGTTCTCAGGGACCGAGACATATCATTGCTGGACGGGAGATCTTTGCGTTGAGATCATTTGGCACTGCACCGGGAGCCAACAACTTCTATAGAGCTATACCTACTCACCTCGCCCACTTCTTCGCAGCATCCAATATAACCCCAGCAACAACGCCCGGCTGCGTAGCACACCCACAGTGTCCCACGTCCCTCTCAACAATCTCCCAATCCACGCCAGACCCATCGATAAACGCCTGCGCCGTCTCGGGCGTAAATGTACCATCTAGCATAGCCTTGAGCCAAATCCTGCGTCCGTCGAGAGCTTTTTCGGCCCAAAGAGGCGGCAACACTGGAGTCGTGATGCACTGCTCCGCGTGCGGGATGTGCGTCTTCGCGAGCGCTTCTTGTTCGGAAGGGTCGGCGTCGTTGAAGAGGTGAGGGATAATGGGGTCGAAGACGAAGAGTCCTGGTGCGGGCTATGCGAGTTCAATGTTAGGACTCTCTCTTGGTAGAGGAGTAGAGAGATTGCTTTGACGTACGACGTTTGCTTTGACAAATGGAGGCCAAGCGCCACCCATATATGTCAGCTGGTCCACGCCCGCGGGCACCGGAGCACAGCTCATGTACACGATGCCAATGACTCCGCCTTTCTCTCCGCGAGCCTCGCGATCGGAGAAGACCCACGAAGGACCGTTGGTGCCAGTCTGCGAGCCGCCGGAGGAGTATGCATACACCAAGACTTGCTTTCCGGCGTCGAGAAGCGGCTGGATGTAGTTTTCCTGCACGTTGAGTCCCATTGTTTCGGCAGTGTGAGCGTAGGGGTCCTTTGGGTTGGCGCTCGTGTGAGAGACGGCAACAGTATCGTAGCCGGCATCGTGGAGGTATGGGCGTAGACGATCAAAGCAAGTAGCTTCGGTGCAAGCACCTGGGATTAGGACGATTGTCGGTTTCTCAGCCATTGTGTCTTCGGGGGATTGGTGATTGTTGTGTGGAGGGAGTCCTTGGCCAGCGTCGCCAGTCTTATAAACATTGCAAGCTGACAAAAATTGCGCCCTTCCCATTGACTTATCAGCTGTGCAGCAACTTTATCAAGCTTACTCCTTCGCGTATGCGGCTGACAACCAAGCAACAACGCTAGAGCGCATTAGAGCTTACCAAGCTGATGTGGCGTCTGACAATGTTGATGAATTTCGTGATGCCTCAGAGGCATCATACCATGACCCTACGCAAGCCACTGGTACCGCCCAGTACTCTACGGCCAGTCACCGCATCGCGCCCAGCACCGCTCTCCCATTTGCCAGTTCGGCTCCCACCGCCCTCTTCCAACCATCCCTTCGCGCCCTCTTCTTCTTCAGCGCTGCCCTCCATGAAAGCTTCTTGTCGCGGATGTGTGCCTTCGACCCATCTGAAAATACAGGTGTAGCAATACACGTAACCAGTCTGCGCCGCTGTAGCAGTCTTGACTTCGGAGACGCAAATCGGACACACTGACGTGGTGTTCGATGTCTCGTCTGTAGCACGAGCTGGTGCTGGGACTGTGAGTATGGGAAGGTGTGAGATGCTAGAGATTGGTGGTCCAGCAATGCCAGAGTCGCGTCTCATAGCAGACTTCTCCGGCTGATTTTCCTCGTTTCCCTCGTGGTTTACCTTGTTTTTGGATGACGGACGTGGCACTGGCAGTCCAGATACTGTCGGTGGAGGCAGCTCAAGACCTTCATTCGATCGGCGCGACAGTTGTCGTGCAAAGTCTGAGTTGTACCACCATTCCAGAAACTTGAGCGCAAAGATAGAAGTCGGCAACAGTATCTTCAAACTGCCGAAGAGTCGTGGCATGATAGTATCAGTCACAATTCGTTGACTAAAGATGGAGTTCGTCTGGCCTGGCCTCGCGCCTGGCCGTGCAGGTGCTGGTTTCGGCTGAGTAGCAAGATCAATCGCTCTGTAATCCGCACCGTTCATCCGACGTATCCGCGACCCTATCATCCAAAGCCAAGGCGAATGGTACTTGGACCCATCAAAGAGATACGCCAAATTGAAAGCCAGCAGCGAGAAGTAATACGCCGCATTGAGACTTGGGTAGACTTTTCGCAAGAACCACTTGTACAGCCAAAGCAAACGCTGCTTCACGGTGCCTTCGGCGGGGTACCTGTCTCGATCCTGGTACGAAGGTCCCAACAGGTTCACACCAGAAGCGTGGATTTCGTATGCTTCGTCCAGCTTCCTCTTGATGTACGGCAGTCCAACCATGATAGCCAAGTTCTTCCAAACATCGCCATTTCTGAGCTTTAGCGTCTCTCGAATCTCGCTCGGCGCGCCCAGTTGTGCTCTTGGGACCTCGCTGCCTTTCACCCTCAATACCCGCTCGCGCTTCAAGCCATAGAAGTTCTCTGTGAAGCCACCGCCGTAGACCTTCAAGTAGTAGCGCTCGACGACCAATGAGAGGAGGGCGTATAGTTCATCGAACGAATTGAGCACGCGTAGCAGGTATCGTGGGTGGCGATGTGTTGCGACGGCGAGAAGGTAGCGAAGAGAGGGCGGTATGAGCGAGTTGAGTTGTTGCTCGGAGAGGACTTCGAAGAGGGAGGGTTTCTGGTCGTCAATGCCTCCCTGGAGAGAGGTCATGAATTCCATTTTGAATGATGGTGTATTGAACGCGTGATCATATTCTTCTTAGAAGTAGACGTGTGTAGCAAGGAAGGTTGGTTCAACACTGTCAAAGGCCGAGCAGCTAGCAGCGAAACCCAAACCTCGGCTCCTTTCGCTTTCGCTGACTCGTGCCACACCAGACAACGCGAGCGCGTCGTCGTGCTTTTGTTGGAGCTGAAATCTCGCATTGCCAACCTTGACCCGTCCACGACAGCTACAATGGCATCCACCAACGGCGCGTCCACTGAGAAGTCCTACTTCGAGCACCAGCGTGAGCTTCTCATCGGCGATGTCGCAGCCAGCCTGGAGAATGTGCTGCAGAACATGAACAGGCTCAACCGCAGTTTGGAGGGTGTGATTGCGGTATGGTCTAGCTTATAACATATAGCACATGGACATGACACTGACTTCGGTGCGATAGGTCGGCCATGAGTTCAGCCAGGTCGAGGGTCTGTGGTCGCAATTCGAGAACGTGATGGCCAACCAGCCCGAAGCGCCCAAAGACGATACCAGAGTGGGAGCACAGAACGAGCGGTCATGAGCAGACGACACGAACATTCAGCATGACACTCGGGAAGGACGACTTGTAAAAAGATATTGCACATGCTTCTCATTATTGGCCGTCAAGAAAAGGAAAAGGACAACACAAAAGAACCTGTCTAAAGAAGCTGTCGGCGCGTTGTCTGGAATCCAGCCGCCTGGCCTCCTCTCCTCAAAATCGTCGTCAGGAAAAAAAAAACCCATACCCGCTCAAAACAAATCGACCAAAAAAAGGAAAAGAGAAAACAACTCCCGATAACGATGCCCTTTGTTCAACGCCGGAACCCAGCCCACAGATATTCTCTCATACTGCGCACAAAAAAGCGCAGATATCCAACATCTCTCGTCAGCGCTGACGCCGACGGAGCCCCGACTTCACCTACTCGAGACAAATATAGTCAACAAAAAGGGTTCGGCTGATACAGAACGACTTACAGAAGAAGGAAAAGGGAAATGTATCAGCACGCCCTGCTTAGAGTATGCTGCACATCTTACTCTTCTTCTTTCGCGCGGGCATCGCAGTGCCTGGTCTTGATGAGCTGCCGGAGCTCGAGGTGGGCTCTGCTGCGACGTCCTGACCACGGACAGTGATGTCAATGGCGGTGTCGAAGATCTCATGCACGCCGTTCATCTCCTTGGACGAGCACTCCATGTACTTTGCGCCCATCTTGGTCGCAACGGATTTGCCTTGCTGCTGTGTGACAGGGGTAAGACCCTGAGTCTTGAGGAGCTCGATGCATGTGCGCTTGTTTCGGAGATCTGATTTGAGGCCGCAAAGAATGATTGGAGTGGTGGGGCAGAAGTGGAGGACTTCGGGGTACCACTTGGAGGGGTTAGTCGAATTACTCGTATGAGAGATGTGCTGTCGAAACATACCTTGTCCAAGACGTTTTCCAGCGAGTTCGGGCAGTCAATTGCGAAGCAGACGAAAAGCAGATCGGTCTCGGGGTAGGAGAGTGGTCGTAGTCGGTCGTACTCTTCCTGGCCCGCAGTGTCCCAAAGCGCGAGCTCGACGCCTTTGCCAGACGCCTTGTGCTCGACTTGTGTGATATAGTTCTCGAAGACTGTGGGTACGTAGCGCTGGAGCCAGTATTAGTATATCTCGAGGGCCATGATATCACATCTTCCGTCAACTCGAACTCACCTCGGGGAACACTCCCTGGCTGTAGCTGATCAGGAGACACGTCTTGCCACATCCACCATCGCCGACCACCACGAATTTCTTGCTGTACTCCGGAGGCGCCGTGATGTTTGTGCGCGCGCTGCTGGAGGCAGTGGTGTTTACGGTGCCATCTGATCCTCGGGTGCTTCGTCTGTTGTAGCTGTCTGCGCGCGTTGTTGCAAAGGACCTGGCGCTGGCGCTGTTCTTGCGGCTGACGTTGTCGTAGTTCTGGACGGCCTGCACCGACATGATGGGCGGAGAGACGGGGGTGGTATGTATATGCGGTACGTTGCGAGGTGTGCTTGATGCTGTTGCTAGCTTCCTATGCTGGAATGAAGAGGATGATGATATGCTGCCGGGTCGGGCGGCCTGGAATGCTGGCGATGTGGGAGAGGTGTTGAAACGAATGTTTCTATGGTGGTGAGACTGCTTCAGCAGCGAGTCGCTTTCCAAGGTGCCCCCAACATTGGGTCGGGTCACGGTTGCCCTAGCGACGTCCAGCGCCAGGGTTAAACCTTGCCCAATCCAGCCCAGCTGGGCAGTTCTGATTGACAATTTGGTGAATTGCCCACGATGTCCAGGTGAAACGTGATGATTACGGTGTTGCCTGACTCGTCTAGCCCTACGAGTGGCTGGTATTCCAGCGAAATGCCATGTGTCGCCTTTCCAAAACTTCCATGCGCCGCCATAAGGCGGGCAGCGAGTTGTGCGTTGCTCGATTCGATCGCCCATGCTCGCCAGCTCCACTCCACACTTGGGCCAGCACACGCAAAACGGTGATCTCTCCAGACCGAGAGAGCCTAAGTCAGCGTGCTGGAGCCACCCGCTTAACCTTAGCCTCGTCCTCTTCCAAGAACACACGCCGCACCTACGCGATAATACCGCCATGTCCTCGCTCTAGAGGAACAAGTGTCGTCACTGCAGTGCGTGCATGGAACATCCAGCGCGCTGACCAAGTGCAGTCGATCCCGCCTTCGCCCAAACCAAGGAAACGCCCTATCAACGACCGCCGCTGTCATCGTCTGCCTCACGTCCGGCGTCAAATGCCCCGCCAGCTTTTCATATCACATATATGTCCCGAATCAGCAGCGACGAGCGTGCCTGGTCGCGCACGCCGTCGCCCTTCAAGGACCCGGATGCTGGACTGAAAGGCGTCGACCACTACCAGACTCGCTTGCCGCGATGGCGATACCGCATACGACAGTATCTGATTCCCATCGTCCGCGCGGAAACCCCGTCTCTGGCGGCCGTACAGCGGATATGTCGTTCGCCAGTGCTGGACTCTTACTTTGCCATGTCAGCTAATCTCGGCACGCACACCTTCTTCATGGCTGCGCTGCCGATTTGCTTCTGGTGTGGTTATCCTGGTATCGGCATTGCGCTGGTGCATATGCTCGCTTTGGGGGTCTACTTCAGCGGCTATGTTAAGGACTTGCTATGTCTGCCTCGGCCGCTTTCGCCACCACTACAGAGGATAACCATGTCTGGTTCGGCTGCATTAGAGTATGGATTTCCTTCGACGCATACTACGAATGCTGTGTCTGCTGCTGCCTTTTGCCTATACCAGCTGTATGGTGCCAAAGATGAAATGTCATCGTCCACCTATAGCATAGCCACCGGAGTTTTCTACTGTTACGCTTTGTCCATCAGCGTTGGTAGGATCTACTGCGGAATGCACGGGTGGTTCGATGTTGCCGTTGGAGGCTTACTTGGAGCTCTGATCACTTGGATGAGAGTGAGCTTAGGCCCAATGTTTGACGCGTGGATCATGAGCGGCGATTGGTCCAGACCTGCGATCGCCTCTATTGTTCTTGCGCTCGCGATCCGATTCCATGCCGAGCCGGCGGATAATTGTCCCTGTTTTGACGACAGCGTGGCATTCCTAGGCGTACTGATGGGGATTGAGATTGGAGTCTGGCACCACAGCGCGGGCGATCTCACGTTCCTCGACAACACGAGTGACCGTAATTGGGCCGAGAACACACCTGAAGGCCTAGCCAAAGGAGTGATCAAAGTGGTTCTGGGCATCTTCGTAATCTTCCTGTGGCGAGCGATTATGAAGCCACTGTGCTTGCGAGGGTTGCCACCCATATTCCGATTCGTGGACCATTGGGGATTCCGTTTGCCTCGAAGGTACTTTTTGCAAGCAAGGTAAGTTTTATTGAAACCAGTGACCACGTTGTAAGCCTGCAAAAAGCTAACATTATCAGATACTACAAGAGCGTACCGAGACTTCGCAAAGACGACAACGTTTTGCCACCTGCATCTGAGATCCCTGCGATGATTTCGAACACACGCAAGCGTACCATCTCCGTCGGGCCTCAATCGGAAGCTGATGTGAGAGAGTACATCGCCAACAGAGAGCAAAAACGTAGAGAGAGCCTTTCATCTGCCGCTGCGACCCGTCGACCTGACTGGAAAACAGCTAATGGCCACACATCAGGCGCACTCTCCCAGACTCCGTTCAATGAATCAGCAGACGGCCACCTCAGCCCAGCGTCTCTGCAGTCATCCCGCCAGAATCCACGAGACTCGCTTGCGGCCTCCTTACACCCAAATATGGACGAGAAAGAGGTTCATACACCATCTCGTACAGACAGTGGCAGCAGGGAGGAAGAGGTACAGGACCGCAACATGTTTTCCGCGCTGGAGAAGCCTCGTATAAGATACGATGTAGAAGTCATTACGAAGGTGGTTGTATATGCAGGGATCGGGTGGCTTGCTGTTGAGGGGGATCCTCTTCTGTTCAGATTCCTGGGGTTGGCTTGACGATGGAGCATATGAGGGAAGGTAGACAACTGTATAGATTCAGCAGGAAATCTTATGTGATAATGTTAGCATCTCGTCTGCAGTTGTTTTCGGACCTGATGTTGATAGTACTAGCATGTAAGATCAGCCGAACTGTACATGAACTTTCGTGTGCCACTTACGTATTCTGGAAGCATATGTCTGGGTGTCATGCTTTTGGCACAGAAACCTATTGCATGAACGCTTTCTCGAACACATCCCTGCATCTCCACCATGCAGGTCCTTCTTCCCACATATCTCGCTGTCCAGCCTCTCGCATATTCATCACAAGTGTCGATTCACGTAAGCAACGGATCAGTTCCGCAATGCACCGAGCTGATGCCTGCACTCTTCTCAAAGTCATGACGCCCGTTCTGAGGGGAAGCAACGTCATCCTGCTGCTGTCAAAAGAGCCACCCCCAATCACGCGCATGCATATGTGTATACGGCAGTACGCCTGGGAGCTCTGTTGTCTAGACTAAGGAAACTGGCAAGTCTGATTACAATATCTCGCGGATCTCCTATCGCATTTGTCAGACCGAGGAATGCGAAAACCCCGCCTATCTATCTACTCGAGCTTCGAAGCGACGTGCATCCTCCGTGATCAGTCGTCGGTACGCGGAGAGGCTAGAGACGCGACTTGGTCGACAAGTCAACATGTCTGCATGCTCGCAACGAATGCGGCAGCTTCGGCCGGCTCAGCAGTGCAACCACAAGCCACCAGGGACCCTCTCGCTACGCGCACCCCTCCGCTCCGTCTCCATTTTGCTATGCCGCTTTACGTGCCATTACGCCGACGTTGCAAATGCCGCTGCATAAGCATGAACCTTGTCCGTCATCGACAGGAACAAGCCGGCAAGTACTGTACCGGAATGTCCAAGAACTCCATCACTCTCTAAACCTGCATCGACATCCCCAGCCTTGATATATATACTCCTTGCTCTATTCCAGCACCTTGACGTAACTCCATCCTCTCGTGCTTATTGCGTGCTCTTGCGTGCCTCTTTCGCAACCATGGGATCCATCACTCCAGACAACGGAGCTTCAAACATCATCGACATCAGGTCCGACGCTGCCAGTATCGAGCTCAAGCAGTTGATTCTTGACGGCTTGCAGCCCAAGCATGGAGAGCCAAAGACCCTCCCCACGCTGCTGCTGTACGACAGCGCCGGCCTGAAGCTGTTCGAGCGGATCACGTACCTCGACGAGTACTATCTCACAGGCGATGAGATCGAAGTCCTCGAGGACCATGCGGCTCACATCGCAGAAAGAATCCCGCACAATGCGATGGTCGTGGAATTGGGCAGCGGGTGAGGCTGTCGTTTTCCTTTTATTTTGGCGAGGCTTTGATCACTGACCCAGCACAAGCAACCTTCGTAAGGTGAAAGTTCTACTGGATGCCCTGGACGCGGCTGAGAAGAATGTATCCTACTTTGCTCTTGATCTGATGCGGTCGGAGCTCGAGAGGACTCTCGCCGCTGTACCGAAGGGGACTTTCAAATACGTGCAGTGCTTTGGCCTTCACGGGACATATGATGATGGCCTTGAGTGGCTACAGCGACCAGAGAACGCAGGCAAACCTAAAGTTGTTCTGTCTCTGGGATCTAGCATTGGCAATTTCACACGTGATGAGGCAGTCGGTTTCGTGAAGCAATTTGCCGACATCTTGTCACCAACTGATCGCCTTCTGATTGGCGTGGACGCCTGCCAGGAACCGGAGAAAGTCTACCATGCATACAACGACTCCGAAGGGATCACGAACCAGTTCACTCTCAACGGATTGAACCATGCCAACAAGCTGTTGGGCCGCACAGCTTTCGAACTCTCTGAATGGGACGCTGTCGGGCATTACGATGAGCATGACGGTCGCCACCAGGCCTACGTCTCGCCCAAGAAAGACATGAAGCTGGTTTTGTCCGATAATGTGCATGTATCTGTACATGCAGGTGAGAAGATAAGGATCGAAGAAAGCTACAAGTACAGCCCCGCGCAAGCGCAGGAACTGTGGCAAGCATCCAACGTCATCGAAGGCGCGAGCTGGACGAACCACGGCGGAAGCTACAGTAAGTCCTGTCTTCACAACTTTTAAGCTTTCGAAGTGCGTTGTGAATATACCGAAAAAGAGCTAATTCTCCACAGGACTGCACATGCTCAATAGACCATCCGCCATGTTCGCCACCGCGCCGGAGAAATATGCTGCCCATCCTGTTCCTAGCCTTGATGAATGGAAAAACCTCTGGAAAGTCTGGGACATTGTTACCAGGCAAATGATCCCGGACGAAGAGCTCAACGAGAAGCCCATCAAGCTCCGCAACGCTTGCATTTTCTACCTTGGCCACATCCCAACCTTCTTGGATATGAAGATTGTTGAGGGTACAAAACTACCATGTACCGATCCGGCCTATTACACCCAGATTTTCGAACGAGGAATCGATCCTGATGTCGACAACCCTGAGCACGTTCACGCCCACAGCGAAGTTCCTGATGAGTGGCCTCCGCTTGACGAGATTCTCGGTTACCAGGAAAGGGTTCGCCAGAGAGTTACAGAGCTCTATGAGACTGGCAAAGCATACAACGATGCCTGGACTGGCCGGGTGATGTGGCTCGGCTTCGAGCATGAGGCTATGCATCTTGAGACATTGCTCTACATGCTGCTTCAGAGCGACAAGACATTGCCGCCGGCTGGAACTGTGAAGCCTGATTTCCAACAACTGGCTGCTCAGGCTGAGCAGGCGGCTGTAGAGAATGAATGGTTCGATATCCCTGCGCAGAAGATCTCGATTGGTCTGGATGATCCGGACAATGCGGAGGGTTCACTGCGTCACTTTGGCTGGGATGTTGAGAAACCTGTCCGAAAGGTCGAGGTGAAAGCATTGAAAGCCAAGGGAAGACCCATCACTAATGGAGAGTATGCCCAGTACTTGAGCCACACTGGAAAGAATGCCTTGCCTGCATCCTGGAAGTCTTACGATCAGACGAACGGCACCAACGGTTTTACCGACGAAGCGAGCAAGTTCGCACATTTCCTCCATGGAAAGAGTGTCCGCACAGTCTACGGATCAGTACCATTGAAGCTAGCCCTCGATTGGCCGGTGTCCGCTTCCTACGATGAGCTCGCCGGATGTGCCGCCTACATGGGCGGACGGATCCCCACCGTGGAAGAGGCCCGCAGTATCTACTCTTACACGGATGGCTTGAAGAAGAAAGAACTCTCGCAGAACCTGGAAAAGACGATTCCAGCTGTCAATGGGTAAGTTCGATGCTCCGTTGTTAGGAAAAGGCTAATCCATGCTGACCCATCTACAGACATCTCGTGAACGATGGTGTCGAGGAGTCGCCGCCATCCAAGCCTTCCTTCAACGGCTCCTCCAGCGCTGCAGCTGGTCCGGACCCAAACAAACTCTTCGTTCGTCTCGATAAGGCGAACGTCGGATTCAAACACTGGCACCCAATGCCTGTCACTCAGGATGGCAACAAACTTGCTGGCCAGGGAGACATGGGTGGCCTATGGGAATGGACCAGCTCAGCGCTGGAGAAGCAGGACGGGTTCGAGCCGATGAAACTCTATCCCGCGTATAGCGGTGAGTTACTTGAAATGCGATTGATTGATCGGTTATCCGCGTGGTAGACAGGGACTGACTGACATGGCAACAGCTGATTTCTACGACAACAAGCATAATATTGTGCTTGGAGGGTCTTGGGCGACGCACCCGCGTATTGCTGGTCGGAAGACATTGTACGTTCATGTGAAGTATCATCAATTGGAAAGAATTCTCTGCTGACTTGCTTTTGTGAAGCGTCAACTGGTACCAGCGTAATTACCTCTACGCTTGGGCCGGCGCGAGACTGGTGAAGGATGTCTGATTGAGGCGTAGCTTCTGAACACTCTTTCTCAGATATTGAAGGCAAGACAGAATGACGCTGGACTGTGAACGAAGAAGAGGTGGAACGACATGTGGAGATTTCGTCGGTCTGAGATATATAAACCACCCTCGCTTCAAAGTACGTAGCTGCGGTTCTGTCTTGTATTCACTGGCGTTGATGACTTCGGCCCTCACTCTTCCTCTCATATTGTACATACCAGACTTCTCGACCTTTCCTTTCCCCTACAGTGACCGGACGACCCACGCCTGGCGTAACCGCGCGCCGTGACCGACTTCAAGCCCTCGGCTGCCCGCAGAGTCGTCAGTCACCTTCAAACGGACTTTGTTTACACCAGCAACGCACGCACACACCAACACAAAACATCCGCCTGCGACACTACAAATCACATTTCCTCGCTTACCCAACTCGTCCACAAACACTTCCTATCTTGTATCATCAGCCCACCGCACTAAACGACTCCCGACTCTTCACACCCAATATCTGAATCAGGAGGTTTTCTTGCCGTCCTCGCCTCGTCACCTAGCTATTGTCGACACTTGTCTTCACACGGTCGCTTCGCTCGGTTTTTCTTCAGGGATCCGTGAAGCACCTCCTTTTCAAACACCTCCTGTCCTGAGGATGCAGATTGCCGCTTCGCTCATCTTTTCTTCGCACAGCTTTATCTTGGCCTCCGCAAGGCCGTACACCATCAGAAGAACCAACAAACACCCTGCGACTCGCAAACGAGAGCGAGTGCTCCGCTAAAGCAAATATGCCGAACGATTTCTTCCGTTGGGAAGATGGCGGTGCCTTGGGTGAGTTGATATTTCTTTTTGCTTCGAAATCTTGAAGTGGGTATTGACTGACTCCAAATAGTCCATCACTGCTGGCAATGCCAGGTCCCGCTCACCAACAGGCGCGCTATACGCTACTGCCTCGGCGACCACATCGAGTGGTGCAAGAAGTACCACTGTCAGCTGTTCAAGACAGGTAACCCGATTTCACCCGATGATAACCGTGTAGTTGCTGACGGTAGGACAGGAAACAGTGAGACTTGCATGGGTTGCAAGAACAGCGATGAGCAAAGGTACATGCGCTACAGAGAGATCGCGGAGCTGGTGAAAGACTTACGTACTATTGATGCTGAGCAGTCCCTGTCCTCTCCCATCACGCCCAAAGCCGCCAAATTCGACTTTGCTGTTCTCGATGGCTCGGCGAGCAAGAAAGATCGTAAAGAGGCAAAGAGGCAGGCCAAGGCCGCTGGTCGAGTGCTCGAGATAAGGCAAAAAGACATTGATCGTATTGGCGAAATCTTGCACCCTGAGGAGCCTGTCGATGAAGAGTTCGAGAGGGGCCTCTTGATGGACAAAAGCATCGAGGACAACATTCACTACCACCCAGCAACATCGAACTCTCGCGAGGAGAGGCAGATCTTCATCAGTCAAGATCGCCGTGGTAAGGTTGAGCTCAAGATCACTGCTGCTGAAATCGAGCGCATCATGACCGAGCTTCAGGTCCATGACATGTGCCATCTGAAAGGCAAGAAGGAGCGTGCTCTCGTTGGTCATCTTCGCGACAAGATTGTCGAAGATCTCCAGCATGACCACGGCGAGGCCAGAGAGACCATGATGCGTAAGGCTGGCTTCTGGCGCTGGGCAAGCCGCAAAGCGTACAATCGGCTGGCTGAGAATGGGCGCATCTGGGACTGGCAGAGCGGCGAAGCTCTTGCGCCAGTTGTCGAGCATGAAGCAGACATTGCCAACCCACAAGCACCTGCAGCCGTCGAACGGGTTGCCGTGGACGTTGAAGGAGCCGCCAACGATGGGCTGCTTATGGACAAGGAGGACAAGATCAAGGACGATGACTTACTGAGTGTTGTATCTCTCACCTCCGAAGTCTCCCGTTCCCACCAAACGTATGCATCGAGTACATCTCGCGACACATCCATATCATCAGCCTCACGCACCACATTCTCCAGCAACGACGAAAGCGCCGATGAGAGCTGGACCACAGTTGGCAGGGCGAAGGCACCAAAGGCTACCAATGCATTCACACTCAAGCTCTCCACGCACGGAGGTTTGCAGCATCTCGAGTCCAAGGTCATACCACGCACCCCGAAGGCTTCGACCAGATTCGCGATGCTGTCGATTGCAGACGATGAGAAGGAGAACGTCAGCGATGGAGAGGAGGGAATGCTTTCGCCGCGCACACCACGCCAGAGGCGCCGCTAGATGCGGTGTTGTTGTGCCCCTCTTATGTCTTTCAGCCACTGAGAGATTTGCTAAGGACTGTAATGTCCAGAGCGTCACCGGTGAACCACACGAAGGTACGTAAACATCATTGAAAGTCGGTATTGGCAAGGGAGGAGGCCATGCAGGCAGTTGTTTTGTTGGGCGGCGCATCGAAGGCGTTCTTCTTGTTTTGTTTTGGCATCGAACACGTCGTCCACTCTGTTGTTGAAGTTCGCCGTAGCTTTGCTCAATTAGAGAGAATTGATAATCACCGTGTTCTGTCTAAACAGACTCTTCCACATTCGGTTCTGGTCTTGTTCTTGCTCTGAAGCTTTCTAGATTGGGCGGCAAGAGGGACTCGGGGACCGTGCACGGCTTATCGATAGAAAGTGGCGGCTCGTCACAGAGAGGGACTTTTCTGAGTTGGTGACAAACCAAGGGAACTGACACACGCAACACCTGCAATAAAATACACCACCTCCCTCCTAAACAACACTCTTGACTGCCGGGCAGTCCGAGTCCGAGGACAAAACAAAACACATACACACCTTCCACCCAGCCGCCGAACCCTCTAAACTCGCCCACCATGTCGATGGACATCGATACCGTCCACCTCGACACTGTCGGCAGACAGCAGACTGCGCCCACTGTCCTCTGTTATAACTGTGGTGCTCCGATCGATGGCACACAACCTGGTGGTACCCTCTGTGGTGACTGCTTGAAGCTCACCGTCGACATTACCGAAGGCATCGACAAGGAAGGCGTGCTACACCAGTGCAAGGACTGCGACAGATGGTTTGGCCCGCCCGCCCAGTGGTTCGTCGCTGCGCGCGAGTCACGAGAACTACTTGCTCTTTGTCTGCGAAAACTCCGTGGTCTCAACAAGACCCGCATTATCGACGCTTCATTCATCTGGACGGAGCCACACTCGAGGAGAATCAAGTTGAAGATCACGGTGCAGCAAGAGGCTATGGAGAGCACAATTTTGCAACAGACCTTCGATGTGGAGTTCGTGCAGCACTCGAAGCAGTGCCCTGATTGCGCAAAGTCATACACACACAACACCTGGCGCGCCGCCGTGCAGGTGCGACAGAAGGTTCCTCACAAGAGGACTTTCTTGTACCTTGAGCAGGTCATGCTGAAGCAGGGTGCGCACAACCAGTGTATCAACATCAAGGAAGTAAAGAACGGTATCGATTTCTTCTTCGCAGAGGTCAACTCAGCCCAGAAGTTCGTCGATTTCCTGATGTCGGTCGCGCCTGTGAAGTGCAAGAAGAGTGAAGAGCTCATTTCTTTGGACACTCATACGTCAAAGAGTTCGTACAAGCACACATTCTCTTGCGAGCTTGTGCCAATTTGCAAGGACGATCTCGTTGCTTTGCCTATCAAGATCGCCAAGTCTATTGGCAACATCCCTCCGCTCACACTCTGCCACCGTGTTGGTGTCTCCGTATACTTTATCGACCCCAACACCATGCAGACCGCCGATCTCAGCACACCGGTATACTGGAGAGAACCTTTCTCACCTATCGCGGACGTGACGAACCTTACCGAATTCATCATTCTTGACATCGACATTATTGGTCCTCAGAAGGGCCGTTTCGTCCTTGCAAACGCAACGGTTGCCCGCGCTGTAGACTTGGGCGTCAACGACAATACTTACAACATCCGCACACACTTGGGCAGCATCTTGCACGTTGGAGATAGCGCAATGGGCTACTTCCTGGTTGGCAGGCAGTTCAACAACGACCATTTCGAGGCTATTGTCGACTCAAAGCAGTACGGCGGAACCATCCCAGATGTGATTCTTGTCAAGAAGCACTACCAGGCACGCAAGAAGAACAAGGTGCGCAACTGGAAGCTGAAGCGCATGGGTCTGCACGACAACGACGAGATGAAGCCCCGCAAGCAGGATGCCGACCGTGACGCCATCGACTACGAGCAGTTCCTGCAAGATCTTGAACAAGATCCCGAGCTGCGACAAGGTGCCAACTTGTACCGCGATGAGCAGAAGAGGAAAGCGGAGGCAGAGAGCGAGATGGACACGGATGCTGACAGCGATGATGAGGATGGATTGCAAATACCCATGGACCAGCTTATCGATGAGATGGAGGAGATGGGCATGCACGATTAATGACGTTCATAGAGATTCTCATGTAGATATTGAAGTCCATGAGTTTGAACCTGATCTACTTGCCTCGTTTGTTTGTTTTGAACCTATTGCATGTTCCCGTGATAAGTATCTCCAGAAATTGGTCATGAGAAAGGTCATGTCGATGTAGTTATGTCTCACCAGCAGTACTGAGAGGGTATTAGATGTAGTGGTCCGTGCATCTCCCTACTTCATACCCTGTTCTTGTGCCCTTTTAGCATTCTCACATGTCAACCCTTGTCATTTCGAAATGCATCAAAACTAATGCTCAAAGCGACATCCAGATTGTGGCAAGCTGCTGCATTAACTGCTGATCTGCTGAAAGCTGATCTCCCGCAACAATGGTTCGGCAAGCTCGCGAGGCCTCACATTGGTACGAGCCAAACCACACAATTTCCATCCCCTCGCAGTGCGAAGCAGATTGGCTGACAATCTACTAAAGGTCTCGCCATAAGTGGCGGCGTTGATTCAATGGCACTTGCCACATTGTGTAGTCAATTGCGCCAGAGACCGGAAGGCAAAGAATTGTCCTTCACAGCGTTCATTGTCGATCACGGGTTGCGACCTGGCAGCGACGATGAGGCGCGTATTGTCGCGTCATACTTGAAACATATAGGTACGTTGTGATTCACAGAACACATATATTCCGATGTACTAAGACGTGGCAGATATGCCCTCGAAGATCATCACCCTTGATCCTCAGCACTATGGCGACGCCCACGCCACACGCAAAGTCGAAAGCGTTGCACGGAGACTCCGATATCGAGCCTTAGGAACAGAGTGTCGCGAACGGGGTATTACCAACTTGCTATTCGCACACCACGCAGACGACCAGGCCGAGACGACACTCATGCGACTGGCCAACAACTACCTAGGAAGTGGCCTTGCAGGCATGCGCCGAGAAGCCCGTATCCCCGAATGCGAAGATCTCTACGGCGTGCACGATTCAGGCTCGCCGCGAATGCTCCGTCGTGAGCATGTGCCACCGCTCGCAAATGCTCAGAATGTCGCTATGCCCGTTGAGAGTGGCGGTATTACGATTCTGCGGCCGCTGCTGAGCTACACAAAAGACAGACTGGTTGCGACGTGTGAAGAAGCGAGCACGAAATGGGTAGAAGACCAGACTAACAAGGATCGGTCATTGACGCTACGAAATACTGTTCGCTACCTACACGAGGCGGATTTGTTGCCTGTGGCACTTCGACGACCGAACTTATGTGCTATCGCTGCTCGGACATCGGATCGCGTCGCCAGTCTGGAAGGCCGAGTTAATGAGATTTTCCGAAGCTTCGACATTACTTTCGATCCAAGATCAGGGCACGCTGTCTGCAAGGTCCGTTACCAAGCAGTGAAAGGGATCGAAGGCATGCCTGACAGCGACCGCATACGAGCAATGCTCCTACGCAAAGTCCTGACGTTGGTGGTGCCTACCGAGACACTAGATCTTTCCACCCTCGAAGCAGCGTCTTCTGACTTCCTGCAATTAGACGAAAGCCAGCGTGACATCAAACGACTGGCCCCTACTGTTGTCGCAGGCGCCATTGCAGTGATACTCAATGGCGCAGACGGCGCGTTCGTTTACGAGGTACGCCGCGCTCCTCCACCACAAAACGCGAAGGAGTCACGCCGAGACCTCAAAATCGGCTTTCCGCTGCAGCAGCACGAAAAAGGCGCGAAAGACGTCTTGTGGAGCGACTGGAGACTCTGGGACGAACGGTACTGGATCCGAATCGGCAGCCCGCCTCGAGAAGATGTGGAGACGCTGGACGTCGTCGTGCGTCTTATGACACCCGAAGATATCAGTTCTCTACGGCGAGAATCGGGGCAAAAGAGCTTTTTGCTAAAGACGTTGAAGAACATCCCGGGGCATCTGCGGACCACCTTACCAGTGATCATACGGAACCTGCCCGACAACCAAAACCGTATCGTCGCGCTGCCGTCACTCGGTTGGAGTCGAGATATGTGGTTGTCGAAAGTTGGGAAGCAAGATCATCAACACGTACAGTACTACGACATCAGGTACAAGCATATTGACGATTCGCTAACATCTCCGATGGCGAACGAATCCATTGTATAGATAATATTAATACTAAATCCAAAAAAAAACCTTTGCTGGGTATATTTGTGTAATTGTCGTATCTCTTGGTGGCATTGAAAGAATCGATCGTGTAATAATGGTACCGAATCCAGAAGCCTTTGTTGGGTATATGTGTGATCAACCTATCTCTTCTTGCCTCTAGTGGGGCTCGCCTCCAGCAAGTCTTGCAGCAGTTCGCGTGACTTTCGCTCCCGTTCGTCGAGTTTAGTGTTGTAGATGGTGGGTAGTACTCGCTTGGAATCTGTGATTGGATCGTTAGCTTCGTACAACAGCAGTGGTTCGTCCGGCACAGCAACACTCACTCGCATGATCATCAGCAAACTCCAGACTCTCCGCACTCTTCCTCCTAGCCTCCTTCACAGCATCCTCCAGCAACGCAGCTCCCACACCTTTCCCTCTATACTTCAGCCTCACCGTCCACGCCCGGATCTCTCCCCTCCAAGCCTTCTTCCTCTTCTGCCGACTGCTCTCCCCGGAAATCCAATCCACAACCACCGTTCCAATAATCTCGTCCCCGAACTTCGTCACAAGCACATCCGACCCCTCAATCCACTCCCAATTGATCGTCTCCGCAGAGTGCAAATAGCCCTGCGTGCACCACCGGTATCCCGCCAGCATAGCCATCACAACGCCCGCGCATGACGTCCCGACAAGACTCCAATCGCGCTTCGCGTCGTACACCCAGCGCGCAACGAACGTCATCACGCCCACCATTAGCGCCAGGTTCAGCGGGTGGAAAATCAACGCGCGGTTAGCGGCCTGGCGCATTTGGGCTACGCTGTCGGCTACGAGTTTCAAGGCGGCGGTTCTGTCGGTTTCGGAGAGCGCCTTGTAGGAGTGCAGTTCGGGGATGTCGGCGAGGGGGTCTTCGGGTGCTGGAGGTTCGGAGAGCTCGGAGGGGACGGAGAGGGGGGAGGGCGGCGGGAGGGAGGTGAGGGAGCCGCGCATGCTGGGCGGTGTTGACATTGGGCTTGAGGGCGGAGAGGCGTGGAGGCGGAGGTTGGTTCGGAGGGAGGCGAAGAAGGCTGTTGGTTGAGATTAGCTTTTGGTCGTTGTTGGTGATGTTGGCATTTTGTGAGTGTGGGTGTGGGTGTTGATGTTGTCGATCGATTGCATACATGTATGCGGCATTGATTGAACTGCGTCGACAAGCATTCGCCAAACCCGCAGATCAATATAAAAAAAAAGATCAAGACAAGACAGACAAAACTTACCAGCACTCGTCTTAAACCCAGGGATTCGATCTCCAACAATGCTCGCGCTATAATGATGGTGCTCGCCAACTCTCTGCTTCTGCAACTGCACGCGCGTGAAATCCTCTCTTCCAGTCAAGCGAAGCGTCGTGATAGCAGGAGGAGGAAGGAGATGCTGCGCGGTCGATGTCGATCTCACATTACGATTATTGAGATGACTCGCAGAAGACGAGGGAACAATGTACGATCCTCCATAGCCGACATAGCCGTCAGCCACCAGTTGGGAGAGGTCGAAAAGGCCTTTAGGAGTGGCGCTAGAGGGCGTGTTGGAGGAAACGTGATGGTGATGATGGTGGTGATTGGGCTGGCGAGCCATGGTAGAAGTAGCATGGACCACCGCCGGGGCTTGTGGTGCCGCCAACAAAGTCATACATACATGCTCCCGGGACTCAGCGACGAGGCCCTGTCGTATATGTGTGTGTATGTGTGTGTGTGTATGTGTGTGTGTGTGTATGTGTGTGTTTGTGCGTGTGCTCTAGGACGAGGAGAACGCCCGGGGGATATAAGTAATAGTTCTAGAACGAACAAGGCAAAGGCGAGACAAACGGTTCACGCACAAGGCACGCACGCGCCAGACAAAGGCGAGATCAAGGGCCCTTAAGAGCAGCCAGCCAGCCAGCCAGCAGGGAGGAATCAGGATCAAGCATAGTTCGTCCTCGTGCGAGTTAACGGTTGAGCTTGGCGACAGGTCGCAACAACGGGGATGGGATGCCAACTGCGAACAGCACGTAACGAGGGCCACAAGGTTTCTGGCGCCGGCGGCCTGGTTGGCTGCGTCGAAGGAGTTTTCTGCTTTAGCTCGCGTGAGCTGGTTGATTGGGGACAAGAGCAGCTTGTTCGACGCCGCAGGAGGAGCATCTATGGCTATGCCAGACCACACTACCGCTGCTGTGCCGCCGCAACGGCCACGCAGGGATGGATACTGCGCGCGGCGCGCCCTCGGGAAAAAAGAAAAACGAAACGCAAAGAGAATTTGGGCTCAGGCTGATTGGCGCGAAGGCGTGGCGCGCGCCGTTGACACCACACAGGCGAGAGCTCGCGAGACAGGCAAGGCAGGGCAGGGCATGGCAGGGCGTGGGATGTGGCACAGTGGATATTATGATTCTCGCCTGCTAACAGTAATATCGTATTACACCACTGGCGTTGGCGAATGCTGTGCCGCACGCTCGTTCGTGTAGGATATGGGAAATTGGTGAGTTGATAGAGCCATATCGCTCAGGACGCCTGGCAAGTCTGCAACGACATTCACATGCAAGCCCAATCGAGAGCAGCAGGGCATACACCAATACATCTCATCCCAAACGGTCTGCGCGATCAATCCATCCCTCGGAATCCCGAGAGCACCCCAAAACCGTCGACTGACTTATGAGTCTTCGCGATATCGTTATCTAACACAAACCCTCCCCTCGATCAGAATGCACCAGAGCTCGCCATAGCTATAGCTAGCTATATCGCACCGTCCCTATCCAATCGATCCTGCCGCCACCAACAAACAGAACCACCCAAGACCCTCCTTGGCTCAGCGTTGCAGCGGCCACGATATCGAGCTCTCTACGCACGCAAGCAGAAGAGCTCTTCGTTATCGGGCACGCATCGTTAGCCGGCGAAGCCGGCTCGAGGTCGCAGGAAGAAAGCCTGGCTGTGGTTGGAGGCACGGCCTACCAGCTACGTGCCTTCTACAGCCGCCAGCTACATGTCAGCAGATGGTGAAACACCAGCTGTGGAGGAGTGCACATGTACAGTACTCCACCTCTTACACAGCGAGCATAGCTGTCGACGTCAAGTACAACTGCCGCAGAAACGCGCGGCGATGGAGGTAACATGCGTCGCTCGTGCTCTAGCTCCTCTAGCCGTGACACGAGATCGACAACTCTGATTCTGGTAGAGTTACGCATCTCGCTCCACACCACCTATAGGAAGCTGTGGAGGCGGGACCCGAAAAGAGGTCACGATGTACAAGTAGCTTGTCGCTCCGGCATCATCCACTGTGTGTGTGGTGTCAGACTGGAGTCACAATCGTTCGTGGGGCCTTCAGACGGGGAGGCTTGCGATTGTCTTATCGCCGCCCTCGAAGGGCAGACAAAAAAGTTATACTTGATATTGTATCTGATGTTTTTTTTTTGTGGTTTTCCAGAGATCACAGATCCCGTTAAGAATACCTCCAAGGAGTCGAGCCTGATGATATATATGTTTTTACAAGAACCCACACCTCCCTTCTCACGTCCACATCCCCCAACAATCAAATATGCAACAAACCAAAGTGGACAGACACCTCTCGCTGTGATTTACACCGAAGAGAAAGGTAAAACAAAAGAAACTCATAAATCATCATCAAGATCGATCTCAGCGTCGTTCTTGACGCCGTTGCTAGCAGCAGCCTTCTCCGAGTCCTGAGCCTTGGGCCTGTTGCCTCCCTCGGGACCCGCAGAAGCTGCGACGAAACCGACAGGAGCGCGCGCTTGTCTCTCGAGAGCCGCCATGGCGTCTGCTTTTTCGGGGTCAATGTCGGAAGCGGTTTCGCCGTCGGCGCCGGAATTGAGGCTTTCCTGCGCTTGTTGGCGCGCGATGGCTTGCGAAGCGATGAAGTTGACGTCCGTACTGCGAGAAAATGTTAGTATGATAGATCTGATGTTTGTCTGGAGGATGTGTGAAGGCGAAATGTACTTGAACTGCGCCTGGACGCTCCGTTTGACGCGCAGCATCTCCTTGAAAGTGTCTTCGTTTCCGTGCTGCACTTCGAATTGCTCCCACTTCTTCCAGAACGCGGCGTCGACGCGAGGGTCGCAGAATTGACTGGCGTGGCCGTAGATGGCTCTGGCGCGGTCGATTTCGCCCAGTCTCCTCTCCATTTCTGCAAATTTGATGCACATGCTCGCGGCTTCCTTGTCCGGCAAGGCAGCGATAGCACGCTCGTAAATCTGTCTGGTTGAAGTGAGACCGAAGTTGGACGCAGATTTGGTGATGTAGAACTCGAACATGGAGGCCTTGTCTTCGTCGGCCACAGCACGAGTTGCGCGCTCGTAGATTCGCATAGCGTGTCGTGCGAGGCCACGTTCTTCTTCCAATGCACCATACATGAGGTAGAGGGTCTTAGCAAATTTGGGTGGGCAGTCCTCCACAGACTGCTCGAAAAGGTCACGAAGACGTTCGATGCCGATCTTGCGGTCGACAGCTTTTGTGAGGTAAAGGTTCCAGAGTTCGAAGGCGACCGGGTATGAAAACAGATCGAGACCACGTTCGTAGATCTTGAAGCTCTCCTCGAAGTAGCCATTTTCCTCGAGCAGGTTGGCGTAATTGACGACGGTCTGTGGCGTAGCAATGCGGAGTTCGAAAATGCGCTCGTAGACCTTCTTCGTTTCCTCCAGTGTCTGAACTGACTCCACCAGATCAACATAGAAAGACCATAACTTCCAGCTCTTGTGTACTCTCTGCTGAGGCGTCAACAGCTCGTCGAAGTAATCCACGTTGCTCCGTTTGGGCGCCTTTGTGGCAGTAGCCATGATGTTCACAGCTTGGTCGAAGTTCTCGTTTCGAAGTTCCATCTCCGCCCATTCTGTCCACATCTCTGCCAGCTCCGAAACTGATTTGAAGGGTACCTTGACCGCCTTTTCCATGATCACTCGCGCATTCCTCAGATCTCCACCAGCTTCGTAGAATTTGGCGTAGCTTGTCCAGAGCTCATGCAAGCGACCAACAGCTTTCTTGGGTGCAATGGCGGCGATAGCGTCCGCATAAGTCTGTACCACCATCTGGTTGTTGTCACCCCACAATGCCACGCGTTTCTGCCATTCGTTGACATGGTGTGGATTTTGCCGTAATAGCACATCGTTGACCAAGAAAGGTCTGCGGTCCATCAGCTGCTCGAAGCGCATCATACGAATGTCCAGGTCCAGATCCGCGTCGGAGTCTGTCTTGTTCTTTTGTTGCCGGATGGCAGATTCCTCGAGCTTGATGGATATGAGCGCCTCCTCCGCCTCTGAATAAGTATCGAAGACAATTGAAAAGTCCCGAACGGTCATCACTGTTGTGACTCCCTCCTCGAAGATATCTCTGGCTCTCTCATACGCGCCCAAGTTGATGTAGTACCTGGCAAGACCGACCCACAAGATACCTCGCTGATCAGGGAAGCGCTGTAATCCAGATCGGATGATGGTCTCCACAGACATGGTAGTACCGCTTTTCAATGGCAGAGGATTTGGAATCGATTTTGCATGGTCGATCAAAACTTCGAGCATTTCAGTCCAGTGCTGGAACGGGCCCTTTGCTTCCTTGGACTTGAACCGCGGGTTGTTGAGGATCTCCATGTAGCGTTGCACAGCTTCGGTGTACTTGCCCTCCTGCACCAACAAATCGATGTAGTCCTCAACCTGCTCCGGGTGGATCTGAATGTACCGTCTCCAGATCTTGACCGCAGTCTCTCCACTCGCAGAAGACGCGAACGGCCTGTAAAGAGCCCAGATCCGGTTATGTTGTGTTATGGGCAGAGCTCTGAGCGCACGATCGAAGGTCCGTCGTGTGAATGTGATCAGAGGCTGCTGGCATAGGAAGGACAGATACATCTCCCAGATCTTCGGCATTTTGTTCAGCAGGACCAGTGCACGCTCGTAGAGCGCGTTGACCTTCTGGAACTCTGCCTTGTTGCGCGCCGGGTTCTTGCCCTTCAAGTGTCCGTTGCGGAGCTCCAGGTATGCCTTCCATAATTTGTAGCTCCTCGGCAATGCCCTGCACGCGCGCTCCAGGACAAAGGACTGCTCGAGCAGAGTTCCATATTGCCGCTTGAAGTTTGCGTAGTCCAGCCAGGGCCTGGTCGAGTCCGGGTTGCGCAGGATGTCCTGCTCGTAGATCTCATCGGCGGGCGAGATCAGGAAGAGCTGCGGGTGGTTTGGCTGCGACGCCTCGAGGTTGGCCATTGTCGCGGACAGCGGCGAGCAGGCGGCGGAGTCTCTCTTCGGTTTGGACTTGCCCAGGGTGACAATGAACGGCGGCGTCAGGTTGCGCAGCAGCTCGCCGGGCATAATCAATCGTCGAAGCAGGCAGGCAGGTGGTGCAGCCTGGGCCGGCTTTGCAATTGAGAGAGAGCGAAGCGAAGAGCAAGCGCACCGTCCGTCGCGCGCGCCGGGTGTGCAGAAGTGAGAGCAGCTCGCGTTCGTTGTGAGACGGCCCGAGCTGGGGTTTGGGTTTGGTTGGACTAGCGGCGCCGGCTTGACGTCGCTGGCATAGCTTGACAGCAGTATGGCAGCTTGCATGTGCTAGAACAACACCTTCTTCTATACAGTAGCTGGCAATATTAGTCTACGGTAACACTGCACCAGAACACCACAGGGAATACCTGCAACTGACACGCCCATCTACACTGCTTTCCGCGAGGAATAGTCCATCATGTCGGGCAAGGTACATCTCAACAACCACCAGTATCATATGCCTCACATACAATGACCACCTAACACCTCCCCTCCCAGGACCGCGAGCCCGTCTTCCCCACCCGCCAATCCCTCGGCCTCATGAAATCCAAGCTCAAAGGCGCCCAAACCGGCCACGACCTCCTCAAGCGCAAATCGGAAGCCCTCACCAAGCGCTTCCGCGACATCACCAAGCGCATCGACGAAGCGAAGCGCAAAATGGGCCGCGTGATGCAGATCGCCGCCTTCTCGCTCGCCGAAGTCACCTACGCCGTCGGCAACAACACCATTGGCTACCAGATCACCGAGAGCGTGCGCCAGGCCAAGTTCCGCGTGCGCACCAAACAGGAGAACGTCAGCGGTGTGTTCCTGCCGCAGTTTGAGAGCTTCCAGACGGAGGGCGGGAGCGATTTCCAGATGACGGGTTTGGGCAAGGGTGGGCAGCAGGTGGCGAAGTGTAGGGAGACGTACACGAGGGCTGTGGAGACGTTGGTTGAGTTGGCTTCTTTGCAGACCGCGTTTGTGATTTTGGATGAGGTTATTAAGGTTGTGAACCGGAGAGTTAACGCCATGTATGTTTTTGAAGCGTTCCTTTGGTGTCTACAAGGAAGTACTAACAAGGCCACAGTGAGCACGTCATTATCCCTCGCACAGAAAACACCATCAAGTACATCAACGGCGAGCTCGACGAGATGGACCGTGAAGAGTTCTTCCGACTGAAGAAGGTCAAGGGTGTCAAGGAGAAGGCCCAGGCTGCCGAGGAGGCCGAGAGGAGAAAGAAGATCCAAGAAGAAAAGGAGAGCAACAAGGAGAACGGGGGCGAGGAGAAGAAACCTGCGTCGCAAGAAGAGACTAAGAACGTTCTTGGTGACGAGGGTGATGAGGACTTGATTTTCTGAGCGAGCATATTTCTTGAGCGTTGTTTGATACCTTCAACTGTAAGATTGACTAGATTTCTTCTTCTGTGAGCGTGGAGCGTTGGATGTCACACTGTCAGATACAGTAATGATGCACTGCTTTTGTATGCAATGAATCCTGGTTGGAATTCTGGTACTGGCACGCATACGGAGTCTTGAAACACTTCTGCAAGTATTGAGATGTACCAAGTGCGCTAGGCGGATTCAGACTCATATAAAGACCAATTGATCTGATTCTCATCATACTTGAGCAAGCGAGCATGTCTGCTAGTTCGGTAGAGCATCAGCAGTCAATCGATGAACGACGAACGTTGCAACACGTGTATGTAAGGTGGTAAGCATTGACTTGGTGGAAATTCAGTGATTGCGGTTCACCTCAAGATGACAATTGACAGCTTTACTCCTTGCTAGTGACCACAAAAACCACAAAATGATCGTTCCAAAAGTCATGTTGTCATTTGCAAACGCTCTGGCTAATCCATGCACTGATGCGACCTGAACTGCAGGCTGCAATGCCTATCCACGTATCGTGCAAAAACCCGCACGCTTGTCATTGCCCTTGCGCCGCAGTTACTGCTTGACAGATTGCTGACCCTGCTTGGCCTCTTCGGCCTGTCTTGCTAGCAAGGCCTCGGCCGCAAGCTGCTTCTCGGTCTTTTCATTGCCGTGAGAGATCAGTCTGTTGAGGAAGCTGTTGGGGCGGCCGGCGTAGTGGCCCTCGGCCTCTGCGCGCTCGATCTCGCGGTGGAGATGGCCGGTGGTCTCCTCGTCGACGTCGTTCTCGTCGTGGTCCTCGTTGAAGTCGGCTGCGCAGGTTGTCAGTAAATGAGATGTCGATCAATTACATGCGAACGGTTGGTTCATACGGTTCTTGTCGTGCATGGAAAGCTTGCGCTTCAGCTTCTCTCTGATGCCGGACATGTTTGCTTTTGCTGTGTTTGAAAGGTGTTGTTCGAGGGGTGACGGGTTGTGACGTCGTCAAGATATATGTATCCGATAGTGGGGAAGCTGGTCAGTTGGGAATTGGTGTCGTAGGTATGGGCTCGCTGGGGATGTCAGGCGTGGTATGTCGCAGTTTCAGTCCAGCTGATGCTAGTGAGAGAAAGACGAGAGACAACGCCGTGGAGGAGTGCAGGCTGGCTCGGGGTGGAGCACATGCGAGCGACAAGTGGCAAGCGAATGGGTGTGTGACGAAGCCATGCGTACCTTCCCGTCTAGAACGCTACACTGCCCCGCCATCGCAGCGCTGGAACCTCCACATCGCCCTGCACGCCAACTCAGCCGGGCGCGGCACCAAGAAAGCTGCAACGCACGGTAGATCCGTCTTCCGCCGCCAATCGAAGATTCACTTCCGTGGAACATCGCACGCCACATCGCCGACTCACGTGCGCCCACCCGTACCTTCGTCCAATTGCTTCGGCGACTCCGGCCTGAGGTGTTGCAACGGCCAGAGAGACTGCAAGCTGTGGAGAGACAGGCTGTCGTATGAACACAAATGACACATGTACAGTAAGCACAACATCGCACGCGACGCGCCAGACACCCACCTCGGACTCCACTCTCGCGAACTTGGATCTGGGCGTCACACATCGCCAGTAACCGGGCACAGCTACAGCCCTATCGAAGTATGTTTATTCCACCTCGTGGCCTAGGCCCAATCGCTTGCATGAGGCTGGCCTGTTCTGGTGATCCCCGAGGCTAAGGAAAGTGTCTGCAGACAAATAATAACAAGCTTTCTGTCCGGTTCCTGAATCGCTCCCAATAATGATACACGAGGTTTTGCTGGCCCTTTCCGGCCATCCATCACCACTGTTCGATAAGAACACTGCTGGCGAAAACATCTCACATGATGGCGTCCCTCTTCTTTCGCCGTCCGAGCAAGCGCTGCTGCAGTCCATAGGACGGCTGTCCGAACTGCATCGCGAGCTGAGGAGTCAATTGGATGCCATAGCACTCTCGCATCACTCGACAATATGCCGTGCAGCTGCAAATTCAATTCGTCAGACCCACCTGGCACGTTTTCAGAAAAAAATTCTGGACGTCGAAAGCAGGATCCTCACCAAAGATGCGAGCATTGTAGGCGCTTACGAAATTGTGCCACTTGCATCAGTCGTAGGGGAGTTTGATGCGTGGCACAGACGAATAGGCTGGTATTGGGATCTGGCGTGTTTCATGCGGCCGGTCCACAGCCCACAGTATGGCGAAGAATGCTCTGGTGCCTCGCTTGTTGACAAGTTGCGAGCTGAAGCTCAGACTGGTTTCCCTGACCTTGAAGAAAGTGCAACGGAGCTGTCAAGAGTTGCTGAAACAGCCTGGCTTCGACAGGTCTCGTCATGGATCATGCACGGTGAGCTGCCTGTTCATGGGGCGGATGACTTTTTCATCAAGGCCGACGGTGACAGCATTGATGGTGGAGTCGCTCGTTTCAGGAAGGACAACAACCTGTTGCCGAAATTTGTCCTGCCGTCCACATCTTCCTCGATCTTGTTTATCGGGAAGTCAATCCATCAAGTACGACACTATGATCAGCAATCGCAGATTCATGCTAAGCTGCAGGCTCCTGGTGTTCAGTACAGCCAGCTTCCAAACGCTCATCTGAAGCATCTTTCTTCTCTGTCACTGCCAATTGTACCTGCGCAAATGGCGCGAGCTGTGTCTGTCATCCGCAGGTCGCTCTCTCAGAACATTCTACAACATCTACTTCCGCTTGAAGATATCATGGTCTTACTATCGTGTTTACGCCGGTACTTTCTGCTGGAAGATGGAGAATTCACTCTTGCTCTTGTAAACGAAGCTGAAGCACGAATTCAAGCACGCTGGCAAAGCATGGGAAAACTGCTCCAGCAAGACCCAATAAAAGCACTACAAGGATTAGCGATCAAAGAGGCTGAGCTCAGCCAGACCCTCGGCCAGACATGGAAAACATTGGCAATGCGAGATGACACTGAAGAGAATCTCGCCTTCGACTTCGCGAGGAAGAACACCAGTTTGTCGCTTCCTCGAAAAGCTAGCTCCCACCCGACGACATCAGATTCCATCACGGCTACCAGCCCACAGGTCTCGAGTATTGCATTCAACGACACATTGTTTCCGAGCGCCGCAGACTTTATCCTCGCAATCACTCCACCACTCGATCTGTTCATCTCAAAGCGTGAGGTCGAGACATATTCTGCGATCAATGCCTACCTCATATCTGTGAGACGCTCCCACCTACGTTTAGCGGATCTGTGGAGGCGGACACCTGTGCGGCGAGAACATCCAGCTCCGCCAGGACCGCGTAGTAATGCCACGGAGGCTGGACGTGCAGCACAAGCGCCTGCTAGAAAACGGGCTACGAAACGTGCAGTAGCAGCGCGAAAAGTTTGGGCAACCTGCAGTGCTGCAATGAGCCTGCTCTCAGAGACAGCGGCTTATCTTGAAGGCGAGATTATCAGGTGTTCTTGGGAGTGCTTCGAAGCTTGGCTGAAAGAGCCTGCAGATGCTGCCGACAAGGCTGAAGATGCACAAACAGATGGCGATGCAATATCAAAATCTGCACAGCGAGATCCGGAGACGCTGGCTGCCGGGCACCGTGCTTTCCTGGCCGCCCTTACGTATGCTCTGTTCTTGACAGACGTCCCATACACCAAAGAACTACGCTCGCTGCTCAACAACGTAGACCAGCTAATCGCACTTTTCATTCGCTTATTGGACGTACAGCAAAGAAGCGACCTCGATCAAGACGCTGGTCTTGAAGTCGCACACATCGAAGAGGAAGAGAGGAAGATTGCTCTCGAGCTCGATCGTGCCAGGAAACGAGTCGACAGCGATCTCAAGTCTGTTATCAACAGGCTGAGACAACTGGATCA
Source organism: Melanodothis sp. VS III C KN 2 (assembly GCA_019775565.1). Lineage (NCBI taxonomy): Eukaryota > Fungi > Ascomycota > Dothideomycetes > Cladosporiales > Cladosporiaceae > Melanodothis > Melanodothis sp. VS III C KN 2. The sequence goes on from JACWFM010000054.1 coordinate 332,229, forward strand.
CGAACGAATTGGTGCCGGTAGATATCTTGATCTCAGTCGTGTCGAGACTGGCGGATTCGAGCCGTGGAAGGGAGGCGGAGTGGATAGGCTACTGATGAAGTTGGAGTTTGGAAGGGTGCGAGATGATGGGTATGGGCATGATATCATTTGAGTAGTTGATGATTAGAACTACGCTTAATTAGTGTTTCGATACACGCTTTCTCGGCAGCAATGTTGTGATTAGAGTGGTCGTTGTTCGAGAGTGATAGCAGACGAATTGAGGCGCCCTATTTTCTTGTGCCTACATGATTGCAAAGACCTATTAATGCGGTGTTCAATGAAATATTCACTCCAACTATAGTCTTGACAGCCGCCGTGCCAAGACATTGGCTCATATCTTGCAGTCGTCTGCCTTCCAAAAACAACATCTGACAATTGGAATCTCGCACGGTATTGACCAATATAAATACACAAGATTACAGAAATTTGCCGATCGACGGATCGCAACCCATTTCTTCTTGAGCCCTCCCTCAAAAATCATCGCGGCCAAGTCGCTGAGATTGGTGCCCACATCACGAGAACACGAAAGATAGCTCAAAGCATGACCTCCCAACCCTCAAATCTCATACAGAGCTCTGAGCTACCGCCTGCCCAGCCAGAATATGTTCTACGCGGCCATACCGCTCAAATCCACTGCGTCCACTTTCTCCGGCAGAATCTGCGCTTACTCACCGGAGACGCTGATGGCTGGGTCGTTCTGTGGAACTTTGTGGTCAAGCGACCTGTAGCTGTTTGGGAGGCTCATGGGGGATCTGTACTTGGGGTTGGTAGCTGGGGAGTAGAGGAGGAGAATATCATCACGTGGGTGTGCATGCATACCACGCAGGGCTGAGCGGTATGACTGACTGCTCATAGACACGGCCGGGACAACAAGCTCCTGGTATGGCAGTTGCGAGAAGCGGACGAAAAGACTTTCTCCAAAGTCCTGCCCATAGACGACGCGACGACAGAGAGAAAACAGCCCTGGCTACTGCACAGTTTGGACATCAACGCGCTGAACTTCTGCTCTTTCGCTATGTGCCACATGCCGCCGTCAACATCACCAGCGCAAGACAACTCTGCTTCACCCGCCGGCCCAACGCAATCTTCAATCCTAGTCGCCGTCCCCGGCGTCCAAGACGGCCTCATAAGCATTACGTCCCTCCCATCCGCGGCTCGCTTCGCCACAATTCAGCCTCCCAAAGACACCAGCACCGGCATGCTAATGGCCGTCAGTCTCCATTTCCCACCTGACACAACCTCACCTCTCGTCGCAGCAGGCTACGAAAGCGGCCACGTCGCCCTCTGGCGCCACAACCCATCCTCAAACAAATGGGAAACCACTTATCTCCACAAATCCCACTCGCAACCCGTTCTCTCGCTCGACGTAGCGCCGAGCATAGGCTGCTTCTTTTCTAGCTCTGCGGACGCGATCGTGGCGAAACATCCACTATTCGACAATGGGGATGTTGAGACGAAAGTCTTGCAGACGAAACACGCAGGCCAGCAGTCGCTGTCAGTGCGAGGGGATGGGAAGATTTTCGCTACGGCGGGCTGGGATGGGCGGGTGAGAGTGTATGCTTCGAAGGGTTTGAAGGAGTTGGCTGTGCTGAAATGGCATAAGGAGGGGTGCTATGCGACTGCTTTCGCGGAGATCTTGGATGGTCAACCGAGGACGTCGGATGATGATAGTGCGGTGGCGCGCCGGGGGCTTACAGTTGCACAACAACGAGCGTTCAAGTTGCAGTCGACACATTGGCTTGCGGCTGGTAGCAAAGATGGAAAGGTGTCTTTGTGGGACATTTACTAAATTGGAAAATGTACAATGATGATTGATTTTGTGCAACGAAGCTATGGGTATCTTCAGTGAGCTGGCGCCAGATAAAGCGCGCAAAAGAGAAAAAATGACAAATGCGAAACAAGGCTACTATGCTGGCCTGCGAATTTAGCCCAAATTGAACTCGCTGGCTCCTCCCATTTTCCTTCCCATGGCGTGCATCTTCTTCCTCGCTTCCTGCTCGTCCGTCATCTCCGGCACGTCCAAGTCGGCGTCAGCGTGCGAACGCTTGCCCTCGCCAGATCTAGCACTAGCCTTGCCAGCCTCGACACGACGGGCTTGTCTCATCTTCGCGCCGTCCTCCTTGCCGGGTCTAAGACCTGGTACGCGGATAGCACCGGGCTTGTCGCGGAGCGCGAAGGCTTTGGCCAAGTGTCCGAGGTGCAGCTGCTTCATATCGAAGATGCTGCGTTCGGCGGCAACGTGGGTGGTGTATGCACGGATGTGACTTTGGTAGGCTCTGCGCGCTTGCTCGAGGTGTCTGGGGTGTTCTGTTGTCCAGCGTTCGCACTCGATCTGCCACTCGGTTGCGGCCTGCTCCCATTCGCGGTTGGTCACGACGCCGGATGTGGCGGAGAAGCCCTTTTTGAGCAGTTCGTCGGCGTCATGGTGTGTGAGATTGCGTGGGCGACCTTCCTTCAGGATCTCGACGTAGCCTTCTTCACAGCCGGGCTGGAGGAAGATCATGGCGCGACCTTCTTTACCAGCACGGGCTGTACGGCCGACACGGTGGAGATGGTCCTCCTTGCTGAATGGAGGGTCGTATTCGATGACGAAGTCGACGTTAGGCAAGTCGAGACCACGGGATGCAACATCGGTACAAACCAGCACCGCAGCGTCGGTACATTTGCTGAAAGCCTTCAACGCGGCTGTACGAGTGCTCTGTTGCAGGGAACCGTGAAGACGGAAAATCTGAATTGGATTCTCTTTGGTTGAGAAAGCGGCAGCCGGTCCGTGAGTGCGTGTTTCGGGAATGGTATTTCCTTGAGGAATCTTGTCTGTGCGTGCCTGCTTGGGCATCCTCAACTCTTCCTTCGGGTCGTCCTTGTCGCTCTTCTTCTCCTTCGAAGTGATGTCGTGAGAAAGAATCTCGAAGTGGAAGTCCACACTGTCTGCGCAGCTGATGAAAACTATACACTTCATGACGCTGCCCTTTCTCTTGAATGCCTGCTTGAGCGCAGCCACGAGTGTCACAAGTCTCTGCTTGGGCGGCACGATGGCATAGCTCTGCTTGAGTTGTGCGGGGGCAGAGAATGCCTGATCGGGTATCGTTCCATCCACACCTTCCACTCGCTCTGACGCATCGACCGCAATGGTGACCGGGTCGTGGAGGGCGATAGACTTGAGCTGTTCGATATCTGCCTTGATCGTAGCCGAACAAAGCACGGTGTTTCTCTTTTCGGGCAGTCCAGGAATCTCAATCTCTTGTGCTTTCCTGGATCGCAGGTTTAAGTTGCTGACAATCTTCTGAATATCCTGGTCGAAACCGAGCTCCATCAAGCGATCACCTTCATCAAGTACCAACCATCTGACTCTGCTCACATCCAGAACTTCAGTGTTGTGCAAGTGATCCGCCAATCTACCAGGTGTAGCCACCAGAATGTTCACACCCTTCCGTAACCGTGCTTTTTCTGACTGCTTTCCTTCTCCACCAATGACAGTACCTCCAACAATCCAGTTGCAGCATGAAAGAAGACCTTCCAGCACGGTCTCAATCTGCCTGCTCAGTTCACGAGTGGGAGCCAGGATAAGCGCGAATAGACCGCTCTTTCTGTCAAAGTTTCGACCTTCTGCCTTCATCTGTTTTGAAATGTCGCAGATTCGCTGAACGATAGGCAGCAAGTATGCCAGTGTTTTACCGGAACCAGTCTCTGCCTGGATGAAAGCATCGTTGTCTGTGGTGCATAACTGTTGTAGGGACTTCCGTTGAATGCCAGTCGGGGCCTTGATTTCCAACTTGTTCATGAGGTGGCCTGCAAGTCGTGTTGAGAGTCCAAGATTTGTGAATGTGGCCAATTCGTCAGTCAGAGGTGCGTTCGAAGGCTCAATTGGGGTGTCGTCTTCGGGAGCTGCAGCCGGCCTTGGAGCCTTCGCAGCTGGGTTGTATGTGAACAAAGAGGAAATGACCTCGCCGGTAGTCGACTTGGGCAGTACTTCGCGCTCGCTGGGAGCTCTTCCTCCAGGTCGTGGTCCAGTCCTTGCGGGTTTGAATCCTTCGTCGTGCTTGTCGGTCCTCGGCCTCTTGGAGGGTTGTCCGTCGGTACGAATGTACTCTTCTTTCTGGCCACGCGCATTACTGTAGTCCGGTGTCTTGCCCGTCGCCCTCTCCTCAGCCTTCATCCGTCCCCATTGCGCCGACTTCCTGGCAGTGAGGCGGTCCTTCCAGCTGCCGCCCTTGAACGCTTTCTTAGGCGCCTGGAAGGCGTCGGTGGGCAGCTCAAAATTGAGCAGCATACCATCGTCGGCCATCTTGCTGGATGTATGATCGCGGTATGCGATAAGTATTGGGAGTATATAGAGGCTATGGTCGGTCGCGCAAAGGGCAACTATCAAAAAAATGCGGATGGCAGCCTCTTTGGGCTAGACGCTTGCCCCGCAGGTAGAAAGTTAGAAAGGATCGGCTCTAGTATCTACACTTTTGGCACGCGCCGATTGACCAGGGTAAGCTTGAGCATTGAAATGCGTGTTGTTGCTATGCTCGAATGTTCAGCGTATACAGCTTCACAGACACACATCAAAGCTCACACACCAAGACTCGTCAGATATTTGCGCGCCATGACATGCGGTGCCGATTAGGAGACGGTAGGTCATAACTTCGCTTCATTACATTCTTATTTTCTCGCTTTTAGCACTGCGCCGACAGCTCTGCATTGGACCAAATACTCATCTGTCGTTCTACCGTGTCGACAAACATGGCCCAGCGCATAGCTAGGACAACTGCCTTCGCCAGCACTGCATTCCCAGGGAACAATCGCACAACATTCGCGAAGCCATATCTTCTGTCAAGATCAATTCACATCTTCCGCGACATCCAACCTTTGCGCTCTCACCGTCGCGAGCTCCTCCTCAATGGGAGCACCGTAGGCCTCGTGCCCACCATGGGCGCCTTGCACAAAGGCCACATCTCTCTCGTGAGACAAGCCGCCGAGGAAAACAGTCACGTCTTCGTTACCGTCTACGTCAATCCTACACAATTCGGAGTGAACGAGGATCTGGATAGCTACCCAAAGACGTGGGACTCGGATCTGGCACAACTGAAAGAGCTAGACGCAGAATTGGAAAAGGCTGGCAAGGGTAGAATCGAGGCTGTGTTCGCGCCTACGACTAAAACCATGTATCCAACTCTTCCACCAGACTCGACACTCCCTGGCACTGGCTCGTTCGTCACAATCACTCCTCTGGCAAATCTGCTGGAAGGGAAGAGCAGGCCGGTCTTCTTCCGTGGCGTTGCCACTGTCTGTACGAAGCTGTTCAACATTGTTGAGCCAGAGCGTGTATACTTTGGTCAGAAAGATGTGCAGCAGACTGTCATCATCAAGCGCATGGTTCAAGACTTGCACATGAATACACAAGTACGGATTGGCCCAACGGAGCGCGAGAAGGACGGTCTAGCGATGAGCAGTCGCAACGTCTATCTCGGAGAACGTAGAAGGAAAACAGGAATCGTGCTGTCCGTGGCCTTAGGAGCTGCCAGGGCTGCATACAAACTAGGCAAGACACAGAGAGACGACATATTGGCATCGTCGTGGGACGTGACGAACATGATGAACATCAAGCAGGACGAGCTACCAGAGACCGAGCGGGCGCAGTTTGAGGTAGACTACATCTCGCTGGCGGATCCTGATACTCTTGAGGAAGTTGAAAGGGTGGATCCGAAGAAGGGTGCTATTCTCAGCGCAGCTATCAAGATGTTGCCGTTGGAGGCTACAAAGGAGGGGGAGAAACTGGGCTTGGGTGGCGACAAGGTGCCTGTACGGCTGATTGACAACCTCATTTTGGAGCCTCGTGAGCGCTGAGAAGGAGTCGATTTGCGGTAGAGTCACAGTGGTCAGTCCAATATTTAGAGCCAGTAACTCTGCCATACTAGCTAATGTAGTATCTGAGCACTGAGCAGTGCTTTGTGAATGAGCATAAATCATGTAGCGTCGATCATCTTCTCCAAATCATAAACATTAAACCGCAACGCATACGGATCCCAACCAAGAGCGAATCGAACGACGTGCTCAAATCATGTGTGGGCGAACACCACACTAATCCTTGCTCGCGTGAGCAACCTCCTGTCTCTCCTCAGACGCCGTCTCCGCCTGATCGGCCTTCTTCATGCCAGCCTCAGGATCGACCACTGAGTTGCCACGACTAGCAGCCAGGACGCGGTTGGGGTTCACTTCCAAGAGATGCGCGAAATGCTTTTCGGCGTCCCACACCCAAGGGGAGTCTGCTTCAAAGAGAAGGTCGATTTCCTGTGGTGAGTCAGCGGCTGTGCAAATGGAACGATTTGTTGGGGAAGGGATGTTTGTACCTCGAGTGTTCTCTGGTTGGTTTCGGGGTAGAGAGCCCAGACCATGGGGATGGTGATGACGTTGGCTATGCCGAAGATGTAGCTGGGAAGTAAAATGTTAGCCTCTGCGGCGTGCAGGCAAGGATGACATGAACTCACAGTGTCTTTTCTCCAATGGCATTGAACATGACCGGGCACAGCAGAGTGAGCCATCCGTTGCCGATACCTAGGTAATGTCAGCAAAGTGTATCTTGACGAACTCCGGTTCCATTACTTACTCCATCCAACGACACCAAAAGCGTTGCCCTTTGCACGAACCTCCAGAGGGAAGATCTCAGCCGGGTACAACCACGGAACCGTTAGCCACGTCGCGCCGAATACGAAGGTGAAGATATACACGAAGCTGGCAGCAGCAGCACCATATGAGTTCGCCGCTGAGATATTGCCGGCTTCGCGTGCGTCGAGACCGAGGCGAGACATGCCGCCGGCGAGGAACATGGCGATGCCTTGGCCGATGGAGCCCCAGTATCTGTCAAGTGTTAACGATGTAGACAGATCGTCATGCTGTGAGTAATGGTGGCTTACAGCGTGTATCGTCGACCAATTCGATCAAGCGTGAAGACGCAGATGAGGGTTGAAAACATGTAGAAGATGTTGTTCAAGCCGCTGATCCATCTGTGCGAAGGTTGTCACGTTAGTGATAATCTTCATGATTTGAGTCTCTTATCGTAAGGGACGTACTGGCTCTTCTCGCTGTCAAATCCAGCAATGCGGAAGATGGTGGGAGCCTGTTGCTAATGTTAGCATGATGGATACAATCGGATCTAAGCACCCGTCCTCGACTCACATAGACAGTCACACCTGCAATACCAACCCATTCTTGCATGATCTGCAGCCAGATAACAAGCTGTACACGGCGTCCAGTGTGCAATTTGCCGCTGCCAACACCAAACAGCATAGAGAAATATGTGTTCGAGCGCGCTGTTTGACGCTCATGAATAACGCTGTTCTTGATGTCCTGGAACTCTGCCTCGGCCCTGACAGCATCGTCTCCTTCGCTACCACGCAAGCGGCGAAGGATGTATCGCGCTTCTTCGTCTCTTCCAACTTTTGCTAACCAGCGTGGGCTTTCCGGGAAGAACCAGCAGATGGCGAACAGAACAAGTAGAGGGATGATCTGGAAGGCGATAGGGAATCTCCAGCGAATTGCAGAGTTGCCGTTGTCGATGAAACTTAGACCAAATTCAAGCCAGTATGCCACCTAGAGCTTGTCAGCATGTTCTTGGAGCGAGTACGCCTGGCAATAACCTCTCTTGATCCACTTACCACCACACCAAATATATTGAGTGTGAATTCGATAGCGATGAATTGACCTGCAGGTTGGAGGGTACAAGTCAGCCAAGCGTCTCGGACAAGTATTATGTTGACAAATCTTCCAAGCTAGTACCGTCATGCAATGCTGTAAGAACATTCGTCGAAGCCACAGGGATGATAAATCACTAGTGATGATGTCTCTGATGCAGCGGCGCTCCAATCCGCGGAGCATGAACTTATAACAGGCCACACTAGCCACTGAGAGGCTGAGAATATCTTCAAGGCATTGCAAGGGCGTGTGTGCCAGTACCATCTGCCGCGACCAATCGAGTATCCATGCTTGCCGCTGAAATACGGACATATGATGCTTCATTCTCTTACCTCTGGAAGTGTGCTCGGCTGTCTCCGTCGCCCATACAGGTACAATGGCATTCTAAATCAAGCAGCAACCATTAGCTTACATCCAAACCTGTTCGTTCTCGCAAAGACGATACTCACCAATACTCCGGTCCCCCAGCCGTTGATCAGACGCGCAAAGATCATCCAAATATGGTTCTGAGCTGAGCATTGCAGCGCAGCACCCAGAATCGCCCAGGCGGCTCCAAAAGCAATTGTACGCACACGTCCGATCTTGTCGCCAACCCAACCGCCAATGAGACATCCGACAAGGGTTCCAAGGTAGTATACGGAGACCTGGAGAAGTTTGTTAGGTTTCACGTGGAAGCTTCGACCGAATGTTGACATACAATTCCACCTTGTAGCAGCGAGTCGGTTACAACGACCTCTCCTGCTTCGTCAATGATTCCGAACCGCATGAGTCTTACGTAATCTTTCGCTACGTTGACTCCCTAAATTATTTTGTTCAGCTTGGGGCCCTTCCAATCGTCGCGCTCGATGGAAGTCTTACACCCATCATACCCCTGCGTTCGTCAGCGATGGTCTACGTTTGGAATTGCCACGGGCCTTTCTTACTGATCGTAACCAAAGAAGAAGATCGACAGAGCCGCAACTGAGTTGATAGCAATCAGTAGCGACCTCTTCTCCAGCTTGTCGGCCACACGCCATCCTGAGAGTTGATCCATGATAGGCTTGCCAACGTTGCAATCGACAACACAGTCCTCAGCAAGAGAGAATATGGGAACAGAGACAAGACGCGCAAGGCCAAAAGATTATTCACGTCACACGTGCACAGAAGAAGGTAACATCGCGCACTTTATATTGCCCGACTCCACGTGGCCTGCGCGAGGGGAAAACCGTTTGTTCCCGGTGACATGTGGTCCCGGAATATGACCTGGTGAGATTCATCCCAAAGGAATGGGTTCGACATACCCAAAGCAGGATTCCGATGACAAGCTCGCACGAATCGCACACAAGCGAGTCAAACAAACGCTTGGTTGACACCGGAGACCCACTCAACTCCACTGGAGATCAGCGCGGAGCGTGGAGTTTGATTTTCTTCAAAGGCCGATGGGATGCCGATGATGGGCTGGAGATTTCGAGATTGAGTTTGTCTTACCTTTTGTCGTGGCCTGCGAGTATCTGACTCTGTAAGTCGATGTATGTTAACAAGGTAGGAGCTTAAAACCTTCACCTGGTATCCTTGCAACTGTGTTGAAGTCGTTTGCGGCACAATGTCGGAGTTCGCCAATACATTAAGGTAGACGGGCTTCTCACGCCACCGACGTAACGCTCACATCTGCTCAGCAACATTCAAAGCCGACCGCCCTTCGAACGATAACAACAACTGAGCTATCTTTGCAGCCCGGGGTGTGCCGGTTGGCATCGCCTTTGACAGTTTCTACTGAGTTTGGCGATTTCATGCTTGAGAGAAGCCAATGGCAAGTCACTGAAGAACTGCTAGTCGACAGTACTTAGACACAGGTCACGAGGTTACCCCAGTATAGGGCAAACGTGCGGAGCAACTCATACCTTGGTGCTACCTTGTTAAACTTGTTGATGCCATGGCGATGAGAGGGTTCTAGGTCTGGTAATAGTATTAAGCTGTAGCCTTATGCACCATTTCAGCCTAGGCAACGTGGGCATGCCACATGACCACCCTGCGTACAGCGATTCTCGTAGGAGGTAGTATGAGCAAAAATCGTCTCGACTTCTGTATGTGTGGATACCGTTACGCCGCCCGCGGAGACTCGCGCAAACTCCAAAGCTATTCTATGGTAGCTTCGTTACTTGATGTCAAGCTCACCGTACAAGCATCGCCTTGGTAATAAAATTATCTTGATTTCGCAGTATATGGTTTGAATCAGGCGTGGAGGCGATGAGATAGCTCAATATTTTTCGAAACGCTATGTGAAAGGTCCCCCAAGGTGACTGGTACAGATATATGACCCTAGATTGTGCTCTTCACCAATATGAAACTTGATTAACTGGGATAGAGTCTCAGATACCCTGAAATCCTAACCCTTACCTACTCACCAGCTATGTGTGCTTCACTCGGTGACTGCAGTTACCTCCCCTCCTATGCGTAACAAGCCCAGTTACTCGCTGAAGAACATACGCATGGCGATTAACATCGCAAGAATGGTATCGAAAGAGGTGGTGCTCTCGTCCTCATTCTTAGCAATTTCGTTTTGGCTGCTCCAAGTCCTCATGCTGTTGAACCTAGACAAGCAACTAGCACTCGCGTTGCCGATTCTGCATGCACCAATGGCCCATTCTCAAGAGCTTGCTGGCAAGCAGGCTATAGCATAGCCACCAATTTCGACAACAAGGTTGTCAATATCAAGAACAGTCTTCAGCACAACGGTACCTCGATGCACTAGCGTCTTGACAGCTGCCAGCACGACGGTGTTAATGGCGTCACCGAGTGCCCGATTCCACCTGGAGGGATCGTCCAGTACAGGTTCAGATGCACTCAGCATGGCACGAGCTGGTATCACTCGCATTTTTCGGCACAATACATCGAAGGCATAGTTTCGTTGGAGCTATCGTAGTCTATAGGCCGGCTTCACAGAACTATGATCATACTCTCGGACTGCTGACTTTGACCGACTGGTTTCATAATACCATTTTTGCCTGGGACGTCCTGGCTCTTCACAGCACCACTAGATCCTGATACTAGTCTCATCAATAGTACTATGAAGGGTGCATCTGGTGGCAAGTACTATGAGAAGGGCAAGAAGTACCGTCTGCGACTTACTAACTTTGGCATCGATAATAACTTTCACGACAACTATCTACTTACAATTATCACAAGCGACTTCGTTCCTATTAAACCTTACACTACTTCATCTGTCTCTATTAGTATTAGTCAGCGCTACAACGTTATTATTAATACAAACCAGGAATCTAGGAACTACTAATCGAGAGCAGATATAGTGATAGGATGCAGTAGGAACTGCAACCTAACTAATATCAAGTCTATTATCTATTACGAAATTACTCCTAAGGAAGAGCCGATAATACAAAATACTATTATAAAATTCTCCGCGTACTACTATAAGAGCGTCGTACCTTACTTACTAAACCAAGTCCTATACGTCTTCTATAATAGAATAAATTTATCTCTATAGTTACTAAAAAACTATATTCAAGAATAGTTACTTTTCTAGTTATACTATAAATTTGAGCTTATTTATATATATATTAATTATAAAAAATCTTTTATATAAGAAAGCTATAAATCTTTTTATTAAGCCTCGTAGATAGCTAGATCGATCTAGTTAAGTAGGATTTTAATTTAAAGATAAGGATCTATTTTTTTAGACTTAAGTAGCTTAAGAATTACTATATTAGAAAGTTAAAAACAATTAATTTAGGCTTATATTATCATAATTCTAGTAATCTTAAAAAATATTAAGAAAAATTCTAGTAAGTTTAAGCTTATAGTATCTATGATTTCTGATAACATAGGTGTAGGGGAAGCTGACATGTAGGGGAAGCTGACACTTTTTAGAGTTTGAAAAACTGATAAGCTTATCGCCGGCTAATCAGGCGTAATATCGAAAAACCTAAGAAGCTATTTTGAAATTCAGGTATTTCTCCTTTATATTAGAGAATTTTAAGCGCTAATTTCGATCTAAAGTTGGCTATTTAGCTATTTTAAAAATACGTTTTAAAAGTTGAAAATCGACTTTTAATTTTTAAGTCGCTATAACTTAAGGACTAATAGTCGGAATTAGTTAAACTCTCTATCGTAGGTAGAAGAGACCTCATATTTTATGATCCTAGTCTTAAAATTGGAAAATGTAGCTAATTAGCCGAGATTTCAAAAATATCGTTAACGGCTAAAAAGTTACGAAATTTAAGGGAATTCGAACTTTTATTTTAGGTAAGTAATAACTCCTTAATCAACGCCGATTTCAAAAATTTAGTTAAGCTAATTCATCCTCGCTATCTTCCTCTTCCTCCTCCGAAGAACTTAGAACTATCGGGGCCTTCTTTTTACCTTTTTTTGTCTTTTTCGCTTTTTTTTCCTTAACTACCTTCTCTACTTTCTCGATCTCTCTTAAAATAGAATCCCTCGAAAGAATAACCCGGCCTTCGATCGCGACCTGCTTCCCATTTTTACGCTTTTTACGCGCGTTAAGTAACGCGTCCTTCTCGCGTAGCTCTCT